>JAJJWW010011962.1:0-600000 GCA_023531295.1 Papaver armeniacum | reverse complement strand
GGCCGTTCAGGACTTGTTTCGGTCACAAAGTGAAGGAGATGGGGTTGATCTTAGGGAGGGAAGCGAAGAAGGTATTGAGATTGTGAAGGTGTTGGCTTGCTTATGACTTGTAATGAAAGCCGAACCGAAACTACGGGATGCAAGCTATCGATTCCTGTTTTGTATTAACACTTGGTTTCGTTTTTTGCCCTCGGACTTGCTCTGTTGGTGGAAATAGGGAGGAGAACCTATTTATACAAGTCATTGAGCCTTATTCACGTCTCTCGCGGGAAGTGGAGGAAGTGGAGTGATGGAGTAGTGGAGTTGTGTGTCGGTGCTACACGATCAGTCTTGCCCACTTCTCCCGTCATCGCTAAATGTCCATAACTTCCTAACACGTTCTTGTGATGGCGCGTTGCACACTGCACGCTATAAACCGCCAGACCAATACCCCAGTATGTATCCCCCCAGTTTGTGACATGATTGATATCTCGAGTGTGTGGATCGTGGATCCACGAAAGGTAGCATGTAATGCTGAATTGAATAACTGCGTTATTCAGGAAGTTGATACTTGTGAAGTATCATGTGTATTTTATGCAGTGCATCTTTGCATCATGGTGTGGTAGAGTGACGGGTGGTGATCACCATGACGTCTCACTGACCAGTTAACTCCTGACCAGGGTTGTATAACCAAGCCGGTGAAGTTGGACGGACGAGATGATCTTTGAGACACTCATCTACGACCGTTGGTGGAATTAGGGTTTTAGAAGAGGTGCGCAAGCATCCCTCTTAAGCCTGGTCGAATCCCAGCTTGGGATATGACTTTGGCCAGGCCGACCGTACATGCGTGTAGACGACATGACGGTGTAGGCGCCTATACCCATTATCTCACGAAAGTATGATCCGGGCCACCAATTAAATGGTGAAGTTGAGTGGTCGAGATCAATTTGTGACAAAAAACCAAATCCGCAAGAGCCGCGCGTCATGCCCACTTCGGCGCACGTTCCAAGGTGACCAATCTTGGCCGGTCTTGGCCGATCGGTCTGGTGTGAAGGTGGTAGGCTGGTGTTCACGCCTATACCCGAATATCCCATGAAAACGTGATCCTGGGCCACTCGGTTCGTCCGGCGAAGTTGAGCGGTTGAGATCGGGCCATGGTTTTGGGAGGTGTGACCACACTAGTTTGGGCGCGCGTCTTGGAACAACCAACCATGATATGCCTTGGCCGATCGGTAAGGGGATAGATGGGTCCACGGTGGTCATCTTTGGTATGACCGGACCTCGCTAATCTAATCTTGGACCCTCCATTCGTGTCGGAGAAGATGGACGCTCGTGATGCTCAAAACCTTAATTTGGGTTTCACTAGTGTAACCATGCTCTATTTGGGCGCACGAATTAGGATAACCAACCATGGTTGGTCCTGACCGATTGGTCAGGTATGTAGGTGGGCCCACGGTGATTGTGTTGACATGCTCTGGGCCCTTTGAATCTTCATCCACACCCTCCATCTATACCTGCGAAGATGGATGGTTGAGACTGTATTACGACACATGTAATATGCCGCAAACCCTAATTTTGGGTTTTCCGCCCATACGCTCTGGTTTGGACGTTTTGGCAAGATAGGCCAATCTCTGGGGAGGCCGACCATGCGGGATCCGCGTTGGTTCTAATGGATATTCCATACCGCTTGGGGTGATGGAATTGATCCGGGTCATCCAATCATGCTTATGGAGTTGGATGATCGTGATCATATCTGGACCGATACTGGTCAGTCCGGATGCTCAATCGGGCTAGTATAACACACTGAGAGGGATCAATCGGGCTAGTATAACACACCGAGAGTCGGCTGTACGGGTATTTCGTACATGGTTTCATTATAATACTTGGAGGTTCGTGTTGCTCTCAGAAGAGCAACACTCGACTCGTCATGCCGCACCGATAATGAGTACAGAAATACAAGGCTGATTGCGCAATAATTAATAATGCTATAAATTCGTAGGGTATATGGGATTGTTGCTACATGCTCCAACCTCGGATGAATTTCGTGTATTCATAGAATGGGATTGTTTCCACATGCTCCATTCTAGGTGAATTAAGTGAGGGAGTATCCAACACTTATTGATGGCCTTATCTTTTACAAGATGTCAGCGCATAATTTTCTGGTTTTTACAATTTTAACCTTAAATAAAAATCCACCATCAACAACTATTTCTGCCGGTTTTGGTAATTTGGGGTGTGTGAATGAGAAATGAGTCTAAACCTTAAACAAATGCACTACACGGGAGTGCTTGTAGATTCGAGAAATCAATCTGTGCTCTGGCCTAAACCAAGAAATGGTCGTTCCAGACTTGTTTCGGTCACAAAGTGAAGGAGATGAGGTTGATCTTAGGGAGGGAAGCGAAGAAGGTGTTGAGATTGTGAAGGTGTTGGCTATGTATGACTTGTATCAGAAAGCTGGACTGGCTTGCAGGATGTAAGCTATCAATTCCGGTGTTTGAATACGATTGTATCAACACTTGCCTCTGTTGTCTGGACTTGTTCTCTTGTTGGAAATAAGGAGGAGAACCTATTTATACAAGTCATTTGAGCCTTATTCACGTCTCTCGTGGGAAGTGGAGAAAGTTGAGTGATGGAGTAGTGGAGTTGTGTGTTGGTGTTACACGACCAGTCTTGCCCACTTCTCCTGTCATATCTAACCGTCCATGACTTCCTAACACGTTCTTGTGATGGCGCGTTGCAAGCTGCACGCTGTAAACCGCCAGACCAATACCCCAGTATGTATCCCCCATTTTGTGACATGATTGATGTCTCGAGTGTGTGGATCGTGGGACCTACGAAAAGTAGCATGTAATGCTAGATTAAATAACCGAGTTATTTAGGAAGTCGATACTTGTGAAGTATCGTGTGTATTCTATGCAGTACGCATCAAGTATATTCAAAGATGTATGAAGCATCGCTGTTTTTAAGGCTTACCTGGAGTAAGTCACGAATTTAAGCGTCTTAAAATAACATCATGTCCAGCCATCTTCAAGTTATCGTTTGAGGCTATACAAGCAAGCCCCGACTTGACCGATCACTCCATGTGGAAGAGTGGTGGACGGTGAGTGTGGTGACGCCTCACCGACCAATTAACTCGACTGTGGTTGTATAACCAAGCCGGTGAAGTTGGACGGACGAGATGATCTTTGAGACACTCATCTCATAACCGTTGGTGGAATTAGGTTTTTTGAAGAGGTGCGCAAGCATCACTCTTCGACTTGGTCGAATCCAAGCTTGGGATACAATTTTGACGGTAGACGACATGACGGTGTAGGCGCCCATATCTCATTGTCTCGTGAAAGTGTAATCTGGGCCACTCAATTTGTCCGGTGAAGTTGAGTGGTCGAGATCGATTTGCAACAGAAATGGTGCCGCAAAAGCCGCGCATCATGCCAATTTTGGGCGCGTTCAAGACGACCAAGCTTGGTCTGGTCTTGGCCGATCACCCGGCGTGCATACGGTGGGATGGTGTATATACCCGTACTTCATCGACCCATAGAAACGTGATCTAAGCCACTCAATTTGTCCCAGGTAAACTTGAGCGGTCGAGATCGGTTGTGGTTGGGAAGTGTGACCACGCCTATCTTGGGCGCGCGGATCGAGGTGTACCGCCAAGTTTGGTCTTGGCCGATCGGGTGTGGAGATAGGTGGGCCCGCAATGATCATGTTGATACTTACCGGACTTCGCTTAGTCTATTCCCGGACCCTTCATCCGAGCAGAGAAAAGGGACGCTCGTGATCGCGACACAAACCCTAATCGGGGTTTGGCTTGGCCGTGTGTCATACCCGCTTTGGGACGCACGAATCAAGACGACCAACCATAGTTGGTCCCGACCGATCGATCAGTATGTAGGCGGGCCCATGATATTTGTGTTAACATGCTCTGGCCCTTTGAATCTACATCTACACCCTCCATCTATGCCCGTGAAGATGGATGGTTGAGACTATTTTGCGATACATATAATGTGCCGCAAAACCCTAATTTAGGGTTTCCGTCCGTATCGCTTTGGTTTGGACAAACTTGGCAAACTATGCCACCGTTTTGGGGAGGCCGACCATGCGGGGCCCGCGTTGGGTTGGTGGTGAATATTCCAATACCCGCTTGGGGTCATGGATTTAATCTAAGCCATCCAATCATCTTGGGTGAAGTTGGATGGTCGTGATCGTTTCCGAGTCCGATATGGTCGATTCGGTTCAAATATGCTCAATCGGGCTAGTATAACACACCGAGAGTTGTAGCTTTGTATGGGTATTTCGTACATGCTTCATTATTAATGTTTGGAGATTCGTGTTGCTCTGCGAGAACAACACTCAGTCGTCATGCCGCACCGTAATGAGTACAGAAATACGAGGCTGGTCATGCATTAATTAATAATGTCAGTAAATTCACTGAGGTATATGGGATTATTGTCACATGCTCCAACCTGGATGAATTTTGTGTATTTAATTCACAGAATACTGGGATTGTTGTCACGTGCTCCATTCTAGGTGAATTCGTAAAGTGAAGAAGTATTCATCACTTATCAATGGCTTTATCTTTTGCAAGATGTTAGCGCATAATTTTGGCCTTTACAAATTTAGCCTTAAATGAAAATCCACCATCAACATCAAGGTACCTTGTTAGACATCAATCTTCGTTCCAGCAGTGCACATAAATGGTCTACCCAACAACAAGGGTGTATACATTGATGAGTTAGCATCACTCATGTCTAGAACATAGAAATCCACTGGAAATATTAACTCATTCACCTGCACCAAGACATTCTCAACAACCCCTTTAGGGTAAACATTAGATCGGTCAGCAAGTTGAAGAACTACACGAGTCTCCTTGAGAGGACCAAGATTAAGAGAATCATAAATTGAAGCAGGCATAGCATTAACAAATGCTCCTAAATCTATCAAAGCTCGTGTGAACCTGGTTTTACCAATTGTGCATGGTATATTAAAGCTACCAAGATCTTTTAATTTAGCTGGGAGTTTCTTTTGAATAAATACCGAAGCATTCTCCCCCACACTCATTACCTCATTACCAATCAACTTTTTCTTTTAGTGCACAATTTCTTCAAAAATTTGGCCCACCTGGAGACCGTTCTGATGGCCTCAATAAGTGGAATATTGATTTCCAACTTGTCAAGATTTCCAAAATCTTTTTGTCTTGATCCTTCTTTTTGGACTTGGAAAAACGGCTCGGAAAAGGAAGTGGTGTAATATGTGTAGGAACCAAAACCTTAGGTTGGCCGGATGGAATTGGCTTTTCTTTAGGCTCGGTTTGCGCCTCTTCTTCGTGATCTAAGTCATCGACAATATGCCTTTGCTGATTTGGCTCTAGCTGTTTACCACTTCTCAACATAACCGCATTGACATAATCAATTGGATTAACAAGAGGTTGAGATGGAAGTTTAGAGAATACATGAGCCTTCAATAAATTTATTTTTGTAGCCATATGTCCTACCTGATTTTGCAAATCCTTAATAGCAGAATCGGCTTTCTACTGATTTTGTTGAAACAAGGATGTGATTCTTTGCATCATAGCATTCAGTTTCTCATCAATATTAAGGTTTTGAGTATGTGGTTGAGGTTGAGATTGTGGTTGTTGAAAACCACTTTCCCTCGCATAAGGGTTGGGAACTGCTGCCTTGCGTATTTGCATAATTGAAATTCATATGATCCTTCCAACCAGGGTTATAAGGATTAAAGTAGGGATCATACCTTGGCCTTTGATTAGGTAACACAACATTCACCAGTTCAGCCTCTTCCTCATTAGGAAGAATAATAACGACAGCCATTCGTTGTACTACCCTCTCTATATTGTTCAACCGCTGCTCTGATTGTGAAGACCCTCCTATCTTACTAACTTTTCTGATATTTGAGTCGTTTCTGGTATAAAACTGCTGCGCGTTTGAAGCCATACTCTCAATCATTCTGGTTGCTTGTGAGAATGTCTTTTCACTAAGCGCACCACCCGATCTTTGCATCAATCAAACACCTCTATTCTGGAAGTAACCCTTCATAGAAGTATTGAATGGTGAGAGCTGGAGTGATGTTGTGGTGCGGGCAGCTTTCCAACAACCTTTTGTACCTTTCCCAATATTCATAAAGAGTCTCCCATGTAATCTGCATAATACCACTAATTTCCTTTCGGATTGATGCAGCTTCGGAAGAAGGAAAATATTTCTCTAAGAATAGTTTCTTCATTTCAGACCAAGTTGTAATATTTCCATAAGGAAGGTAATACAACCATGCATCAGCCTGGTCTAATAATGAGAACGTGAAAGCTTGCAACATAGATGTTTCCTTGTCTCAGGTACCCTGCCGTAGACTGGTCACTACATTCTGAAATACCGTAATATGTCGGTTCGGATCTTCTCCTGGAAGTCCATTGAACTTCGGTAAATGGTGAAGCAAATTTGACTTTAGTTCCACTGGGTCAGTGAGGGTAATACACAATGGTTGTGAATCTAAGCATGGAGATGTCAATTCTTTCAACTTTTTCTCCGGAGGTGGAGGATTTTCGTTCACCATTTCTTCTAACTGTGGATCTTGTTTTCCCCGCTGACGTGCTTGTAGCATAGTACCCTTACGAGTTTGAATGCCGCACCTAGGGTAATCCCACTATTTTGGTGACAGAGATTAAGGTACCTGAAATCAAATAATCTAGAAAACAATATCAAAAACTAATAATAAAATTTAAAAACAAGGATAAAAATGAAAAATACAAATTAGATGTAACTGGTGTTTCGCCTTTCACCGGTGGTGGAGTTCGTACCTTTGCTTCCGGTCTCGCCATTAAGAATGTTGTTACTCGCAAGAAAGCTAAATATTTAGAAAAATGCACGTCTCATGGCTTTGGTTTTGGGACACTTGCCTTTACCACCTTAAGGGAATTGGGTGATGATTTCATAGACTTTTTGAAGCGCTTGCGTAATTATATGGCTAGCCATGATGCTAATGTTCGCGTCGGAGAATTCCTTTTTCATAGGATAGGGGTAGTTGTTCAAAAAGGTGTTGGAGCACAGCTTGTTGCTAGGCTTCAGACCAATTTCTTACCGGATGATTGTCTTTTCGAGTTGTAAAAAAAAATAACAAAAAAAAAACTACTATATTAATTTCGTTCATTTATAACTGAAATAAAAAAAAAACCATTCAACATATTTATGGAACTGTATAAATAATTAGACAAAGATTTTTGTTTTGCAACCTAGCAACAAGCTGGGCACCAACACCCTTTTGAATAGCAATGCCTAAAATAAAACTAAACTATTTTTTTCCTTCAAGTAATAAAAATAAAAACAAATAAATAACAACTAAAAGCTACCAACTGCTCCCCGGCAGCAGCACCAAAATTTGATGCGTGTCGTGAGTGCAACAAATTAAATCACTTATTTCCACACAATTAACTGGTAATATAATTGAAGCAAGGATCGTTCCCACGAAGAACAGGGAGTTTTCGTTGTCAAATGTCACAAATGGGGTGGGGGGGGGGGGGGGTGGGGGTATTTGTAGGTTGCAAATAAAGCAAAGTAAATTAAGATATAATCAAGTATGAGGAGTATGATAGAGGAATCCTTCTTCGTTACTAAACATTCATCAAAATAATATAATTATCCATTCTTCATTAATCATAGATGTGACTACTCGTTTTCTCGTAGTCTACGTAATGTGTACAGCTCAGAGAATCAGATACTAAGTAGTATTGATACCTCTGTTGAACTGATAATGCTAAGTAATAAATGTTACTCTAGATCACAATAATAACGAAGAACACAAATATAATGTAAATGCAACTAAGTTATCATGAGACACAAGAGATTACGTGGTTCGACTTTTGTCTACGTCCATGGGGGTGATGAGTGATTGTTTTGTATTAAGTTGTAGTGGTTACAAAGATCTTAAATGCTTCCCAAAGTAATAGATAGAACTCAAGTCGAAGTCGCTACTTAAGTTTTAAACATTAAAGAGGTATAAGCTTAAGACTAGATCTTATCTCCTAGATATTGAATGCCCTTAGTTTGTTGGTGAGGCTTGGTATTTATAGCCCCTTCTGCTCCAGGTATATCTTTGCTGCCTCTGGGTACATCATTTGCCGATATACCTTTTGTACAAATGGTACCTTCGTTTGCAACGTGCTTTATCCAGTCGAACCCTGCCACCTCAGCTGTCCCACGTTCCTTTGGGAACTTCCCAACCTTAGTATAGGTTGTATCTTCGTTCACCGCCATCTTCTGTCAATCGGGTTCTGCAACATCGTCTCTCACGTACCTTGATTATGCGTGTAGATAAGAGATTTGTGCATTCAATGCTGATTAGATATGTCATCTACCTTTGTCCCTTCGCCACCTGCCTCCTTATAGACTAGACTTTTACTCTTATCATCTCAGCCGTCGAGGCTTCCTTTCTTGGGACGAGATAAATTAGATCTACGAAGGAATCCTATGTCACTTGGATTTCTCTGCATAGTGAGGGCTACACAGTTATCTTGTATGCGGCCACTAAGATCATGACACGTGCTCCGCAGAATATTGGTATTCACAATAGATTATCATCAACCGTAGGTTAACAGGTACGCTTAGCTACCCCCACCGAATAACATGTACGCTTAGCTATCAGATTCTATCCGTCTGAGCCACCTTGAGGTACGGTTACAAGATGTAACTAAATCGAATGCTTTGGGGTTTATGAATCTAGGTTCGATCCTAGCAGTTAAACTAGATACGATTGGTTCACTTACTAGTATTATTTCTACACGCGATTGCTCCATGTAATCCCTATGCAAGGTCTCACGTTTTCTATTTGTGTAAGGGTTGTTTAACAATTACGGATATCCAAACCCATTACTAGCAATGGATCAATCAAGGGATCAGTTTAGTAGGCCTCCTAAATCAATCAATCAATCATAAAAATTAATCATAGTAGAAACAAACCATAATCATATGAATAAATCAAAATAGATTCATATATTAAATCAAATCATGTTTAGAACTTAGAATTCATCCTCAATCAAATAGAATTTTAGATACTCATGGATTTAGTAAAACCCATGATATACATACGATAAAATCAAAGATAAATATTTTCGGTAATGGAAGAACTCAAAACCCAAGCTTTCGCTCCTTGTCTTTTTGTCTCTACTTCCGTATCTCTTGATAATTCCCTATTCGGTCCTTCGAACTCCCTTTAAAAGTATTTGGAAGTATCTTTAAATATCCCTAAGAATATTTGGGTTTGGAAATACTTCGGAACTAAGAAAACCAATTTTGGCAAGTATTTTCGTCACTCCTAGGGGGAACCGATCCTAGTGCTTGGTCACACACGTAGGCAGGATTTTGGGCCTTATTTGATCCATATGGTTTTGCCCACAACTTTTGCATACGAACTCGGAATGACCTCATTCTTTCTGCGTTCTTTTTGTCTCTTCATTCTATACAAAATATAGTTGAATACTCCTGAATTTGGTCGAGTTCCTCCTGGTCCTTAGTCCAAGCTCACGTTTATGTCCGGTTTAGCACTCTTTTCGCTTCTTTTGGATGATTCTACCTAAATAAGACAAACAAAAGAAAAAAATAGTAATACAAGGCAATATGAAAAAAACATAGCAAATACAAGCATGGAATTTATAACAAAAGTATAGTAAATTATGCACTTATCAATCGCAAAAGAGGGACGTGGACGTACACAGACCATTCACAAGAGAAAGATGGATTAACAGAAATATAATGAGAGATAACACAAAGTTTTTTAATATGACTCAATAATCACAATTAATTAGAGCTTGAGTAATGAAAGCAGAATTCCAAAAACTCAGATTAACAAGAAAACGACTAAAACAATACAATTAATCTTGAGACTCCCATAATTATCATCCTTGCACCTCTCAAGATATATTCAAGGATGAGATTACCTAGATCTAGGTAAAGGAGTGAAGAGTGACCTCACTACAAATCATGGGAGAAGAGTTGTACAGTTTAGCGTTTTATCAGTGTACTATCTCCTTTCCATCGATTATGACTTATTCCGGAAGAATTTGTCATAAACCCTTTCAATATTCCATCGGTAGGATTTTTATGAGGACTAAGTCTAGGACCTCTAGAAATCGGTTCCAGATGAGAGAAGTTGGAGGATTTCCATTTTCTTGACCTAGACTTACCAGACTTGTTCTTATGAGCACAAGGAAGGTTTTCATCAGTGACACAAGAGCTTATACCATAATGGGGAACATGCAACCTGTGATGATTTCTAGATAAGAAATCATTTTTATAAGAGTTCTGGTTTTCTGCAGAAATGCACTTCACTGAAGAGGTCGTCAGACGATTTACTCCGTTGACAGTAGAAATAAGCAAATTATGGAGATTAGAAATTTATTTCTTCCTAGAAAAACAATGAAGAGCATAGTGATTCTTTTCCCACAGAAGGAACAACATCGTGGATTTGAGACATGTTTTCCTTGACCAAAACTTTTTCCTCCACATGCAAATTTTGCAAGTGATTCACAGTAGGTAATTCCTTGGAGGAATTTTTTTACACCAGGTAAAACCTTGTGAGTAGCAGAAGAAGGTACAGAAGATAACTTAGTCATCAGGACAGAGTTTTCCTTTTTCAAGGCGTTATACTGATCTCGGGAAAATTGAAGAGACGCAACAAGTTTCTCTTTCTCAACACGATAACTGTTTATTTCTGATGAATAAGCCTTGACTAAACGCTTTTCTCTAATTGAGTCTTCTCTTACAGTATCTTCAAGTATACTAATCTTTTCACGCTGAAGAGTATTTTCTTGAACTAAATTTTTGATATCGTTAGAGACAGATTCAATGAATATATAGAGTTCACGTTCCCTTTCAAGAGATTTCTCAAATTCATCAATAAGATGATCATTGTTTTCTTCAAGAGTCTTGATTTTAGAAACTTAAAGTTCAGCAGATTTTTTTAATGATCCGGTGAGTTCCATTTCAGATTCTGACACGAGCTCACAAATCTTTTTTTTCCCTTGGGATTCGGAAGAATCTACTAAGGACCAATCCTTTAAGGAAAACCCAATATTTGTGTTGCAATTAGAATCCTTGGAAGACATATCAATATGCGTTATCTTGTGAGATACTTCTTATTTCCTCAAAACACATATTGCTACAAACACAGACTTATAAGGTCTTTAATGTGTTTGCCTGCTCTAATACCAATTGAAAATGCGGGGGTCTAATAATCACACCCAACAATTCGTTTGGCAATCTAAGATGACTTACTCCAATACACTTTTTAGAGAATCAACTAGACAGTCAGACTCAATATGGAGTAAGGTATATCAAAGAGTTTAATATCTCTGTTTCACAATGTAATCAGCAAATCAAACAGATAGAAATCCGCGAGCCTGATTATTATGTGAAACAACTTGAATGGCACCAAATACCAATGTTCAAACGTCAATCAATTTAAATAAAAAACCAAAGGTTGTATATTCTAATTGATTGATCTAAACGCATAACCTGTGATATTTAAATTATATAACAAAATATAATACGGAAAAGAAATAACACAGACACCAGGAGTTTTGTTAACGAGGAAACCGTAAATGCAGAAAAAACCCAGGACCTAGTCCAGATTGAACACCACACTATATTAAGCCACTACAAACTCTAGCCTACTACCAATTAACTTCGGATTGGACTGTAGTTGAACCCTAATCAATCTTACAAAGGATTCAAGGTACAAATGCGTTCCTTACGCCTCGATCCCAGAGATACTACGCACTTGATTCCCTTAGTTGATCTCACCCACAACCAAGCGTTGCTACGACCCAAAGTCGAAGACTTGATAAACAAATCTGTCTCACACAGAAAAGTCTATAGATTGAATAAATCTGTCTCCCACAAAAATACCCAAGAGTTTTTGTTCCGTCTTTTGATAAATCAAGGTGAACAAGAACTAATTGATAAACCAGACTTATATTCCCGAAGAACAACCTAGTATTATCAATCACCTCATAATAATATTAATCGACTAGTGAAACAAGATATTGTGGAATCACAAACTATGATACGAAGATATTTGTGATTACTTTTATCTTGCCTATCGGAGAAATTAATCTCGAGTGAATTATTTCAATTGTACTCAATACGATAGAATCGGGCAAGATCAGAACACGCAACTACAAAGAAAATAGTTGGGTATGGCTTCACAATCCCAATGAAGTCTTTGAAGTCGTTAACCTACAGAGTCTCGATAGAAATCTGTGGTTAAAGGAGAATAGACTCTAGTTATGCAACACTCTCTCCAGGATCCGGTTCGATGTTCGCTCCAGAGGCCGCTTCAACGCTCTCTCCAGTAGCCTTTTCAACACGCCTTCCGGAAGCTACATCAACGTTCTCTTTGGGAGATGCTTTAACATCTTTTCAGAAATTGCATCAGCATCCTTTTAAAGATATTCCTCATGATAGGGTCATCCACATCAGAGTCGAGGATTATGACATAAACCGACATCATGCTAGGGGAACGCTTACCTGGACGCCTCTTGAACGTGACATGTTCCAATGACGACCCATCTCTCCTGGTAACATCTAACTTTGTCCCATAAGTTTTATCTTTATTTGTCACCATCTCATGCCTACCCCACAATAATGCAACCATTATATGCTAGGCAGGGGACTAAATGTTGATGGTGGATTTTAGTTCAGGGCTAAAATTGTAAAACCAAATTCAATGCGCTAACATCCTGCATAGGATAAAGCTGTTTGATAAATGATGAGTACCTCTTCGCTTTATTAATTCACCTAGAATGGAGCATGTAGCAACAATCCTAAATATTCTGTGAATTAAATACACAAAATTCATCCAGGATGGAGCATGTAGCAACTATCCCAAATACCCTGTGATTTTTTAGCATTATTTATAATGCATGATTTGCCTAGTATTTCCTGTGTTGTTCCCGCAGAACTCTCATTATTGGTACGACATGACGACTGCGCGTTGCTCTTAGCAGAGTAACACGAATCTCCAAGTGTCAATGGTGAGGCATGCACGAAAAACCCGTACAGGCTACATCTCTCGGTGTGTTATATATATTAGCACGATTGAGCATATTTAATTTCCTAAGGGAAATATGGACTGTCCATATCAGTCTCAGAAACGATCACGGCCACGCAAGTTGACCGCATGATTTAACCAGCCTAGACGAGCCCTAGCAGGAGCAGGCTATCACCGTGATGACCACTCAAGGGCCTATTTATGCCCTATCCTATCGAATGTTACACTTTATTTCCCAAAGATTCCAAAAAACGCCAGCCCCAAAATAGGGTGGCCGCTGTTGCTTTGGAAGAAGCTCGAATGAGCAAGACTCATTAAGACAGCCTCAAAATGATCGTGATCGTCCAACTTCACTAGCATGATTGGACGGCTCAGATCGCACCATGAAAGATGGAGGAGGCGCTAGCACGCACATTAGTGGGCCCACTCTATCCCTACCTGATCGGTTTGCTCACGACGTGGATATGCGACCACGATCGCATGCCCGAAACATGGCTGGTATGATGCTTTGCAAGCATCACGAAAATTCCACTAATGTCTTAAATTGATCACGACCATCCATCTTCGCCAAGATGTTTGGATGGCTTAGATTGCGCCTAAGACCATTAGAGAAGTGCACACACGTTCACTGTCGGCCCAACGTGGGCCCCACATGATCGGTTCCTCCAAAAGAGGAGCATAACTTGCCAAACCGTTTGGCCAAAATCGTGTGTACGTGCTATTTTCAAAACCCTTATTAGGGTTCGCGGCGCTGCATAACTGTCGCAGTTCGATCACGACAATCCATCTTCGCAAGCTTGGATGTAGGGTATAAATATAGACTTAAAAGGTCACAAGCATGTCAACATGATCACCGTGGGCCCACCTTTGCGTGGAGATGGTCGGCCTAGGCAGACTAGGACTCGATGACCTTGAAACGCACGCCCGAAAGTGGCATGCTGAGCGGCTTCCAAATCCTTTGAGGCAATGGATTTTTGACGTAAATCGATCTCGACCACTCACCTTTGCCGGTCAAATTAAGTGGTGTAGATCGCACCTTCATGAGACAAAGAGGTATGGGCATATACACCGGCATGTCGTCTACCCGCATGCCTAGTCGGCCCCACCAAAACTTGTGCCCAAACTCGGATTCGGTCAAGCATATGAGTGATGCTCGTGCACTTATTAAAGCCCTAAAAATCCATCAACGGTCGCAGATGAGGGTTTTAAACCATCTCGTCTGTCCAAGTTCGCTAGCTTGGTCGGACAACCTAGGTTGAAAGCTAGACGACCAGTGAGGCATCCTGATGATTACCATCCGCCACTCTTCCACAGGAAGTGATCGTCCAGGAGACAGCTCGTCCATGCAGCTTCCAAACGATCACTCGAAGATGTTTGGACGTGATGTTATTTTAAGACGCTTGGTCCGCAACTTATTCGGTCAGGCTTTAAAACATCGATGCTTCATACATGTTGATTGTTTGCGATACATTACATGCATTGAACATACACGATATTTCATAAATATCAAATCCTTAGTTATTTTAGCATCACATGCTACTTTCTACAGTGGGTCCCACGATCCACTCATTCGAGACATCAAACATGTCACAAACTGGGGGATACTTACTGGGGTATTGGTCTGGCAGTTTACAGCGTGCAACGTGCCATCACAAGAACGTGTCAGGAGGCATGGACGGTTAGCGATGATGAGGGAAGTGGGATAAGACGTGATCGTGCAATCACCCACACGACCTCACTAATTCATCACTCAACTTTCTCCACTTCCTACGAGATGAGGGTTTGCGCTCAATGACTTGTATAAATAGGTCCTTTGCCTATTTCCAAACAACACAGACAAGTACATAAAAAATCAAGTATTGTCACAGTATCCAGAAAACACCTTAACTCGATAGCTTACATTATGCAAGCCACCAACATTACGATACAAGTCATAAACAGCCAACACCTTCACAATCTCAACACGTTCTTCGCTTCCCTCCTTAAGATGAACCCCATCTCCTTCACTTTGTGACCGAAGCAAGTCTGGAACGGCCATTTCTTGGTTTAGGCCAGTATTGTATAGATGGATCTCTCGAATCAGAAAGCACTCCCGTGCAGTGCATTAGTTTAGGGTTTAGATTCGTTTCTCATCTACACACACCCAAATTTACCAAAAACCGCAGAAACAGTTTTCACACTACCGCTTGTATAGTTGCTGCTGCGATGCCTGATGAAAACCCCACACTGCCGGATAACCGCAGTGGCTAAGTGGGGACAATATCGGTGGAAGGACGAGTCATTACAGATGTCATATTGTAGACTCGAAAAGTCATTTTCCAGGGAATACTTGGAAAAAACTACTGTTACTGAAAAGACGACCGTACCCAAACATACCTCAATCTAAAACTTTTCGACCTATAAGTCCTTTCTCCAAAGTGATTGTCTATGGACTGAGTCGAGACAATACAACTAATCGGTTCACAATTCGTGTGATCGTCTATGGGTACGAGATCGAGACAATACGACAACAAGATAAATTGCATGATTGACTATGGATACAAGATCGAGACAATACAACAACGAAGTATGATTACTTGATAATAGGTTTGGACTTAACCAAACACAATAGGATTGCTATCAAGTAATTAGGAATTAACGTTTGTGTATTTTACTTCTAATAATAATAAAAACAATTATAATTGCGATAGAAAAGTAAAAGACACAGCAAGATTTTGTTAACGAGGAAACCGTAAATGCAGAAAAACCCCGGGACCTATCCAGAATTGAATACTCTCAGGATTAAGCCGGTGTACAAAATCTAAACCAACTTCGTATAGTTGAGACCAAGCAACTAAACCTATAGTTCACCTTGTTCCGTCTGTATCCATGCGCCTCCAACTTGCAATAAGTCACACACTTGGAACAATTCCTTTGGTTCGTATTCCAAATAGTAAAGGAACAACAAATATGTACGGTAACAACTATTTTAAAACAACGTGATACGAGTTTGACAAAAGGCTCTTCCGTTTATCCCAATAAACTCCTTTGTCAGGTTCTTAGATCTATCTATTCAACAACTACCAAAGTAATTGTCTAGACTATGCAATCAATACTTCGAATCACAAAGAAACGTATTGATGTCGATCTACTCAACTAATAAATCAAGGTTATCACAAAGATAAACAGATTATCGTTGGATCCCCAGCCGATCAAGTTTTGTGCACACCAAAGATTATGAACCCAAATCAAAAATCTTCTTCGTCTTCAAATCTTGTTAGATCTTCAATAAACACCTGCACACAATCAACTTGAATCTCTTGTGATCAATCGCATACGTAAGCGGAGTCGTTAACAATGGATTATCACAAGACGTCTTTAGATCTACAAACAGTCTAAAGATCCCCATCGATAATTTGATCTAGTTTGAGTGAATCTTATATCAGAAGAAGATTCTCAAGCATAAACAAACTAGGTGCAATCAAAGTTCAACCTTCATTAGTCAATCAAATCAATCGAAAAATAATAATAAACTGCAATTATCTAGTTTCCCACCAACGGTACTCGTAGAGCTTCCCAATCCCAAAGAAGTCTTTAAAATGAGCGGTCGTAAGAGATTTCGCCTAATTATGGTACTTTCCTCTCCGAATAGACTGCTCCACCAGTAACAACACAATTAGGTAGTTTTGCTGGCTTCGAGGATTAGTTTGGTAAAAATGCAAACTTCAATATTTATAGATCAAGGAAGTTTGGACTCCAAGGAATTTCCAAAACCGAAAATATTCTCAAGATATGCAATATATTCCAAATTCGGTTTCCATAATTCCAGTAAATGCTTTGTCCAAATATTGACCGAAATCTCAGTAGAAAATCTCCAATTAGTAAATGCACATTACCAATTTTTATTTTCTAAAGATATGCATTTTAATTGTTGGAGATTAAAAGCATATAAAACTAAAAATCTTAATTAAAAGATTCTCAATTTATTTCGATCCGGGATTCTCTTTTAGCTATAAAAAAATATCATTGAACAATAAAAGATAAGAGTTACTGCTGAAAATGCGGGGGTCTAACAACCACACCCAACAATTCGTTCAGCAATCTGAGATGACTTACTCCAATACACTTTCTGGAGAATCAACTAGACAAAGACTCAATCAAGAATAAAGTGTGTTAAAGAGTTTTAATATCTCTAACACTTAATTCAATCCGCAATTATCAAAAAGAAATCTGCGAGCCCGATTGAATATAAGAGGAGTAACATGAACGGTACCAAAGACCAATGTTCAAGTGTCAATCAATGTAAATCAACAACCCAAGGTTGGATATTCTAATTTATTGATCTTAACGCACAACCTGTGATATTTTAATTATATAACAAAATATAATGCTAATAGAAATAACACGAGACACCTAATTTTGTTAACGAGGAAACCGCAAATTCGGAAAAAACCATGGACTAGTCCGATTGAACACCATATCGTATTAAGCCGCTACAGACACAAGCCTACTACCAATTAACTTTGGACTGGACTGTAGTTGAACCCTAATCAATCTCACACTGATTCAAGATACAGTTGCGCTCCTTGCGTCTCTTATCCCAGCAGGATACTACGCACTTGATTCCCTTAGTTGATCTCACCCACAACCAAGAGTTGCTACGACCCGAAGTCGAAGACTTGATAGATAAATCTGTCTCACACAGAAAAATCTATAAATTGAATAAATATGTCTCCCCACGAAATACCCAAGAGTTTTTGTTTCGTATTTTGATAAATCAAGGTGAACAAGAACCAATTGATAACCCGGACTTATATTCCCGAAGAACAGCCTAGAATTATCAGTCACCTCTCGGAATTATATTGGAGTTAGTCCATACATATTTCCGAACGAAATATTTGGTGTAGTTGTTATACCCCTGCGTTTTCAACAGTTTTAGAGTCTAGCGATGTAGAAACTATAGTCTTAGAAGAAGATAAACTCATAAAGATAAGTGAGGATGCTGATTGTAACTATCAAGAACCAATTGACCATTTTCAGGAACTTGATGATCTAGAAATTAGAAAAATTGTGACTAGTTTATCTATAGACATTGAAAACTCTAAGTTTTAGGGTGATTATCATTCTCCTTGTTCCTTACCTTTAACTCTTTGAAAGTTCTCTAACCTGGGACTTTACGTTTTTTCCCCAACCATCTTACATACACGTTTTCCCAAACCTAATGATGTCCAGAAAGAAGCTCAGTTGTTATAAACCCATCCTATGGTTGATGTGGTTAACCTAGGCTATGATACCAAGATTGACTTTGATTTCCCACCAAAGACGTTTTTTTTTCCAATTGTGGGAACTTATGAGTTTCATGTGTGTCAGTATTAAGCATTGAGACTAAGCCTAGGAATTTTAAGATATTAGAATCGACAAATTCGCTTAAGAATGACCACCACTTTCACTATGGTCTAGTGTGCGAGTCAAATCTGATTGACTTAGAGGATCCCCAATTATTCAGGTTATTGTTATGTGCTTCTAAGTTCTTAGTTGGGTATTTCCAAACTCTACAACTTGATCTTCAGGATCTTGCCTTTGAGGAAACCCATCCCATGAAAATATGTTTTTTAGACCCTTCTATAGAGCCTGGAACTGAACCACAACTAGATGTAGTTGTCTTATAAAAAACTAAATAAGGGTATGTTCGGTATCTTCTTGGTCTATTGCAATTTCCTCTTCTTTCGGGTAATAATTTTTGATCCAAATGACCCACAGTTATTGCGGATACTGCTATATGATTTTACGAGGTGACTACTCTTTTCATACTCTAGCTGAAGACTTTAAACTTAGCACTTCTTGGGAAGTAACCCATGCTCATGCGACACAGTAATATCCTTCCTTATTTCTTTTCCCTCATGTAGTAACAATTTCTCCATGTTCCCCTTTTAATTTTATATTTAGACCATTGAGGACAATGTTAGATTTAAGTGTGGCGTAGTGGTTAACTATTTTGATTTTTTTAGGTATTTTCTTGCATGTTATGATCAGCTATTGAACGGGTCTACAAAAAACCAATTATTAGGTATTTTCTAGAATATTATGGTCAACTGTTGAGTGGGTCTTTCTAATGTTACTCCATATCCAGCTGTTGAGCGGATATTTGTCTAGCTGTAGAGCTGATATCTCATATCTATTCGATGTTGATCGGATATATTTTTTGTGTTTTCCATCTTTGCATCCTTCGCGTTTTCCATCTTTTCTTTCTTTTCCTGCATAGTTTAAACATCATCGAAAGTCCAATATCCATGTGGATCTTGTTAGCAAAGTTAATCCAAACGCGTAGACCAAAAGTATGACTCGACAGAAAGTTTCTAAGAGATCGTGAGTTTAGAAGAAAATTTGGAGAGGTAGATCCAATAATTGAAAACATAGATCTACTCATGGATCTGAGAAATTCTTTTAGGGGAAGCATAGAAAACTTCAGAAAATGCACAGATCTATGGGTTTTGCTCCTCGAAAGCATAAATAACTTTTAAGAGAAGTATAAATCTACAGGAAAATTGGTTTTAAATCATACATGAATAATAAGCTTTAAACCATACGTAGAAAATTGGTTTTGAAAGATTGATTTCGAAGATCAGCTTAAATCCGAACACTATCATTTAGAGGATATCACGGGGATCCAGAAAATAAGCAATCACGGGATAAGATAAATCTTTTACCGGGACAGAGTCCCTGTTTCTAGCGCCAGATTGTGAATACATAAATCTCGATGGCATCCATATGTTCGCAAACAATATTCACATTTGTTCATACAGTTGTAAAGGATAAATCTTAAGTAAGCTATGTAAAAACAATGACTCGTCGACTCAGAGCCTTCGGGCTCGTCCTTGTATAGTCATGAGGAAGTAAACTAGCGATTCGTACGATCGAGATATGTAAAATATCAACGTGCAATAATTAAGACAGAAAGTAAAGTGCTTAGTATAAATGAGATGATGATTTACGTGGTCCAGGACTAAGGCCTACATCCACGGGGGTAGTTGTTTCACTATGTATTTGAGGGGTTACAAAGGTAGTCAAATGAATTTGGAGTGAATAACTAAGATAGGGAGGGGGAAGATAATACTCATACTTACTCTTACAGTTTTTCTCTCCTATATTCACTCTCTAACTTAGAATTGGTCGTCCCCTCTCTCTCAGTGGAGAGGGGTATTTATAGGGATGATACATGGGGTCCACTATTAAAGACAGTTGCAACCTTATCTCCTCGATTTTGGCGCTGATCCCGCTGGTATCTTCGTTTTCGACCGAAGGCTCCAACGGTCATATATGGTTTACGAAGAATCACCTATTTCTATTCCACAGATTTGTTGACACGTACCCTATGCCTAGGGTGTTTAATGTGAGTGGTTGGGGCAGTCTGCATGCGTCAGACAAATGTCTGATGCCCCTGTCACATCTTCGTCAGCGCGGCTAGCCCTCACCGTTGATCTTGGATCTACCTCGAGATGGAATAAAGCACGTCCTTGGGTGCTCTCCAGTACTTCGCGGTGGCTTGTTCTTTCAGTGCTCCTCGGTTCTTAGTCGTTGGATTAGCATGTTGATGGACAATTGTAGATGACAGATGCCCCTTGGGTGTTGAGACGTGGCATCGTATCTTGATGTCTCAAGGTTGTGTGTCTTCCACGTGTATATCTTCCAACACGTGGCAGAAGATGGATTATGTGTATACAGATACAGCAAGTCTGCAATTTAGTTTCTACAACCAATAGATTATCAAAATGGATGCCAACGGTTGAAACTTGCACAAAACTTGAGGAAGAAGAAGGTTTACCAGGATACGTCGGATTAATATCAGGTTTCATGTTCCCGCAAGATGATCAAGACAGATCTTGGATCAAAGAAAGACTTGTTTCCATGGATTCAACTTCATTTAGTTATGTTTATAAGATGGAAGCAAGTAATGTAGGTTTAGACTGCTCCATAAATTCTTTAAAACTCGTAGATTATGGAGAAAATTATACGTTGATAAAGTAGTCATTCGAAATAAATACGATTGAAGGGGCTGTCGCTAATGTGATAATTGATTATCTTGAATTTTATTATAAATATTGTATTAGCAAAATTGAGAATGTTGTTTCCATAACACCCAATTGCTCGATTTGAATTTATAAGTTCAATTCAGTGAATTTCATTTTGTATCTGCATAAAATTAGTAAATATCGTGATATAAGAGATTGGACTATTTTGTAGAATTTATGATGTTCTCAATTGTGGTTTAAGCTTTTTTGGTCATAAACTTCGGATCCAAGATAAACTTCCCATATTTGTAGGGTTGAGACTTGAGACTAGACAACTAAACAAATTAACAGCATCATAGTACTTGTTCACCAACTAATTAAGCATCCTAAGAATAAGTGATTAGTCCCAGTACAGTACGTACTGCTTTTAAATCAATGCGACAAATTAAACAGCAGTAAAGTTACTAGAGGGTTGATCCCCGTGCACTCCTGCTTTCACACTATTTTACATTTTGGGCATTAAATGTTTTAAGAAGGAAAATTTGTACTCCCACCATCCCATCATTATTTTAATTTTGTACAATTAATAGTTAATTTTATATCATTTGATACTGATGTTTATATTCGTTAAGTTTTTAAAATACTTTTTAATCATATAAAATTTACGAATATCCATGATATAGTTTGAGAGATAAATCATTTCTAAATTGTACTACTAGGTCAATTAATAATGGGACGGAGGGAGTAACATATTTGAAGCTAATATTGTAGGATTATATTCGTCTTACAGTTTTCTACGTATTCATAAAATGAGCAAATTCCGAAAGGTATAATTCCACCATTTACTACATTAAAAATCAATCGTCGAAAATCGACAAATTTTCAACCATTAAAATTAAGATTGGTAGATGGTGGGACTTGGTATTTCGGAATGTGCTCATTTTTTGTGGGTATGTAAAATTGTAAGACGAATATAATCCTACAATATTAGCTTCAGATATGTTACCCTTCAAGTTTTATTAAGAAAAATGTCTCCGAAAATGTGATTTAGTGTGAATTTATGAGTGTGAGGGATTTTTAACATGTCGTCCTTTTCTTTTAATTATTTATTTATTTTATCTTTTGAATATAATTGGATCACATTTCATTCAATATAAAATCAGAATGATGATTACGTGATTGTTTACAATAAACTAAAACCCAAATACAAATAAAGATTCCAATTATATATAAATCCCAAAGCGAAAGAGTAACATGCCGCGAAGGCATCTAATTTTTGTATAAGAAGTAGAGAAAAAAAATGATATAATCTGGAATCAGTCCCGACTATTTTGGGTGTTTGTCTTCTTTAATAAGAGATGCTAAAAAGCAAGTGCTTAGCTCTTAGTCTTGCACATATGAACGAGATATTCAGATGCTCTAAAATCCTTTTGTTGAAGATGAACTCAAAGAGGTGCCGTATTAAATCGATGCTGTTCTTAAATCCAGAATAACAAGCCATAACAAACCATTCAAAGATTGAATGAATAATCATTAAGTGAAAAACGAGCCATAAAAGATTGAATGAATGACCATTAAAGCGAGAGAAAAATCCCCCGACAATCGAAGCAAAAATATCATAAATAGTAAAGATATAGTCAAGAGACATCAAATGACAACACAACATCTTATTCAATTAGATAACCTATAAAAATTCAACAACAACAAAAATCCTTGCTCGGATCTGGTCCAAACAGACCAAATCTGAGCAAGGTTTGGCTACTAGGGTTTCAAGGTTTTTGAAGATAGATAAAGAGATAAAAAAAGGCACATATAACATATCTTATGTAACTAGACTTGTTTTTGTCACACTGGTACTTTGTTTTGTCTCTCCTCAAGGAAATATTCCTTTCATCGTCCAAATATATTCTCAAAACATTGAGTCGCTTAGATGTTGGAGGATTATGAGAAATTAAGCTACATCTTACACGCCAAAATACATAAGTGTTAATGATCCATAATCTTAATTGTCTCAAGATGAAAAAGAGAAAAATACTCAATAGTTTCTGTTGTAATGATAGTACTCATAGAATATAACTTTTTTAAACTAATACTCATTGAAATAATTCTCTTTGTCCCAAAAAGAGTAAGCTTTTTCCTTTTTATTATTGTCCCAAAATAAGTGATCATCTTCTTCTGTTATTTTTCCAAACCAGCTCTTACCAGTAGCTAGTGTTTATGGAGATGTTTTACAGAGATTTCTAACAGTATAACATAACATATAAAAATATCTGCCTTTTAGCTTATGATATATATATCAACTCAAAGTTTTAACATATAAGGATATATAAGAAAAAAATAAAAATGATTCTCTCTCATGTTTTCCTTAAAAAATGTGCAAATACGTGTAGGATTGTACATGATTCCCGAAAAACCTACAAAGCAAACCATACCGAAATGAAAGAATCGAACCATTTACTAGTGGCTTTGGTATCAAATGCTAAAACCCAATATTAATGGTTTCGGTTTTGGGTTAACATAAAACCGACTGAATTTGCACCATTATGAAGAACACGATTCCTGTAGAGATTTCTAGATGAGTGACCTTGGAAACCCTTTTTATGAGAGTTCTGGCTTACTGCAGGAATGAAATCCATTGTAGATGTCGTCATATAATTTACTTTGTCGACCGTAAAAATAAATATATTTTGAAGATCAGAAATATATTTATTTCTAGCAAAACAATACAATGTAGAACATTATGATTCCTTTTCCCGCAGAATGAACAGGTTCGTGGATAAGAGACATTGTATGAATCCCATTTTTGACTTATAGCCTTTTCCGAAATCCGTAAGACACGCAGACATTTCTTAGCAGACAATTCCACAGGAGTAATTTTCTCTATGCTAGGTAATACCACATGAGTACTGGAGATAGGCACTGAAGATGACTTACTCACTAAAATAGAGTATTCTATTTTGAAAGAGTTACACTGTTCCTGGGCTAGTAAAAGATATGCAACGAGTTTCTATTTTTTCAACACGATAACTGTTCAATTTTGATGAATGAGTCGTGATTAAACGTTCTTCTCTAATTGAGTCTTCTTTAACAGTATCTTCAAGCATACTAATCTTTTCGCGTTGTAGAGTAGTTTCTCAAACGAGGTTTTCGATATTGTTGATGGTGGTTTTTAGTTCAGGGTTAAAATTGTAAAACCTTGCATTTGATATGCCGTCACTATGCAAAGAGACATTTAAAAGTGACGAGTGTTCAACCTCTCCACTAGTGCATTTCTTTAGTAACTCAATATATCTGCATGAAATTTATCCAAAATGGTGCATGTAGCAACAATCCTAGATATTCTGTAAATTTTGGCACCTTGCCTGTATTATTCAGTTAATATAAGTTTCTTTGAATGCTTTCTGTGCTATGTTCCCCGGCTGAACCCTTAATATTGACATGGCATGACAATTTGTGTTCACTCGTAACATAATAGCACGAATTTCCAAGTATCAAGGTTAAGGTCCTTGCATAAAAGTACTCAATCGGAAAGCATACTGCTCTCCGGCAATAAACTTAAAGAACTCTGTGTCAACACATATGATTCAATCAATTTTTTGGTAATTCACAAGATTCAGATATTACCCTGACTAATTTGCAAGAATTAGGGTTTTGCGCCCTGCGCAGTATATTAGACCTCTTCGGTCGAAATTAAGTCTAGGCGAACTATGCAATTAATCCACCATGGATTAGTAGGTGCAAAATCCTACCCAAAATCAGAAAACAAGGAATATAGGAACAACAACAAAGGGAGGCGTGGTCATGCCATAGGCCATCCGGCGCCACTTGCAAGTGGCCACACCCCATGTTGCTCGACCGACCCCTGTTTCCCGTCGACCAATCAGGTCGCTTTAAACCCGCCACACGCACATGAGTTGTGGCTGGGCCCATACTCGCCGGCCCTATTTCCCACCGACCAATCAGGTCGCTTTAAATCCGTCACATGCACATTAGAAGTTTGACCACGCCCACGTTTGGCCGGTCCCCCTTTCTATTAACCAATCAGGTCGCTCTAAACCTGCCACAGTTTTAAAAAGGCAAATGGTGCCATATGGTCAAAAATCCGATTGGCTTTCCAAAAACACGCCAACATGCCAATGGCATGCCAAACGTGCCACTATGCCGCACTAGCATACCTAACATGCCACGAGCCATGTGAGACCCGACAAACCACGAAAATGGCGTCATTCTATAATCACCCGTGGCCATCCTGGCACCTGTGGTTATTCCTATATTATGGCCTGCCATAATTCCTTTAATGTGGCCATGACACCGATTGCATAAAAATGCCACCGTGTCGCGGCCATGCCACACGCGCTAATTAGGGTTTCGATAGGCCAAACCCTAATTTAGCTAAAGTTTCCACGCCAACCAAGTCAAGTAATTCTCCTAAGGCTTTAAGTTTGATATAGCAACATGGCAAATGTTGTCGGATCCATATCTGGGTCTAACACCAATATGCCAAAATAGTTGTCGCGGCTACGCCAGGCGCCACTATGCCACTAGCATGTGTTAAATAAATCATCATACTATCGGCATATGCCAATGATGCCACTTTGCTATTATAAGATGCCAATGGAATGTGGCCATAATCAACGGCCACCATTTCTCACATGCCACAATCTCAGCCGTCTAAATTCGCCACAGAATTGACAGGCCCGTGACAAGTTTTAGGCAACCAACCAAGACAAGCCTAATAGCATCACATGCTATTTTCCTGCGGCAAGTCTCTTGACTTTGACTTGCCACACATGGCTATCTGTTACTTAGTTGGCATATAATTAATCAGAATAGCTAAGTTTTGCATACAAGACTCGCTCAGCAATTTGCTACACATTTTCCACGAAAATGCTCGAGACATCAAATATGTCACAAACTGGGGGATGCTCATCAGGGTATTGGTCTGGCGGTTTACAGCGTGCAGCGTGCAACAAGCCCATTATAAGAAGGTGTCTGAAAGCAGGGCATTTCGTAACGACAAGAAGTAATGGGTGTAAACTAACCAGTTTCCTTCGTAGTGGGAACGTGGTTTCTGGCATTTATACATGACCCCATTTCTCCATCACTCAATCACTCCCACTTTCTACGAGATCAGGGTGCGTTCAATATGACTTGTATAAATAGGTTTTACCTATTTCAACAAAACAACAAGTTTTGGTGAGAACAACAACACAGTATCCAGAAAATATCAAAGAACTGATAGCTTACATTCCGCAATCCAGTTCCAAATTCTGATACAAGTCATAAAATAGCCACACCTTCAGAATTAACCATTCTGGTCTTAACACTTTATTCACTTCCCTCCCTACGACCAACCCTTCTCCTTCACTTTGTGACCGAAGCAAGACTGGAACGACCATTTCTTGGTTTAGGGCGGGATTGTACATATTGATCTCTCGAATCTAAAGTACTCCCGTGCAGTGCATTTGTTTTAGGTTTAGATTTGTTTCTCATCCACACACCCAAATTTACCAAAACCAGCAGAAACAATTTTTACCCATAAACAACTGGAGACCACATAGGGAGATCAAATCTCTCGGTTGCAAATTCAATTCTCAATTTCATTTCTATCCCAATTGGTCTTAGGCCTAATTCAATCATTAACTAAAGCCTGTTCCATTCAAAGATTCCAACATCCAGATGTATTCGGGTCATTCAAACCTTTCAAGAGCGGTGAATAGCCGGAAGCCATCCACCATGAAAGGCATGATAAAAATGTTAGAGGATATGGCTGCAAACCAAGTTGATATCATCAGGCAACAAAATGAAACGCTTTGTATCCTAAAAAGTATGATAAGTCGATTATGGAAAGAATCACGAGTACTGTCGAGAAAGATCTCACAAATTTCCAGAATAATACAAAGGACATTCAATCTTTGGCCAAGGCTTGTACTTCTACCAATGAAGATACAAACAAATCACGTAGCCATGTCATACAAGAGCAGAAGAAGAACAACCAATTGGATTCTTCCAGAGAGCCAAGACAGTTTCACAACACCAAGTAAGGAGATTTGCCAGGTGTACCACAGTATCCACATGACAAGGGTAAAGGGCCGGCCTATGAAGCTTTGTTGGAAAACATTTATCTCCAAACCCTCACGGAGGTTCAAAGAGTCGTCCAACAGTCCGCGGCCACGACTGCTTTATTTAAGAGAGAGGCACCCGAAGAGGGGGAAATCTTCCAAGACGCCTATAGAAACGGACAATATCCAACCCAACCACCTCGTGTTGCTGCCACTGATGCGGATCCCTCAAGAGAAACTACCCTTCAGCAATATGGTAGAAATAAACTGTCTGCTCACGAATCGATGATCGCTCAATCGTCAACTCCTCCTCCGAAAAGAGCTTATACCAAAGCCTGCGAGAACTCCCACCACAGCAACCGCTGATGCGAGAGAAGCCAGACCCAGAATATCCACGCTTCCGTTTCCTATCAGAAAGGTGCCGGAGTTGCTAGAAATTTGGGTGCGAGAAAGGGTGGTCCAACTACCCTCGGTATGGCGTCCGCCAACTAATCAAGAGATGCTAGATTCAAGATATTTCCATTATCACATATTCATCCATCATCCTACCAGTGAATGCAATGTTCTGAAGCACATCATCCAAGAAAAGATAGATTCAGGGAAATTGCGCCTGTGGACTAGAGATTCTCCGCCTTGCCGTGGATCGGCATAAAGATGTCACACAGGCAATAAAGGACGACTTGGGACTTCTTGCGGCCAGGGTGGCGTCACACAATAAACTCGGGTTTGCTCTTGAAGATCCAGTTCGTTGAAGGACCCTTAAGCGGGTAAGTTTTGTTGAACATTGTTTGCGCAACTCATGTTTTGAATGTACTGGAAATCTGACACAGGCGTCAGTTCCATGTTGACGACAAAATCCAATAACCTAATTGTTCTAAGATTTCATACCTATATCTCCCTTTTTCATGCAATACTTGCTATTCTCCAAAATGGTTGCACTACTTGCATTCGGAATTTGGATTCCAACATATTAGTTAATTCAAGTACCATTGCTTTCAGAAAATTACTCACAAAACCATCCCAAAAAATAAGCCAATTCAAAAAATTCTTATAAAACAGTCATCTATCAATCCAAAAACCATAAAATCAAACCATAAAACAGGCGTCTGTTGCCTTTCAAAAAAAAAAAACCTAAAAAAGGAGGTTTAGAAAAATAACAACATTCGAGGGAAATTGTCCAACAACAACCCATTCTTCTGGAGAAAGCATCCTTTATGTTTTGAAGAGCATCCTGCTTCAACTTCAACTCCTGGGATAACCTCTCGATTTCCTCCTCGGGCTGGTTAATAAAATCCACTGAAGGGACTCCAGCCATTTCAGTTTGCAGTTTTTGGATTTTGGAAAACCCTTCACAGAACCAGGAGGCGTTAAACTCGAAGTTCACACACATATCCCAATGGAATTCCCAACTTTTGATTACATATCCAAAAACAGTGTGTTCAGTCACACTGCACATGTTGTGGATTGAAGATAAGGTTTCCTCCACACGCTTAACCAATGCAAAGCGACTATCAACCTTCTTGGTTGTGGCAATGTGCCCATACCTTCTTCATATCTTGGTATATAGCTCCGCATACTTCACTGTCACACTGAATCCTCCAATCAATGCATGACCCTCAAAAGGAGCCTCAAATGGAGGATCGAAAACGACACATGTAGCTGGATGTGCGACTAGCAAAGATTCTTTGGGAACCATCACGTCCGTCGCCATGACTACGTTTTCCGCCATGGGAGACACAGCAGCATCTTCATGACGATCAACCTCCATCTCCGGACTACCAGTGGGTACGGTTTCCATGATTGGATACGCAGTTACATCTTCATTGCCATGAATCTCCATCTCAGGGTTATTTGCAGAAGCGGCTTCTTCCTGTAAATATCACCAATTGAATATCTATTCCGTATAAATAAATAGTCCAATAAGAAAACATGTGGGAAACTCACCGACTCATCTGCGGGCCCACTGGGGCTGGAAGAAGACTCGCTGCTATGCTCTGAAGAACTTTTCCCATCACCGTCGGATTCCGATCTTTCTTCTTCATCTTCCTCTTCACTGTCAATGGGCTCAGTATCGCCAGACTTTTCTTCAGAAGGTGTCATTTTCTGGCCACATGCAAGTCTGTTGATGGCGTTTATCTTGTCAAGACCCTAAGTAAAAAGGGTAAGAAATGCTCAGTGGCGACAATTCAGAATATTTATACAATTCGGCCAAATCAGGAAGAAAATCATACATACTTGCATGTTGGAAGAACTGAAGGTCACAAGAGCCGTCGAAGCCGATCGGATTCCGCCCGCACGACTTTTTGACCTTCTCTCCTTTTCCTGGGGACTGTCTCCATTTGATCTAGAAGATTTATGTTTATCCGAAGAAGGCAACCTCAACAATCCGTGTTTTGCCAGAACTTTAGAAGAAGGCTTGCCGCGTGGAACTGTCACAATATCCTGCACGAATTGATGAATAGCAAGGAACTCTTCTTGCTAGAAGACATTATATTTAGAGGTTGTCACCGGTTTTCGTTATGGGAGCAGAAAGGGGAGGCTTTTATGAGGCGCAAACATACAGCTATTGAAAAAGGCTGGCAACAATTCTTTTGGAACCGTGAATGCACGGCGAAATGGAATCCCCTGATCAAAACCCATATGACGAGCGGTTCTATCAATGTTGTAAGGAACCACTTCACAAGATCCTCTGAAAAAAAATATGACACATATCCAGGTATGCAGCTTCGCATGAACACAGTTTCTCCAATGCTCATATTATCTTTGGCAGAATGCAATGTCATGTTCGAGGCAGAAGCAAAAGTATTTGGCTGAACTATAGACATGTGGACTGGATCCCAAGGCCGAAAGTTAATTGCATGTGCGTTGTCAAGAAAATCAATGAGCTTTGATCCAGGTCTTGGACGCCTCTCCAACCAACGAAGTATCCTAGAGCCTCCATATGTATCAGGAAATGAGGTTTTCAGGTTAGGAGCATAATTTTTGAAATGCTCCCACAACCATGCTTGGAGAAGGCGACATGGACATACGAGTCTACCTTCATATACCCATTAGAGACATACATGTTCGCTGCTAAGTGATCCAGATGGGTGTACAAAGAGCCAAGGAACAAACTGCCGATGGGAAGAGCAACGCCTTTCGCTACTTTGATAGCAAATTTGATGAGATTATGCCTTATCTCCTTCTTGCCAGAGCCATCATCAAAAATGTCTCTAGATAACCACAGAGCTAAAAATGCAGCAACATGGAGTGTATCATCCAGCACCTGATCCGGCTCTGGCTCATCAGGGAACCATTCAGACACCCACCAGTTATAAAAGTATTTTTCCTCATAATCCTTCTGAACATATCCTATTGACTTCGTGACCAAAGTGGCATGCATTTCTTCTTCCTCCTCAGACAAGATGACGTCAAGATTCCCTATTATTGTAAAACTCAACAGAACGGCTACGCTTTCCAAAGTAATGGTCATCTAACCCCATCTATATATAGCCGTGTGAGTTTCCGGACACCAACTGGAGATGAAAGTAATCAAAACTGCATCATCTTTTCTGATTTGAAGTGTCGCAGATGCCATGACAGTATTCATGATTTGCGCCCCAGTCAGATTAGCCCTTACATGGTCTTGGCTTATCATGAATTTCATCCATTTATCATACAAGCGCAATGGACTATGACATATTCTGAAATCTATGGGAGAAGCCAGATACTCTTTCTTCTGAAGGCAAAACCTCATTATACGCCCTGGATAGACTGATTGGACTTCTCCTTCACTCTCTGAATCAGTCAGAAGGGTTTCCACGTATTTGGGATGGGTCCTCGTAACTATAGCAGACTTTGTAAAGAACTCGTCATCCGTGTTCGGCTTGGAGTTGTTAGCATTTATCGACGCGGCGGCATAACTGTTTTCAGGTGACATCTTAACAAAATTCCTTATACTACTCTTACTTTCGAAGTAACTACAACGGAGAAAAACAGAAAAAGTTACAACTTTGAAGAAAACCATACATGGAGATTTTGTCAAAATTGGGTACAATGATTAAGAGCCAACAACAAATTTTCTACGGGAAAATTTTCTTTGGCCACATGTCATGGCACTTGTGGCCAAGAGGAATGGGTACTGATGTTCGCCCAAGTAAATACTTTCCACGGGAAATATGTTCTTAGCCAAAACCGTGTCTTGTTGTGGTAATGGTGCCCATGGCCAAACGCAAAAAAAGAAAGAAAAAAAAAACTAAAGCTAGGTTTTATGAAGAAAGGAGCCAACGGCGACCGTTCGCCCATACATGCTTGCTTTGCATAATAACCGACTTCGTTACTATTAATGTTGTGGCTAACGCTGCTACAATACTACTGGCAAAGAGGAATCATTCATATTGGAGTATTTTTACAAGTTCATGGAAGACATGCCTATGGCTAGGGTTTACACCAATGCAAAAGAGCAAACAAGAGGGAAGAGATGTTGGAATACATACCTGAAATATACTCGCCTGCTTTTAATGTTGTTGTTCCTTCCACTGATCCACTCACGAATGATGTACCTTTGCTGCTAACACGAAGACACGGAAACAAAGCCAACGATACAAAGATAAAGAAGATGGGCAACGCCTTTTATATGCATAGCGCTTTTTGGAGTTTGAGTAGAAGAAGGTTTCCTTTTTGGGCCATGTACAGAAGAAGGAAGCTTGGCCCGTGGTGCCAATGTTTCATAACGCCAATCTACACGGCCGAGCCAGCACCATGCCAACGCTCCAAGCGCCAACGTCCTGTAGTCGATCCAACACCACGTCAACACTTCAAGCGCCAACGCCCGGTGGCCGATCCAGAAGTACGCCAACGCTCCGAGCCGCCAGCGCATGGATCATACTCGTGCCTCTTGCCAAGGTCAGTCGGATTTTTCCCGACCAACACTTTATGTCATGCCTTTTCGATTTTTATTCTCGTCCGTTACCATCTCATGCTTACCCCGCAACAATGCCACTGTTACGTGCTAAGTAGGGGACTTAATGTTGATGGTGGTTTTTAGTTCAGGGTTAAAATTGTAAAACCTTGCATTTGATATGCCGTCACTATGCAACGAGACATACCTATGTAAAAGTGACGAGTGTTCAACATCTCCACTGGTGCATTTATTGAGTAACTCAATATATCCGTATGAAATTTATCCAGAATGGTGCATGTAGCAACAATCCTAGATATTCTGTAAATTTTGGCACCTTGCCTGTATTATTCAGTTAATATAAGTTTCTTTGAATGCTTTCTGTGCTATGTTCCCCAGTTGAACCCTTAATATTGATATGGCATGACAATTTGTGTTCACTCGTAGCAGAGTAGCACGGATTTCCAAGTATCAAGGTTAAGAACCTTGCATAAAGGTACTCAATCGGAAAGCATACTGCTCTCTGGCAATAAACTTAAAGAACTCTGTGTCAACACATAGGATTCAATAAATTTTGTGATAATTCACAAGATTCAGATATTACCCTGACTAATTTGCAAGAATTAGGGTTTTGCGCCCTGCGCAGTATATTAGACCTCGTCGGTCGAAATTAAGTCTAGGCGAACTAGGCAATTAATCCACCATGGATTAGTAGGTGCAAAATCCTACCCAAAATCAGAAAACAAGGAATATAGGAGCAACAACAAAGGGAGGCGTGACCATGCCATAGGCCAGCCGGCGCCACTTGCAAGTGGCCACACCTCATGTTGCTCGACCGGCCCCTGTTTCCCGTCGACCAATCAGGTTGCTTTATACCTGCCACACACACATGAGTTGTGACTGGGCCCATACTCGCCGGCCCTATTTCCCACTGACCAATCAGGTCGCTTTAAATCCGCCACATGCACACTAGAAGTGTGGCCACGCCCACGTTTGTCTGGCCCCCTTTTCTATTAATTAACCAATTAGGTCGCTCTAAACCTGTCACAGTTTTAAAAAGGCAAATGGCGCCAGATGGTCACAAAGCCGATTGGCTTTCCAAAAACCACACCAATATGCCAATGGCATGCCAAACGTGCCACTATGCCGCACTAGCATGCCGAACATGCCACGAGCCATGTGGGACCCGACAAACCCTAAAAATTGCGCCATTCTATAATCACCCATGGCCATCCTGGCACCTGTGGTTATTCCTATATTATGGCCTGCCATAATTCCTTTAATGTGGCCATGGCACCGATTGCATAAAAATTCCACCGTGTCGCGGCCATGCACACGCTCTAATTAGGGTTTCGATAGGCCAAAGCCTAATTTAGCTAAAGTTGACACGCCAACCAAGTCAAGTAATTTTCCTAAGGCTTTAAGTTTGATAGCAACAGGGCCAATGTTGCCGGAGCCATATCTCGGTCTAACGTGGTTTCTGGCATTTACACATGACCCCACTTCTCTATCACTCAATCACTCCCACTTTCTACGAGATCAGGGTGCGTTCAATATGACTTGTATAAATAGGTTTTACCTATTTCAACAAAACAATAAGTTTTGGTGAGAACAATAACACAATATCCAGAAAAATACCAAAGAACTGATAGCTTACATTTCGCAAACCAGTTCCAAATTCTGATACAAGTCATAAAATAGCCACACCTTCAGAATTAACCATTCTGGTCTCAACACTTTCTTCACTTCCCTCCCTAAGACCAACCCTTCTCTTTCACTTTGTGACCGAAGTAAGACTGAAACAGCCATTTCTTGGTTTAGGACGGATTATGCAGTTGATGTCTCGAATCTAAAGTACTCCCGTGGAGTGCATTTGTTTTAGGTTTAGATTTGTTTCTCATCCACACACCCAAATTTACCAAAACCAGCAGAAACAGTTTTTACCCATAAACATATATTGTTAGAAAAAGACTCAATAATACTATAGAGTTCCCGTTCTCTATCAAGAGTCTCAAGTTCATCAGTGATCTGAGCATATTTTTCTTCAAGAAATCTAATTTTAGAAGCTTGAACATCAATAATCTCATCAGATTTTTCTTAAGGTTCTGGTGAGTTCCATCTCAGATTCTGATATAGTGTCAACTATCACTTTAGAGGGAATGATATCAGAATCTGATAGCATAAGTTTTCAACCTCTGGATTCGGAAGAATCTTCTAAGGAGTTATCCTTTGAGGTAAGTCCAAGACATTTTGCATAATCAAAAACTTTGGAAGACATTTCTATGTGCGTAAGAGCGAGATATCCTTTTATCCACATAAATCAGATTGTTACAAACACAGACTTATGAGGTCTTAGTGTGTTTGCCTGCTCTGATACCAATTGAAAAAGTGTGGGTATAACAACCACACCCAATAATTCGTTCAGAAATCTGTATAGACTAAACTCCCATATAATTTCGGGAGCACCAACTAGAAGTTAGAGTCAATCAAGAAATATATCAAAGAGCTTTATCTCTATTTCTCAACACAATCAGCAAATCGAACAGATAGAAATCTATGAGCCTGATTGATATGGAAAATAACTTGGACGGTAACAAAGACCAATTCCCCAGTGTCAATCAAGTTCTATCCAACAATCAAGGTCGGATTTATCAATTGATTGAACTACGCACAACTTGTGATGTATTTCAGATATATAAACAAATATAATGCGGAAAATAAATAACGCAGACACCAGAAATTTTGTTAACGGGGAAATCGCAAATGCAGAAAAACCCCGAGACCTAGTCCAGCTATGGATACCACACTGTATTAAGCCTCTACAGACATTAGCCTACTACAAGTTAACTTCAGACTGAAATGTAGTTGAGCCCTAACCAAGTCTCACACCGATTAAGGTATAGTCGCGTTCCTTAGGCCTCTAGAACCACGCCGGATTCTGCGCACTTGATTCCCTTAGCTGATCTCACCCACAACTAAGAGTTGCTACTACTAAAAGTCGAAGACTTATAAACAAATTTGTCTCCCATAGATATGTCTATTCTTTATTTGGTTTTTGTTCCGTCTTTTATAAATCAAGGTGGCATGAACCAATTGATAATCCGGTCTTATACTCCTGAAGAGCAGCTTAGAAATATCAATCAACTCACAATAACCTAACTGATTAACAGAAGAAGTTATTGCAGAATCACAAGAATCTGAGACAAAAAAATATTGTGATTAGATTTTATATCTTACCTATCGGAGATAAATCTCGAGTAAATCTTAGAGAACATAAAACTCAATACGATAGAACAAGTAAAATCAGAATACGTACCTACAGAGAAAATAGTTGGATCTGGCTTCACGAATCCCAAATGAAGTCTTCAAGTCGTTAACCTAATATGGTTTTGGAAAAACCTAGGTTAAAGGAGAATCGACTCTAGTTTGCAACTAGGACACAGAAAAGTGCTGGGATTATGTTTTCCAGTTGCTAGAGTTCTCCCTTATATAGTTTTTCAAATCATGGTTGCTTACAATTAAAGCTAAGATAGCTTAGTAACAAAGCATTCAATATTCACCGTTAGATGAACGCCTGATTTAAGATTCAAGATAAGTCTCTGCTAAAAAATTAAGCAATCATTCTCCACCGTTAGATGGTCTTAGCTTGTCACACACAAATTAAATATACTTATATTTAGATATAGTTTATCGTACCTAAACGTGCATACTGAGTTGGCTCAATAACAGTTAAACGAAGTTAGCCATACGAACACTTTTGTCTTAACCATATTCATCTAACACTTCTAGATCAAATATGATGATCAATCAATCATGAAAGATAATAAAATGAACCTAATTATGTTTCAAATAGAGTTTTTCAATTGTTCACTACCTCATAGAAATATATACGAACTAATTGAAACAAAATCGGATTGATTCGTAATCGTACAAAGTACTTATACAAGAATCAATTCATGAACATTAAGCCAGGTTTTTCAAAGTTAATTTGCATTCCTTAAACCATAAATGTTTTAGTTCATGAGTATGAGAATCATACATAACCGATTTTAGAACTTAATCACTGTGTTCGCAAACTCCGTACGCGAACAACAGCTCCAGACCTTGGCCTAGTCAAGCCGTTCGCAAACCCGGTTCGCGAACAACCGTTCCGAACCCAACTCAGCTAAACCCTTTCGCATACTAGGTACACAAAAGAGAGTTTTGTACCTTCTCAGGTAAATCCGTTCACATACTAGGTACACAAACAAGAGTTTCAGACCTGAATCATCAAAATATAGTTCGCATACTAGGTTTGCATACCGTGTTGTATCCAGACATGGGTAATTGTTCGAAACTCTCATTTAAATCATTGAATCATCCTTGGAAGATAACAATGGTAATCTCACATATACTATTAGCTTCAAGTAATTTTCAAGTGATCGAATGATCAATACGAAATTTCCCAAGTTAACATCAAATGACTGCCTCACACAAATCATATAAGATGTTCAAGGTAATTTTCACATGATCATCTTTTGACTTAATATTTGGTTTCCAATTATTTCCAACTAAACTCGTCAAGAATATGATGAACATAACTAAAAAAAGATGAATCTTCCAACACATATTTCAAGAAATAGATAAGCGAGATAAACTCAGCTCGAAATATCAAATGTGTATAATATAAAAGTCTATATATCTATACGACTTAGTCTCATTAGAATAGAATAGACTTCTTAGTGATATATAAGTTTTAGTCTCCACATACCTTTTGTTGATGAAGTTCCTCCAAGCTCCTCGGTAGATCTTCATCTTCAATTGGTGAACGTTGTGAAGTCTAAAACTCAACTACACATTTTATCCTAATCCGAGACATAGCTATAAGTAAACTAGAAATCAAGTATATAGTTTTGATCAACTAAACTTGGCAAACAATCTTGAGATAGCAAAGCTTGCGAGTTCGACCGAGCAGTGCTCTAACACACAAGACACCAAAAGTTTTGTTAATGAGGAAAACTGCAATTGTAGAAAAACTCTGGGACCTCATTCAGATTTGAACACCAAACTATATGAAGCCGCAACATATATTGTCATACTATCAGACTAGATGAGACCTAGTTTACCCTCCAAGCAATGCACCTGCAATCGTGCTCTTTATGTCTCTTGAAACTCACAAGGCTCTACGCAATTGATTCCCTTAGTCGACGTCCTTTACAACCTAAGAGTATCTTCGGTCTAAGTGAATAATTTTGATACCAATCTTCCTTTGACATATAAGCCAATTTAATTTTCCTTTATATCAATATATCAAGGCTTGGAAATCTGTTTGCAATAGACAAAACTAGAATATATCACAAATCCGGAACGCTTACACTTATTTAACTGAGAAGCCTACATTATTAACCACCTCTCAAAAATAATCTTAAATCGATCAATTAAGAAGATTTTTAGATATCTATCTTGAGGAATCACAAAGTCTGAGACGAAAAGAAGTTTACGATTTCTATCTATATCGTTCCAGAAATAGATTACTAAAACCTCGATAACATAATGAACAAGATTATGATACATGAATTATCAAGGTAAAGATAGTCAGTCCTGGCTTCAAGAATCCCTAAGTGAAGTCTTTAAGTCGTAAACTTAATTATTTTTCTGAGAGGTAACCTAGGTTCATGGAGGACGACTCTACCAAACGACTAGGAAACAGAAGTGCCGGGGATTAAATTTCCTGGTTGTTTGAGTCTCTCTATTTATGTACTTTCAAGACTAAGGTTGCATAGAATTCAAGCTAAGATAACTTGAGATTCAAGCAAACACTTTATATGTTTAAATGAAACTCTTGTTAGGAGTTCATGTAATCATATGAGAAGTTTGTCTTGAAATTACATTGAAGAAAATATATTATGGTTTGGGGTACCAAAACAATGTATAATTATAGTTCATGGCGAATCTTCCTCGAGAACTAATAAGCAACATCGTGGGCATTTAATTACTTGCAACCTGAATCATGATGCACATACACAGTGTGTTTTAGTTATTAAAGATGTCTTAGAGGTGTTTATGAAAGTCATAGCAATGCCAAACGTAGTTTAAAAAATGGTCTAATTCCATCTGCTTTAATTCACACTGAGTAGGTATACGAAAGGGTATGCGTACTTATGGGCCAGTTCGTGAATTCCAATGCATAAGGTGTTAGAGAACTGCTCGGTCGAACTCGCATGCGTTGCTATCTCAAGCATGTTTGTCAATATTAGTGATCAAAACTACATGTCTTGATTTCTAGTTTATTTATGACTAAGTCTCGGTCTAGGATAGTCAAGTATAGTTGAGCTCCATACTCCATGGCGATTATCTTACAAAGACGAAGAACTACTCGAGGAACCAGTGGAAATTCATTCGACTAAAAGGTATGTGGAGACTTGAACTCATCTGTCACTCAAAATTCTATTCTATCTCATACTCTTGAGACAATAGTCGTATAAGTATGATAGTTTTCATACATACACATTTGTTATTTCGAGCCGAGTTTACTCGCATATCTTTTTCTCGAAATATGTATTGGTAAGCTTTCGCTTTAACCACATTTCATCTTTACCCGTGACGAAAGTCATGATGACGTTTCAATATTGAAAAATAGCTTTGATGACGATAGTCGTGAATAACGATTGTTATAACATTATAGAATAATGTTTCAATGATTGAAATGTAGAGTTGAGATTTCCATTTATGGATATAATCATATATAGTGTGTTCGCACATTAGTGTATAAATCCATGTACTGGAAACCAAGTGCGTGCATATATGTGCATGCGGTATTGGTGAAGGAGACAGGTTGGGTACGCGTATTGGAGGAAGTTTTCAACCGAAAAGTTCTGCTGAGTTTGTAGTTTGCAAAATAGTAAACCAGTCACCTTAGGTACGCGTACCCACGAAAGTTTTCGAACCGAAAATTTCTGCTGAGTTTGTAAACTCAAATCCGGTAGCTAAGGTACGCATACCCTTACGTGTACCCAAGCTGGTTATTTCTCAAATCGGTAGTTCATGAACTTAAAATAATAAATTATAAGGAATGCAATCTTTGCAAACCGTGGGTATATTGTTCATGAATTGATTCAAATGAATCAAACCGATTTTGTTTCAATTGTGTCTATGAATAAAGACCTAAGCAATTGAACAACTCTTCAACTAGTTCTTATGAGTCATTTGAAATAGTTATGAGAAGGATGAATACTGTTAATATGAAAGTGCTCATATGGCTAACCATTGGTTAACTATTTGTGAAATAACTAAGTGTACACGTTTAGGTACAGTTACTCAAACCTAAGTGAAATACATTTCATTTGTGTGTGACAAGCTAAGTTTCGATCTAACGGTTGAAAGATATTAGCTTGCATCTAATCAGGTTTTTCATCCAACGATGAATATTGAATGCTTTGTTACCAAGGTAACTTAGATTGCAAACTCTGATTTGAAAACTATATAAGGGGAACTCTAGCAACTGGAAAAACTAATCCACACACCTCCTGTGTGATATTAGTTGGTTTTGATAGAGTCTATTCTCCTTTAACCTTAGGTTTCTTCTCGAGACCCTGTAGGTTAACGACTGAAAGACTTCATTGGGATTGTGAAGCCGGACGAAACTACTTCTCTTATAGTTGAGCGATCTGATCTTGCCATTTTCTATCGTACGAGTTCAATTGAACAATTAACTTGAGATTATATCTCCGATAGGGCAAGATAAAAAGAAATCAAAAACATATTCATCTCATCGTTTGTGATTCCATAATATCTTGTTTCGCTACCATTTGTGAGGTGATTGATAATACTAGGCTGTTCTTCGGGAATATAAGTTCGGGTTATCAATTAGTTCCTGTTCACCTTGATTTATCAAAATACGGAACAAAACTCATAGGTTTATCTGTGGGAGACATATTTATCTATTCTCATATACTTTTCTGTGTGATACAGATTTGTTTATTAAAGTCTTCGACTTTGGGTCGTAGCAACTCTTAGTTGTGGGTGAGATCAGCTAAGGGAATCAAGTGCGTAGTATCCTGCTGGGATCAGAGACGTAAGGAGCGCAACTGTACCTTGAATCAGTGTGAGATTGATTTGGGTTCAACTACACTCCAGACCGGAGTTAGTTTGTAGTAGGCTAGTGTCTGTAGCGGTTTAATACAGTGTGGTGTTCAATCTGGACTAGATCCCGGGGTTTTTTCTGCATTTGCGGTTTCCTCGTTAACAAAACTTCTGGTGTCTGTGTTATTTATATTCCGCATTATATTTTGTTATATAATTTAAATATCACAAGTTGTGCGTTGTATCGATCAATTGTGAAATCCAACCTTCGGTTGTTGATTGGAAATTGATTGATCCTTGGATATTGGTCTTTGGTACCATCCAGGTTTATATCTCTTGTATTTGATAAAGAATCACGGATTTCTATTTGTTTGAGTATAAATCAAATCAAGAGAAAGAGATATTAACTCCTTGATATACTTTTTATTAAGATTGAGTCTGACTGTCTAGTTGATTCTCTTAAAAGTATATTAGAGTTAGTTCATACAGATTGTTAATCAAAATATTGGGTGAGGTTGTTGTACCCCCGTATTTTCAATTGGTATCAGAGCAGGCAAACGCGTTTAAAGACCTTATCAGTCTGTATTTGTAGCGATCTATGGACAGAAGTACTATCTCTGATAAACGCATCATCAGAAACAAAAGTTCTGTCTCGACTAAATCTATTAAAGAGAAAGATCCTTCAATCTCAAATATAGACGAACCTTGTGTTCTGACGAGACAGATAGACACTGACATGTGTCCTTCCGATTACCCTTCAAAGGAGACTATCTCTATTAATGAAATGGAAACAGCTGAAGAGAGTGAACTGATTCTAAACCTTGTTAGAATCCAAGCTGATAAATTTAATCGGTTAAAAAACCATGTCAATGCTCTTCTTGGTATAGTAAGAGATGGAAATTCCAAAAACATAGAAGCTCTGTCTTCACAAATCCTTCTTGAGACTCTCCTTGATAAGGATGTTTTGGAAATTGAACATCGTTTGAAAAAACTCTCAATTCAAGGATGCTTCAAAAAATCCTCTATACCATCTACTTCTCTTAAAACCAAAAGTACGCCTGGTTCAGAAGTAAAACCGGAATCTCTTCCAATTAAAAGGGATGTGCCTGCAATCTACATTCAAGGATGTTGCCCATCACATGGGAGGAGGAAATCTTCAGACGAAGATGTCAGGACGAAACTATCTAATCACTCGATCGATCAGAAAGTATGTCCCTTTTGCAGTTCAAAAGGGCCTGTTGTGCAAAAAGGGAACCCTATGTTGAATAACAAGTACCTTGTTCGATTTCAACACACCTTGGACTTAATTCTCAAAGGTGTAACTGACATTTGTATGGTAAACCAAATGGTTTCAGCACTCATCCTGTGTATCCTACCAGGAAAATCAGTTCAATGGGTCTCTCAAAGATGCATAACAGACATCTGAAAAACCGTCTAAGAAAAGATCAGAAATCCTTCTTTTGCTACAGAGGAGATAATAGTTCTGATGATGTGAACAAAGTATCAAAGAAAAAGAGCAAAGATGATGATATAAGAAATAACCTAAAGGGGGTAATTAAGGGTTATAAAGAAATCGTCACCATGCTTTCAACCGTCTCTCACCGAAAATCTTCTGGTAAGGACCGATACTATGAGTCATTTTTTGGCAACAGTAATGTTTATGACAACTGTTCACATCATAATAGTGTTCCTCAATAGTATCGAAGAAAGAAGGATAACCAAAGACAACGTTCATTTAATGAGCTGAAGGCTCATACTTGTGTAAAGTAATCACAAGGTTGAAATCTCACCTACAAAAATTCTAGTTGTGTGAGAATTGAATAGGTATACCCTTGGCAAAGTGCCTCTGATTATCTAGCTAATTTCTTATCATTCTTAGATAGATTGTCAGTCAAACACTTTTATATGAGTATTTCTTTTATGCGTATTCTTTTGTTCCTTTTTGTTCGTCATCATTTCTTTGAACCCTAGAGCTAAGATGCATGGGTACTGTGGAGACTCTTCACAAATAACCTTTTTGGTTAGGTCTTTGTGGGCCCTCCTACCTATGGGTATACGTACGGTCTCTAGGTTGCAAACCGTGCTTGTAAACCCTAAGTCTATTCGAAATCGTTTATATACACTTCCTATTGAGTTGAGATATCTCACTCTAGGCCTCTTATTATCAATGACGTCTTCTTCGTGCTCTTGGGCTTACCTGAAGACTTCGTTGATAATGCGGTGTATTTCGAGTTCGATAAAGAGAAGGGAACCTTTGTTGAAGTTGAAAGGTCTTTTCCTCAATCTCTTGATTCCTACTAATATGTTGAGGATGTTGAAGAGATTTCAGATGAAGTGGTTGTTGACTTTCTCAAGAACTTTGAGGATGCAAAACAACAACTTGTTGATACAATGAAGTGCCTTGATATGATAAGAACTGAGTTGAAAAAGGTTAATTCTGACCTTGTTCTCATGAAAACTCATGTAAAGGGACTTCTCAACAAGGATATCCACTCCAAGGAAGCAGCGGATGTTGTCAATCATAAGCTCAAATACCTCAAGTTTCCTAAGGATCCCGAATCATCTGTTTGATGTTTAGCTCGTATTCGTTTTTTGGCTTGTTGATTTTCATTTATTTTGTCTAGGAAACTTCTTAAAAGAATTTTTATTCTGGTCTTTGTTTAAGAAGGATAACTAGGGTTTGGAATAGCCATTATTGTGAGTACACATAGCTATGTCCAACGTTTTCATCTTCATGTTTTTAGGTTTATTTGTTTAAATTCTTAAAAATTGTTTGGAAGATGATTTTTGCAGTATTAATCTTTATGGTTTTATATATTGCAATATGTTATGGGATATGTGTGTTTGCGTCCGTGAACTATTATTGTCCCATACGATGTCAAAAGTTATCTCTTTCATATGTCGATATGCATGTATTGATACAAGATCGATGAACTTTTGACAAACAAAATTTAAGCCTATTATGTCATTTATTGATGAAAGATAGGTTAAAATCTTTTGTTTACAAGGATTATGTCTATTATATGTCATTGTGCAAATAGTGATGGAAAATAGAATGAATCCTTGTATATTCCGCAGTATTGATCTTCCCTGATCCATATTTTATGTATATACTGTGCTGCTCCGCAAGCCTTCTTATGTGATAATTTCCAACTAGACTAATCATAGATTCGTTTATGGTTATTTTGGTTGTGTATTCCGATTAAATTAATCATGGAATCTCTTGTGGTTAATTTAATTGAGAATTTTGGATACAAAATAATTTTGTGGTTTTTGGTGTCCAAAGAAATCCTTCTTTTCTCGTAAAAGTAAGGTCGCTCTTGTTGTTCTTTCGGGAATGACATCAAATGGGGGGAGTTCTTTTAAACTTGCGCTTAATTGCCAAATCTTTGTGGGGAGTGCGGCTGTGGAATATTTGAGGGGTTATCTTGTATCTTTATAAACTCCGTTATGAATGCATTTAGCTTCGGCTTTATGATTGCATCTAAACAAAGTTGATATGTACATTTCTTTGGTCTTGAAGTGTCTCCATGGAAATTCATTAGGATCCCATTTTCGTACCTTTGCCAACTTTATTGACAAAAAGGGGGAGAATTAATATGTAGTTCACACTACAAATACATATGGTTTTCGGATCATTATGTAAGGAGGAGTGGTTTTCGTGTTGAGACGAAGTATTGACTAAGGGGGAGTGATACATATCACCATAGTATTGTTGTCAAGGTTGTGATATGAGAACTTTGATGCTGCGTAATAATACTATGACACTGTATAACAATGATCAAGAGCTTTTGTTTTCTCATTGTTATGGCTACGGAACTTCAACAACTATGATGCTGAACTAAACATCTATGGAATCATGGGAGTACTTGGAAAATACAAAGTTTTCAAGTAATGTTGAATCACCAAGGAGATCAAGCATGTGGACGAGAAGCTACAAAGTTATATCTATTTTGTAATCCATATGTATTGATAGTTTTTTCACTAAAATTGACAAAGGGGGAGATTGTTAGAGCATTGCTCGGTCGAACTCGCATGCATTGCTATCTCAAGCATGTTTGTCAATATTAGTGATCAAAACTATATGTCTTGATTTCTAGTTTACTTATGACTAAGTCTCGGTCTAGGATAGTCAAGTATAGTTGAGCTCCACTCCATGGCGATTATCTTACAAAGACGAAGAACTACTCGAGGAACCAGTGGAACTTCATCCGACTAAAAGGTATGTGGAGACTTGAACTCATATGTCACTCAAAAGTCTATTCTATCTCATACTCTTGAGACAATAGTCGTATAAGTAAGATAGTTTTCATACATACACATTTGCTATTTCGAGCCGAGTTTACTCACCTATCTTTTTCTCGAAATATGTGTTGGTAAGCTTTCACTTTAACCACATTTCATTTTTACCCGTGACGAAAGTCAAGATGAAGTTTCAATCTTGAAAATAGCTTTGATGACGATAGTCGTGAATAAAGATTGTTATAACATTATAGAAGAATGTTTCAATGATTGAAATGTAGAGTTGAGATTACCATCTATGGATATAAGCATATATAGTGTGTTCGCACATTAGTGTATAAATCCACGTACCGGAAACCAAGTGCGTGCATATATGTGCATGCGGTATTGGTGAAGGAGACAGGTTGGGTACGCGTACTGGCGGAAGTTTTCAACCTAAAAGTTCTTCTGAGTTTGTAGTTTGCAAACTAGTAAACCAGTCACCTTAGGTACGCGTACCCATGAAAGTTTTCGAACCGAAAATTTCTGCTGAGTTTGTAAACTCAAATCCGGTAGCTAAGGTACGCATACCCGTACGCGTACCCAAGCTGGTTATTTCTCAAATCGGTAGTTCATGAACTTAAAACAATAAATTATGAGGAATGCAATCTTTGGAAACCGTGGGTATATTGTTCATGAATTGATTCAAATGAATCAAACCGATTTTGTTTCAATTGTGTCTATGAATAAAGACCTAAGAAATTGAACAAATCTTCAACTAGTTCTTATGAATCATTTGAACTAGTTATGAGAAAGATGAATACGGTTAATATGAAAGTGCTCATATGGCTAACCATTGGTTAACTGTTTGTGAACCAACTAAGTGTACACGTTTAGGTACGGTTACTCAAACCTAAATGAAATACATTTGTGTGTGACAAGCTAAGTTTTGATCTAATAGTTGAAAGATATTAGCTTGTATCTAATCAGGTTTTTCATCTAACAGTGAATATTGAATGCTTTGTTACCAAGGTAACTTAGATTGCAAACCCTGATTTGAAGACTATATAAGGGGAACTCTAGCAACTGGAAAAACTAATCCCCACACCTCCTGTGTGATACTAGTTGGTTTTGCTAGAGTCGATTATCCTTTAACCTCAGGTTTCTTCTCGAGACCCTATAGGTTAACGACTGAAAGACTTCATTGAGATTGTGAAGCCAGACGAAACTGGTTATCTTGTAGTTGAGCGATCTGATCTTGCCATTTTCTATCGTACGAGTTCAATTGAACAATTGACTTGAGATTATATCTCCGATAGGGCAAGATGAAAAGAAATCACAAACATCTTCGTCTTATCGTTTGTGATTCCACAATATCTTGTTTCGCTACCATACGATTAAGATTATTGTGAGGTGATCAATAATATTAGGCTGTTCTTCGGGAATATAAGTCCGGGTTATCAATTAGTTCATGTTCACCTTGATTTATCAAAAGACGGAACAAAACTCATAGGTTTATCTGTGGGAGACATATTTATTTATTATCATATGCTTTTCTGTGTGATACAGATTTGTTTATTAAAGTCTTCGACTTTGGGTCGTAGCAACTCTTAGTTGTGGGTGAGATCAGCTAAGGGAATCAAGTGCGTAATATCCTGTTGGGATCAGAGACGTAAGGAGCGCAACTGTACCTTGAATCGGTGTGAGATTGATCAGGGTTCAACTACAGTCCAGACCGACGTTAGTTTGTAGTAGGCTAGTGTCTGTAGCGGCTTAATACAGTGTGGTGTTCAATCTGGACTGGGTTCCGGGGTTTTTGTGCATTTGCGGTTTCCTCATTAACAAAACTTCCGGTGTCTGTGTTATTTTTATTCAGCATTATATTTTGTTATATAATTTAAATATCACAGGTTGTGCGTTGTATCGATCAATTGTGAAATCCAACCTTCGGTTGTTAATTGGAAATTGATTGATCCTTGGATATTTGTCTTTGGTACCATCCAAGTTTATATCTCTTATATTTGATAAAGACTCACAAATTTCTATTTGTTTGAGTATAAATCAAATCGAGAGAAAGAGATATTAACTCCTTGATATACTTTTTATTAAGATTGAGTCTGACTGTCTAGTTGATTCTCTTAAAAGTATATTAGAGTTACTCCATACAGAATGCTAATCGAAATATTGGGTGAGGTTGTTGTACCCGCATTTTCACAAGGTACACGTATCGGGTATGCATACACTAAGGAAAATCATGGACTCGGTCCCTTGAGGTATGCGTACTGGGTACGCGTACCACACTCCTTTACACGAACTCAGAACTAAGGGGTATGCGTACTGGTTACGCGTACCTACCCTTATTTTGGAACTTGGATGATGATTACCTTCAGAATTTTGGTAATTCTGGAAACTCTTTTTAATCTATTCGAAACTTTCCCAATCGCCATAGACGATGAACACCATTGCTTAGGAAATTTTCAAATGATTAACTTGAATCACAATAGTTCATGAACAATAAATTAATCTTCAAGAATGGTTGCATGCCTTTGTTGGTTATAGAAATTTGTTCTATGCTTCTTCATATTCTTCTTCTTCCTCTTAAAGAATAAATATTTCTCCTTGGGGTAGAACTTATCATCTTCCTTCATGGTTGTGTCAACAACCATAAGAATACATGTATCACTAGAAGAGATCTTGCTTGGAGGCTCCATAGTTCTTACGAATATGAGTTTGTGTTACAAGAGATATATAAATAACACTCCACAAGTAATATTTTGGAGAATTCCAAAAATAGTGAGACTAAAAAGGAAGGAAAACGAACCGTGTAAGGTTTCAGAATCAAAAGAATTCTTAAAGTTAAGGATTTTGTTCACGAACTAGAACTGAAACTTGAAAGGTAAAATATCAATTTTATCCTTTCTTCAAGTTTTGTTCAAGGAAAAGTCATTTCAATACTATTAATTGAAAAATAGTGAAGCATGAAGCATGATTAATTTAAATGAGCACGTGTGTCAAGAATATGAAAACTTCGTTTAATTCAAAATATCGATTTGTATGATTAAATATTTTTCTAAAAGCATACGTAAAATCTTAGCTTGTCGGGTAAAGATTCATTTGGATTATGTTCTCGTCTCTTGCTTAAAATTCAGATATGCAGGTGAAATGTTATACTGAGAGCATAAATTTTATTGATACCCACATCGAATCATTACATTTTGAACTCTCTATTGTGATATGGTAGCATCAATTCACATATTTATCAAGGATGTTTTGAGAATAGATTTTGACGTTCGATAGCTTGTAACTGGGTCAAAAACCAGATAAAATATATATTATGGACTTGTTTTAATGGAGCAAGGCTCAACATGAAGTATCATTATTCTCTGTTTAATTAGACGCTTTCAATTGACAAATAAAATCATACACTGGAATTTTCACACTATTTCAATATCACTTAGTGGTGGAAATATAAGTAATAATATTCAAGACACAAACTAAGTATAGTTTGACCCCAAAGCTCTTGTTATGCATAGTTCTTGTCTCTTTTGAGGGCGCGTAAGATAAGAATGCACTTTTCAACACAATAAAATTGTGTTGAGGTGAGCATCGGTGAGCTTAATTATGTGGCTTATTTGATGATGAGGGTTTTTCTCCGTAGAAACGTTTAGTTTCTCTTCCCAAGAAGATCCCTAAATTGTCTTGTGATAAGAGATACGGAATTTTCAAGATGACATCATCAAAATGATAATTCGTGATCATCAACACGATCTTTCTCAGAAATACCTACACTTTCACTTTTATCAAGTTCTTTAGTGTTTTTGAGTGCTTTGAAGACAATTTTTTTCCAACTTTAGTTTGTTGTTCATGATCAAAGATCTTTAACTTTCCAACGAGATTGCTTCTGGAAAGTGTAGAAAGATCATTTCCTTTAGTGATTGAATGCTTCTTAGACTCATGTCGAGCTGGACAAGATCTCAGAATTTTCATCACAATATCCATCTCAAAAATAGTCCCACCTAAAGCTTAAGAGGCATTCACTATCTCAGAAAATTTGTGATTAAATTCCTCAAACGAATCTTCGTTGCCCATATGAAGGTTTTCCCTATCAGAAATTACTTTTTGAATCATTGCTTCTTTCTCCGCGGTATTTCCTTTAAATACGGTTTCTAAGATATCCCAAGCTTTCCGCGATGTAGTGCACGTAGACACATGGTGTTGAAGATCTTGGCTCATGGCATGGATGATAGCGTTTAGCCCATCAGAATTATGCTTAGCATCACCGTTTTAATCGTCCCTAAAAATAACTATGTCTTTCGCTGTGGTTATTTCTCCTCTAGCAACAATTGGAGGAACATACCCCTTTACGACAAGAACCCATGATTTGAAATCACGAGCTTGTAAGAAGGAGCGCATAACTATTTTCTACCATAAAGTAATTTGTGCCATCAAAGGCTGGTGGTACCTTAATAGTGATTGCACTCTTTTCCATATATTCATATAGCGACAAACACATAATTGTTATGTCTTAAGTTGTTGTCCCGCTCTGATACCAATTGAAAAGGAGAGGGTACCGAGTATGCCACCAACTTTTTCGTTCGCAACCTGTATGGACCAAACCTAACACAATTGCAAGAAGACCAACTTAATGATCCTTGAACAATATGTATATAGAGTTTATATCTCTTTCTCTTCAAATCAGAAAGTCAAGACAACAAGATCCGTGAACCTCATTGTATAAAAGAGTACTTGGACGATCTCAAAAATCAATATCCATGATCGATCTAATCTTATCCAACTAATTGAATCAGAATTCTGCCAAGTATGAAAATTGTTATCTATCTTTCAAGATACAAATTCTACAAGAACGAGTCTCGTAATTGATCACAATCAAGATGGATGTATTTATTAGAACTGATTACATACTACTTATGTAATTTCTATTATACAGACAAAATAATATAGCGTGAAAAGAGAAAAATACAAGACACCAAAAGTTTTGTTAAAGAGGAAAACTGCAACTGCAGAAAAACCCCGGGACCTCGTCCAGATTTGAAAAACGAACTGTATTAAACCGCTACAGACAATAACCTACTATCATATTGAAAAAGTCTGGTTTAATATTGCTCTTCCGATATTAACTGGTATGAGAGTTTGTAACTTTACTTAAAGCTTAAAGCCCAAAGGTTATATCAAATCCTTTTCTCCCTCTATATGACCTATTTCATTTTCAAATTTTATCCCACTAATAGGTGACCTATATTATTAAGGGGGCGGGATCGGCTCACAGACTTTGTCTCACATAGTTTGTGACAAAGTGCTGCAACCATTGATGCATATCCTTTTGAATGGCTAAGATGAGTTGGTAAACACCCGGATTTCTAGAGTGACCCATAACCCGATTTAAAGTCTGTGAGCCGATCCCACCCCATTATTAAGCAAGGGTATATATATCTAAAACTATCGTTTTAGTTGATTATTGTTAGTATAATAATATGTATAATTTGATAGCCATATTTACATTTGTTATGTAGGTGTTTTAAAAAAAATTTCAATGGTATAAAGCTTACAAATATCCATGGTAAAATTTGAGAGATAATTATCCATAAAAGTATAATTATGAAAAAACTTAAACTACTCCTCTATCCTCACTGCTTTGATAAATATGCAAACTTAACTACTGTGGGACGAATAAACCTGTGAGACGAAGAGAGTATTAGTTAGACAAAGCCTCTACCAAAAAATGTTCAAATAAAAAACTTATGCTTTCACTTAATTACACAGCTAAAATTTCCAGTTTGAATTATAAATAAATAAAATGGTTCTATTTAGTCGCTGCCTGTATATTTATAGACCATGATGCCAACTGCCAAGTTACAGAACCAATGCTGCCAAAATTAGCAATTACCCGCCACAGGTTTTCATACGCTACCACTCTTATTAAGACTCGTCAATCGTCATTAAGACCGGAATGAATGAATGAATGACGTGGTTGTTCCAGTATTAAGAGAAAAGAGATGTAGACTGTAGAGAGACAAACAAGCAGGAGTACTTGTAATATACTAGAAAGTTCAAGGAGTTAGCCTCAAAGAGGGAAGCTAACTGAGCTTACCTAGGGCTCAGCCTCGGAGGAAGACATTTTCGAGGGCCTCGAGGGGGAAGTAGGTATTCCAGTACTAAATGACTGATGATCAGAGTCATTAGACATGACAGTATGACACAACTTCACTTTTAAGCTTTAAAATCTCTCTATCTTGGACCACCCTTTCCACGGCTCCCAGCCTCCCATCATGAATCCATGCGAAATTCAAAAAGAAGCAAATAACATTGGCCTAAATGAGCCCATCTCTTTAAATTTGATTCTTACATTTTCCACGACAACAGCGCCTCTGTTCTACATTTTAAGGGTAAGTGTTGGTGTACTTTTCTATCTATAAAACCAAGTAGTAAATTTTTGCTTATATGACAGTGATAGGGCGAGTTGCGTCCAGCAGCTCGTGTAACACCACCCTAGGGAAACCGAAAGTGACTACTATTATTGTACTACCGATTGCATTGGCTCCACTGAAAGAATGTGTATTAAGTGCAACGGCATGAATGCATTATAAATGGAGCCAAGATAAATAGGGGACATGCACACATATATAAAATGTGATTACTTTACATCTCGATCAACTGCTGCATTCCACTATATCCGAGCGTGTGTTCTCTTTTCTTGTATAATCTGATCATGTTCTCGTGACCCAACCGCGTTTCCTATATCCTCCTCCTCCTCCTCCTCATTGCATCCTTCCATCAATTCCTCCACCGTTTGATTTTATATATCCATCACACGAGTCCCTTATATATTTATTATTAAACTAACAATCCAAAAATATTCTTTGGGTTGGTTGTGTTTTGCCTAATTTTTTTGTGGTCCTTAATTTAATGTCGGAAAGAATGTCACTTAAGATTAGTACGTGTGCGTTTATCCATTGGATATTAAAGAATGGGACAAACAATAACAATAAAAAGCAAGAGAATGGGAGAATAAAGGAAATGAGGAGAGACCATGCACGAGGATATGGAATCGATCGGTTGCTTACAATCTCAACTAGGTATAATCTCAATAGTTTGTTGCTTTTTAAAAACGGATTCGTAAGTTCAAGCGTACATGAATATGGGAAAAATCATGGTATTTGAATACGGAAAACTTGTTCTACATCAGGGTGCGCATGTGTTGGACTTATTTACCAAACTTTAAAAAGTAAAATTAGGCGCAATTACACGAACCTAGACAAAAGAGAGACCATATAGATATATTGAAATAATTAAAGAGCTTAGCAGGAAGAAAAGTAAATGATGAATAGTCGATTGATGATGATGATCAGCAGTAGTCAGCGCGCGCAGCATATATTGCAGGACTGGAGCAGCAATCTGCAGCATTAATGTATGTATATATATGCAAACGAATGCAAGCATGCATCACAATATCTTCTCTCCCTATCAACCTTTTGTGTCCCCCCCCCAAGGCCCCAACCACAAAAAAGAAAAAGAAACATTAAAGCACATCTCATCATCACTATCTTCCTTGATCGACTGGAATTCTCGATCCATTTCTGTGTATCAGCGTGATTCATGTCTTGTGATTCGTGTACATCTTTACCACCTTACGTACCCACTACACTACATATATATACTCAGCTGGGATATCTAGCCAGCAGGCTAAGTCATTTAAACAATTTGAATGCCTTTAATTACTATAAACCATAAATCAAAAAACAAAAACGATGAACCAAATTTCGGTAAAAGAATTTAAGAGTGCATGGAATTGAAGAGGTAAAATATTCAATGTACGTAACGGTTTCTGTTTCCCATGAGACATAAGCAGCAGCAGCAGAATTGAATGGTACGTCTTCTGGCCAAACCCATTCATTTCATTCACTGATACGCACTAGAAATCGAGAGACATCAGTGAAAACTGAATACCATATTTATTGACTTTCATTTCGTTTCATTTCCCCATTCTTTTCTTTTTCTACAAAAACGGCTCAGTAATATTTAAAGTCTGTCTGTATTTCTTTGATTAGATGGATGTGAGGTTGATGAATGTCTATAGACCTTTGGTCTATACTCTAATACTCTACTCTATACACTATAATTCTGCCAATCATGTACCTGACTGACCAACAATGACTCGTGCATCTAAATTATTATGTCAGTAAAAATTAAAACTAAAATTATTTCAGGGTATTTAATTTTTTAACGGCTCTGATGTAATTGATCATTATCATCAATTCATCATCACGATCGCCTTATTCATGTTCTTCTGCAACGGTTATCATAGGCGAAGAAAAAACTCTACAGTTTCTCATTTTGTATTTATTCCCACAATTAATTAGTTAATTCTTTCCTCAGGAATTAATTAACATTAACATTAAAGAAAATTAATTAAGAACATTCAGAAATTGATAAGGTGTTACCGTGGGTGAGATAAGTTGTGTAAATTCGAAATGATAAGATAGAAAAAGGAAAGGAAAAAGGAGAAAGAGGTGGAAGCGTGAATCGTGATTGCTTTTACTTTTCTTTATTACTTTAACACCAATTCAATATTTGAAAATCGTAACAGTAGACTTGAGCTGAGAAAAGAATAACGGCACCGAAAAGAGACGGAAAGAAATGAAAGAACATATTTATAGTAGTACTGTAGTATTTTGTCCCAAAGGCAAACATGCGTTGCTACTACATGTTAGCTAACGACCATGGACCATGCCACTGGCTCGCGCTCGGCCTATCTAATTCTTTCCGCTCTTTATCGTGATGGTAAAACGTGTTACAAAAATCTGAAGTGCTCAAGTGCCATAGGAGACTGTCTAGAAGTAATGGCTAGGCTAGCACACAGATTATCTCAATCACAATCAGGATCAGCTTACTGAAATACTGCCAGAGGGAAAATCTTGCAATCAACATGAAAAACACTGCACCCAGCTAGCTAGACCTCTATGGATTCCAATTTTTATTTTTTACGTAGGATACAAAATCAACGGCTATAACTTGCCCTGATCCTGACCTAAAATACATCATGTTTGATGTATTTCATACGTCTAGTTAGAATTCCAAAATGTTCACTACAGATTTTTTTATTAGAAAGCATAATAAAAAGGGTTTTTGAAGGGTTTTTCTTTCTTTTTCTTTTTTTTCTCAGTCTCTCAGTATCACTTGTTTTCTACGTTGTACCCGAAGCTCTGTTCTTCTCTGCATCTACACTGTTCGTTTCACTCTCTCTCTCTCTCTCTCTCTCTACTGAAAGTTTTTGGAATATGAGCAGCAGAACCACAACAACAAGTATAACAAATTCTCGGAGCTTTCACATTGTATAAACCGATATTGTTATGAATCATCATCCTCATCTTCTACAACAACCACAACAACAACCACTTCTGCAAGAACCACCACCGTTACAACAACCACCACCACCACCACTACCGCTGCTGCACCAACAACACCAACAGCTTCCTCTTCCACCTTCGCGTTTCACGATCTGTAAACGCCATCCTGAAGAGCCACTCACTGGCTTCTGCGCTTCATGTTTACGAGAACGTCTCGTCGGTTTAGATTCCTCTATCTCTACCATTTCCCACCCGAAAACATCCACCACCGCCGCCACTTTCAAATCGATATTTCGAGGTGGTCCTTCTTCTGTCATTACTGATAGTAATAAAGATCTTTGTGCATCAACATCATCATCGTCCAATTTGCCGGAGCTTCGTCGGTGTAAATCATTTTCAGGTAGGAAAGCTGAAGGTTTGTCTATTGGATTTGAACCTCAGAGGAAATCTTGTGACGTTAGAGGAGGTGTACCTACTCTCTTTAATCTTATCAATAGAGAAGAAGATACAACTAATTTAGGAGTTTGTGAAGAAATCAGGGAAAATAGTGAAGAAATTAGGGGAAATAGAGAAGAAATTAGGGCGAATCAAGTAATCGAAGAAGTTGAAATCGAAGCCGAAGAAGAGGAAGAAGAAGAAGTACTAACAATGAAGGATCATCTAGAACAAGAATCACAGAACAAGAAACAACATTCAAGTAAAGATTTGAAAGAAATAGCTGGAAATTTCTGGTCCGCAGCTTCAGTTTTTACTAAGAAATTACAGAAATGGAAAAAGAAACAGAAGCCGAAGAAATCCGAAACTAGTACAAACAGTGGATTGTCTTCTACCAACACAAATCGTCATCATAATAATAAAACACACACGGAATTGGCAGATTATGGAAGAAGATCATGCGATATTGATCCTAGATTTTCTTTGGATATTGGTCGAATATCTTTTGATGGTCCGCGATACTCTTTAGATGAACCAAGAGCTTCTTGGGATGGATATCTAATTGGAAAAACGTTCCCAAGATTAGCTCCAATGGTTTCAGTTGTTGAAGATGTTCCAATTCCGGTGGTAAAGAGATCTGATAATCAGATCCCTGTTGAAGACACTTCAACTTTTGATACTACTCCAGGTGGTACAGCTCAAACACGTGATTATTACTCATCTTCTGATTCGTCACAGCGTAGGAGGAAAAGTTTTGATCAATCCTCGTCGGACTTGTCACAAAGGAGAAGGAAAAGTTTCGAGCGTTCCAATTCGATTCGCAAGAAAGCTGCTGCAGTTGGAGCAGAATTGGATGAAAGCAAATTGGTCACGAATTCCATACTGTCACCTACTAATGTTGAGTTTCATGGAGCTAAATTGATAGGGACAGACAGAGATTTGAGGGATTCCAGGGCGAATTCTCTTAGAAATGATGATCGGTCGGAGACTCAAAGCCATGAGTCGGTATTAAGAGATTTCGTGTCATGTAGTGTGGATCAAAAGGAATCGAAGAAATCAAGTAGTAGATGGAGTAAGGCTTGGAACATTTGGGGAATAATGAATAAGAAAAATCCTAGTAGTAGTAAAGATGATGATGATGATGAAGAGAGGTCTAACAATAGAGCAAATGTAGTTGAAAGATCATTTTCGGAGTCATGGCAAGAACTAAGAAAAGATACCAATGCAAATGGAGAATCAAAAGGTGGAATCAATAGAGTTCTTCGGAGTAATAGTAGTGTTAGTTCCAGGAATGCTACTAACTCAAGTGGCGCATTTGGTGGTGGTGGTGTTAGTAGCAGTGGTGGTGCATTTGGTAATGTCAGTAGTGGCGGTGTAAGGAATGTTGTAGAGACTAATGGAATTGGTAAAAAGAAAAAGGAAGAAGTTGTGTTGGAACGAACAAAGAGTGCGAGATATTCTTCGAGTGATGTAATTGATAATGGGCTTCTACGATTCTACTTGACACCATTGAGGAACAGCAAAAGGAGTGCATCTGGAAATGGTAGACCTAAGAACAACGCACAATCAATTGCTAAAAGAGTACTAGGTTTGTACTGAGAATATCAACCCAAAGGTATATCTTTGTCATCAACTATTGTTTATTTTGGATCAAGAATTGATCATCTTTACTACATATTATCTATATCTATAACTATATCAGTTTGTTTGTTTTTCTTTCTTTTTTGTTTGGCAAAGATAAATTGAACTCACATTGTAGTTTTTCGTTGCTTAGCCTGTTTATTTTTAGTATACTTTTGGGTAAATAATGAAAATGTTCTCACTTTGGGTTTAGCAGCAAGGGTGTCAATTTTTTTGTAACATGTATTGATTTCAGCCCTCTGCATTTTAGTGTATAAGGGTAACTTCTTGTGGTATCTGTACAAGTTGAATGAATCTGGGTGACTCTATCCAACACAACAATCTGTTTACTATTTGATATTGTATGAATTCATACCAACTAGCAGTTGCTATTTTTAACAAGTAGGGATTTGAGATAGCAAAGGAAGACTCTAGCGAGAAACCAACAATGTAGTGTAAGGTTCAATTGTCCGAGAATGGGTTTACATATTGTGTTTAGTTTTGGATCAATTCAGTTAGCTGCATCCAGTAATGCACAATGCTGAAGTGACTTGTAGCGAAGAGGCAAAAGTACTCCTGTATTTTCCCTGTTCTTGAAAGATGTATAAATACCAACAATGGTCTTCACCTGTTACTATTAGGTTTGACGCAAACAAAATCGGTGCTTAAGCTCCCCCATGGTACCCGAAAACAACATGAATTAAGAAATACTTCTAAGCTATCTAGAAAGCTTTACAGCACCTTGCAATCAATTTTTATTTCAAACATTACTGCATAATTAACAGGGTGGTGATTATGCAAGTCTTAGAGCAAGTCATATGGTGTCTATCTTTCATTCAAGAAAATTATGTAAGTTGCAAGCCTTATGGTTCTAAATAGGCTGCTAAGTTCCATCACTCCAAGGCATGTGTGCTATCCCGTGGAATTTGTTTTGAATCCAGTGAATTGACTTGCCAATCCTTAAAATTAAGTTGCTCTGTAATTAAGATGGCACAGCAAGTCACTTGACATTTGGGAAAGACCATAATACTTGTTTTTATCGTTAGGTGACATCACATCAAATTTGGATGTTGGAGTTTGAACACCATAAGACTTGGGCTTGTGTTCTAAAACTTCAATACAAACTACAAACACAAACCCCAAGTTTTATTTTGTTTGTTGTTTTTTGGGTTATTGTTAAAACTGTTTCTTGGGGACCCGCTTTTTTTTTTTGCGGACCATTGTTTTATAAGGCCATCTACCCTACATTTATAAGGGATGTCCTAAAATGTGGACATTACTAATTTGTCCCCAAACCCTAATTAAGATTATAACTAAATTAATAACTAACCAAAATAAAAATTTAACCTAATCTAATATATTAACAAAATCAGAGCTACCCTACCCGCCGCACAAACAGAAGTTTTGGGAGAAATTTTTTTTTTCTTCTTCTTCTTCTTCTTCTTCTTCTTCTTCTTCTTCTTCCTTTCAACATCGTCTTCATCGATTAATCGTCGATTCATAAAATTTTCATCGTCGATTAATCAATCGACTATAAGAATGGTTCTTCGAAAGCAAACCAAAAGACTCCCAGGAACAGGTCCCGCATTAGGACATCTAGCACATCACAAACAAGTTCAAATTGAGGAAGAAGTGGAACCGGAAGTTAGAGGCATCATCGAGTATCAAAGACGCAAGCCGAAGCCTGATTCTGCTATGGGACCAATCCGCATGTATTTTCCAACAAACTCATAACTTTTAATTTGATTTTCATTGCTTCAATTGAATAGAAATCATCAGAAAAGGGTTCAAATGGAAGTTACAGTGCATTGTTCGGTTAGGACAATTTTTTAAAAAACCCTAGTTTGTTAACCGAACTTGCTGAAAGGAAGAACACGAAGAAAAGTTCGGTTCTATAGGATTCAAAACTAGGTCACCGAACTTCCAGTTGCTCTGCAAAGAAGCCTAAGACTTTTTTCTAACCGAACTTAACCAATTTTACAACAATTTTTTTTTTCACATGTAACCGAACTCTGCTTTTTTTCCCCCGCTATTTTGAGTTTTTATGTAACCGAACTGTGCTATTTTGTTCGGTCTGTTCGCATAAAAATCTAAAACTATTTAGTAACCGAACTTTACCGAAAAAATAAATAAATCAATGTAACCGAACTATGCTATTTTTCCCAATATGTTGAGTTTTAATTTAACCGAACTTGTCCAACTATGTTGAGTTGCATACATGTTGAGTTCGGTTTATTCGCAAAAAACCTTGACAAACCGAACTCTTCAGTAGTTGCATACATGTGGAGTTCGGTTTGTTCACAAAAAACCTTGACAAACCGAACTCTTCATTAATATTGACCAATGTTGAGTTCGGTTTGTTCGTAAAAAACTTTGTTAACCGAACTATACTATGGAACACAAAATTAGAGTTGGCCTATTTTTCGTGAACTTTTGCTATTAACCAAACCTTACGTTGAGAACCCTTATGGTGCATCTGATTTAGTGAATCATTTAGCGGTTAAGCTAATATCTTTTGTTTTCTTGATTAGTGGAAGAGGCAAAAAATCAAACCAACCTTTACTGGAAGATCTGAGAACTCCCACGCCTCGAGGCAAAGTACATTGTGATGCCGGTAACCGTGGAACCAAAAATGCTAAATATAGAGGTGGGTCATTACCGGGTGTTGTCATCCAAGATGGTGTTAATAGAGATAATGTTGTCAACGTAATCCAACAAGTTAATGAAGAGATCGTGGAAGAGATGGGCAATCAAGAACATCATCAAGGTGGAGAAGGTGAACCAGGTGAAGGAGGAGGAAATGAGGGTGCCAATGATGGTGAACCAACTGAAGGAGGAGGAAATGAGGGTGCCATTGATGGTGAACCAGCTAAAGGAGGAGGAAATGAGGGTGGCAATGATGACGGTGAAAAAGATGAGGAAGATGGAAATAAGGATAATGAGGAATCAGATGAAGACTTGGATGAAGAGGAAGACGAAGAGGAAGAGGCACAAGTAGAAATAGTGGGAAAGAAACCTAGAAAGATGCCTAAAAAGCCTTGTGCTAGATATTCATACATTCCTGATGACAATTTGTGTTTGCCTCCAAAGAAGCCAACTTATGGTACTCCAAGAGATGGAGGGGAGGTATTGATGGGCTACAAAAACTCATGGGATGCCAAGATCTTTGCGACAAAAGTATGGTTCAATCTTAACCATCAAGATTTCTCAGTCATTTTATTATGAAATATTATATTTATTCCATATATTGTTCTTTTCTATATATATTAGTATATAAGATATGATGTTTCTTTTGTAGGATCATAATATTGTTGTTCGTGTTTTGAAACGTCAAAAGAACAAGATATGGGATATAGAAAATGAGTGTGATGAGGTTGTTTATTTCCTAAAAATACCTACAAACACAAAAACAACTGTAAAAGTACGAAATCGAGTACCGGAAATACGAAAAATTGAGGACAACTTAGACACAAAAATGTGTCTATCAAATACCCTCAAACTTATTATTTGCTAGTCCTCGAGAAAATGTATTCTAGAAAATAAAATTCAAACTCACTAGGTGGCCCTAGTGACCGAGATAAATTCTCGAGAGGTTTTACCAGAGGTGTACCCACAAAACCTTTACTCCAGACCCTAGCTATCTACGCAGAACCTTGGAAAGCACTAAAGAATCTCCTTGGTTGGCATACAATCATTAACTATAGGAGGAGATACCCTGATGCGAAATTCCAATTGTTGTACACGAGTTTGCACTCAAGCATACTAAAATTCATATATAAGTGACAGAGCTCTACTCAGATAGTTTCTGTACATCATAACTAGAGTCAACCAATCACATGGAAAGATTAAGAAGATGGATGTAGAGAAAAACGTAGATGGTTTTGATGTTGACTAAGCTAAACCTATCCTAATATCAACACAGCTGGCATATACAAGGGAACCAGCGGGTGATAATCCTAACTCTAGGTCAACACAACCGGCATATACAAGGGCTCAAGTGGTCGACTTTATTGAATTTATTCCGGTTGGTGTGATGGTCTAGTCTCTTTCTTTTTTTTTGGTATCTCAATCACTCTATTTCACCCAATCAAAAAAAGAAAAATAAAAACAGAAGGTGAAAAGGATTCAACGAGATATGGCGAAACTACCATTTTTTTTTTTCAATTCTAACACCTGAGCTCTGTGCTTTTATGAATAGACTCTTTAGATGTTTCCATCTAATCAGATTGGTTCCTCAACTTCTATAACCAAGATGCTTCCATCCACTTAGATTGGTTAGTGTTATCCTTAATAGGCATAAATTTCTAGGCTCTGGAGTTTATTTACTGCAACTAAAAAGTTTCTCCCATACCCAAAAACTTAAATCTAACATTGTCCTCAATGTTCTAAAGATGAAATTAAAAGCATGAACAATGAGAAATTGTTACCACTTGAAGAAAAGAGCAAGGAAAGATATTATCGTGTTGCATGAGCATGGGTTACCTCCCAAGAAGTGTTAAGTTTAAAGTCTTCAGCCAGACTAAGAAAGAATTAGTCACCTCGCAGAATCATATAGCAGTAACCGGAATAATTGTGGGTCATCTGGATCAAAAAGTATTACCCAAAAGAAGAGAAAGTTGCAACAGACCATGAAGATATCGAACATACCCTTATTTAACTTTTTGTCTAAGACAACTATATCTAGTTGTGGCTCAGGTTCAGGCTCTATAAACGGGTCTAAATAAAATGTTTTCATGGGTTGGAATTCCTCAAAAGAAGGATTCTTAAGATCAGGTTGTAGAGTCTGGAAATACTCAAGTAGGAACTTAGACGCACATACCAATAACCTGAATAATTGGGGATCCTTTAAGTCAATCAGATTTGACTCACACAGCTGACCACAAAGAGAGTGGTGGTCTTCCTTAAACAAATGTGTCGACCCTAATCTCCTAAAGTAATTAGGTTAGTCTTAAAACTTAATATTTGACACATTTGAATTTCATAAGTTCCCAAAATTGGAAGGAAGGTTTTTGGTGGGAAAACAAAGTCAATCGTGGTATCGTAGCATGGGTTAACCACATCAACCAGAGGATGGGTTTCTAACAACTGAACTTCTTTCTGGACATCATTAGGTTCAGGAAAACGTGTATGAAGATAATCTTGTAAAATGTCCCAAGTGAGGGATCTCTGTAAGAGATAAAGGTAAGGCACAAGGAGAATGATAATCACCCCCAAACTTAGAGTTTTGGGTGTCTCTTGATAGACCAGCTACAATTTCCCTAATTTCTAGATCATCAGAATCCTGAAAATGGTCAATTTCTTCGTGTAAGTTATACTCAGGTGATGCATCCTCAGTCATATTTAAAAGCTCTACGAGTTCATCGTCTTCCTCTAAGACTAATGTTTCTAAATCGTTAGACTATAAAACAATATTCTCAGAGTAAACTCGTTCCTCTAAACCATTATCAGCTTCGTAAAAAGGAAATTCTACATCATCTAAAACAGTATCTCTAGTCAAATCCTCGTCCTTTTTGAATAGGTGAATAATTTTTAAAATTATTAGGATTTGAACTAGAAATAGTATTATTTTCTTGAAGGTCAACTGGAGTTACAATTTCCTTATCACTATGCCTACATATGTATGATTCTTCATTAACACTATCCTCATAATTATAATAATATGAAAATGGTTGAACCTCATCTAAAATAGTGTTTCCAATTCTATCCTCGTCATCTTGATTAGGTGAATAGTAACTATCCTCATTTTCATGGGTGAAACTGGGGACACTGTGTTGGAAATTCAGATTATTTCGAGCAATTCTTTCGTTCGTCTCAGCTATCCGCTTGAGGGTATCTTCTAAAGAAGGTTCACTCATTATTGTAGTTCTTTCGTCCATAACTATACCATTCATCTCAGCTAACTTATGTGTTGACTCAGCTAACTTCCTGAGGGACTCTTCTAAAGGAGGAATAGGAACAGAGGGATCATAAAAAGGACTACTTTTCAATAATTTGATTGTATCCTCTAGAGACGAAGAACTAGTACTATAATCTTCTTGCTCGAATGACCGATGCTCATGTGGATAGTAATAGGGCTCACAATGGTATGACCCATAACCTTCAAAAGATTGGCGTTCCTAACCACTATTCACACTATGGTCGTAAAAAGAGTAATGTCCATATTGTTCAGTTGGATAATCTTTGTATTGGCTATTATAATACCAGTTTGACATCCTAACTGCAAGGGAATTCTACACAAACACAAACAAGGCTGACTCGACCACAACAAACCTACTGATTTCTAGCAAACAAAAAGCATGATGGCTCCACTTAGATTGTTTCTAGACCATCTTCTAATCTTTCGAAAAGGAACTCGTTACAATCTGAGCAAACCTCTCTGGAATCAATCCAAGTTAAAGTAAGTTAAATAAAGACGAGGGAAGCTGCGTGGAGCTTTGATACCCAAGGCCTCATCGGCGTTACAAGGCGGCTTATTCAACTCTCAGAAACCATCATGAACTTCAAAGTATGCTCAAAAGAGTAACCAATATTTTTCGAACGACTTTACTATTAAGCTCGTTACCTTATAGGTCTCGTTCTAGTCAAAATTTTAGGCTTAGGTTCGCGTTTGGTTTCGTTTTCCTAAGGCGGGCAAGAAGAGAACGGTGATGAAATCCGAACCCTTATCTTGTATGGCCAGTCCTTGTCCTTTACTAGGAAATTAAAGCAGTCGTTTTCAATTCCTCAGCATATATGCAAACGAAGGAATACAGTTTCTCGCTGATAGGGAATTCGCGAGTGTTTCGACAACTTACCTCCCGTTCCAGACGGGGGATGAATCGTTGTAGTCGAATCGGGCCACGACTCCAATGTCGTGTACGAAACCGAGGGGCCGAGACGATATCGTAATCGCCGTCCTTTTCTGCACACAGTTTATATTTAAACTACCCTTCAGTAGGGTTTAAAAATAATGTCCCAAAGTTTAAAGTCCAAAGTCCAAAAATAAAGTGCAAAAGAAAAGGAAAGTCTAAAAGAAAAAATATCTAAAAAAAAAATATCTTTTTTTTTTTTTTTTTTTATAAAATAAAAAAATCTTCTTCTTTCGCACCTTTAGCTTTGCCGTTTACTCCAAGTATTTAAGTATTCACCAAAAGCTTTGGCAAAATTTTCTTTCGCTCCAAATTCCAAATTCTGTAAGGAAAAGACAAAAACCCAAAAAACGTAAAGAAGAACAAAAACAAATAAAAACCTAAAAAAGAAAAAAAAATCTAAAAACTCTAGCCTAAAGACAAGTCCGCGTCGGCGACGCCAAAAATTGATGTTTTTTTTCAATGATTTTTTAGTGAAAGGTTCGTTCAAGACTTGTGAAAGCAGATTTTTTAGACTTAATTTTGTAAATAAAAATAACAAGCTCAATTAAAAAGTTGTTGGGAAATTATGGAGAGGTTGGGGCTAGGATTCCACCATTGGTCGATATTAGTGATTTAATAAAACAATAATTATGCAACTCAACATTCAAATTGATTCTAATAGTATTGCCTAGACATGTAGATTTTCAAAAGAATAGATGTTAATCCAAGCATAGAATATCAAAACACTAAAGCAGGCATATTCTATCAAGAGAAAATACACCTAACTAATCAAAATCATATAATCAAATTTTTAGTTCAGTGCAAAAATCATAATAGAGTTGTTATAATTAATTAAAAGATAGAAATGTACCACTTTTACCGAAACAACGGCTTCCTCCATAGCCCCAAGGATTGGGTTTAACTCATCATGTTGGAAACACGCTCAAAAATCATTATTATTGCTCAAAGGGTGTTTACAAAGATGAAATGGAGAAAATGATGAAAATCGGGTGTTTGCAACGTTTATAATTGTGCGGATAAGGGGCATTTGCTATGCGGACTCTCTACCTTGGATAAGGGGCACCTCAGTGGACACCTGCTATTCGCACCCCAGCTGCTGGATAAGGGGCACTACATCTTCTTCAGTTTAAAATTCAATTTTGGCGGTAAATTCTCGCAGCTGAAAAACAGAATTTGGGATCGAGCTTTGGGGATGTTTTAGAGCGACTCGATGGCTGAAACTTCTTGGGATGATTTTATTGGGATTAACAGACTTGTTGCATGTCTTTGGTTCGACTGAATTTGGCTATATAATCCAAACGAAGAGAACATGGTAGCACGTTCACGAGGAGATATTCACGGGATTTCACGAATTATTCTATGGATTGCGTGTGTTTGAAAGACTCTTGACTCCACCTTTAATGAGTTCTAATTGTGTTGAAGTGTGAAGGAGATAATTACGGCAATTAATCTCGTGATTTACAGCTGCAGATACGTGAAATGAAGAAAAAAATATTCTCGAGTTATTTTTCTTGAAAGAGAGAAGATATGGGAATTAAATGGGAGATACGATGGGTTATTGAGTATATAATGATGTTGAGGAGTCAGAGAAGGTTCATGGAGTGTTAGGGGTTAGAAGAGAGAAGAGAATCGGGAGTTGTAGAGCTTTTCTCTGCTACTTCCATTGAAGAAGAGGAAGAACACGAAGAACAAAAGACCACCAGAGGCAGTCGTTCATCATGCTACAGTGACAACGACAATTAGACGAGGGTCGCAGAGCTACAGTAACAACAACAATTCTCTGTAACAGTGTTTGCAACAATGTTTATTTCCCAAAAATACCTACAAACACAAAAAACACTGTAAAAAGTACGAAATCGAGTACCAGCAATACAGAAAATTGAGGACAACTTAGACACAAAAATGTGTCTATCAGAGGTCCGCTTGGCGGTATTTGATTGTGTACTATGGAACAGGATGTCACTGTTACTGTATTTTTCGAGAGACCTTATCCAGAGATGGATACCTTTCATCTACCTTTTGGTGAGATGGAAATTACTCCGGATGATTGTTTTAGAATCACAGCCCTACCAATTACGGGAACAAGTGTTCGAGATGGCTACGATCCCTCGATGAGTTATGAACTTCTTGAAAAGCTAGTCGAAAGGTGTCTAGGATGGAGCGATAAAAAGGCACAGTGTGAGTTTAGACGAGCTAACAAAGAGCCTAAGGAAGGTGATGAGTATAATGAGTTTGAGGCAGAACGCACGTACAAGAAGAAGTTTAAAAAGATCAAGCTCAAAACCTTGTTTGATGAGTTTTCAGGGACGAAAGATTTGGTTGCTGAAGGAAAGTTGGTGATGACAGAGGAGAAGATTAAGCACCATGTGACTTCTTATTTATTATATCAACTAGGAATCATTTTATTCCTTGACAGTTCAGGTCACGTGGTAAATGCTCATTACCTCCAACTATTGGACCCCCTGAATGAGGTGAACAACTACTCTTGGGGCATTGTGGTTCTTTCATTCGTTCAAGAGGAACTCAGAAAAGCTTCGAGGCTTAAAAGTCTATATTTTGGAGGCTTATACACCCTTGTTCAGGTACCCCGTTAAATTATCGTTTGTGTGTTTCAATATATAAGTGAATGAATGTGTATTGTTACTAATCATATTGCGAATGTATTATTTGTTGCCTCTTCTTATAGGTTTGGGTGTACGACCACTTCCCTAAACTGAAATTGTCTCATGCTCACACTCCTTGGCCTTATGGGAAGCTTACAGCTGGTAAATATGAATTTTTGAACTCACAAGAAAAGAATAAGAAAGAAAAAAAGTGTTAGAGTTGAGGCAGACATTGGATAAGTTAACAGTGGAAGATGTGGTTTTCAATCCTTACAACATTGCATTAGTTGAAGACGAGGAGGATGTTGAGGTTATTGATTTCTCACCTGTTGCGGCTTATAATGGACCGTTGTTTCATCCTGGAGGTTGTACAATGTACAATCCTCGAAGAATATTAAGACAACTCTCTTATGTCCAAAGTGTCCCACAAGTGGAAAACTTCAATTTCAAGGTGAAGAAGCATGGAACTAAGAACACCGAGAAGAATTTCTCCCCCAAATACGATCCTGCTCCATCAGTAGACCACTGGAAGAACTTTGTGGATTATCTTGTTCCAGTTGCAGAGTTACAAGATTCGTTTGATGAGCCAAATGCCGCTGACGAGGGATATATGGAATGGTATGAACATTTTTATCATCCTCGTGTAATAAACAGTATCCAACAAGCCCGTGTTGATAAAGCAAAAGCGACGGCAATGGAGAAAGAGGTTAAGAAAACTATGAAGCATACCCCTATGTGTGATGATGAGGCCTTGATCTTGTGGAATTCGGCGGTAAGATATTTACTCTTATTTTTTTTTTCAAAATGTTATAAAGTATTGAAAAAATAATAGTTACTTATGTTTTTGATGAAAAAAGGTGAAGGCAAGTGCTAAATTGTTGAAGAAAATTATGGCAAAAATCCGGAGTGGAGAGCCGGTGGATACTCGAGAACAAACCGACCTCTACAACCAATTGACTAATGTTCTTAATCCCAACCTTGTCGATACAAGCCAGACCATGCCGTCGAAGAGGAGTCGCCGAGAAGGGGAAGGTTCAAGTCGGATGGTTGAACAACAAAGCAGTGGAGATGACACTCCTAGTGATGAAGGACGACCTAAAGCTCCTAAACGCAAGAGTAGAAAAGTTTCTCGTAGTGGTCGTGGTAAATGAGTGATTGCAATAATTAGTACTTTGGTTTCTTATGTTTAGAAAACTTATTGTAGATTTGCAGGTAACCGAACAATATTACACTGTGGAGCTCAAAAATCAGAGGTAATTTTCCTAAGTTCGGTTACCTGCAATGATTTACCAGGTAACCGAACATTACACTGTAACTTTGCAATTTGGTGGTTTGCACTGTTTGGTTACCTTTGATTTACAGAACCAACCGAACCTCAGAGTTAGGTTTTGGCGATGCATTTCTTATGTAACCGAACTATGTATTTTGAAATTTGAATGACACTAATTTCAAGTAACGGCTATTTTTATAGCCGTTATACACCTCAGTGGTATAAATATGTGTCTCATAGTTAACATTTTGTCTCAAAATCTTCTAAAAATGGAAGCTACTACTCCTAAATTTACTCTAGATGAAGATCTTTCTCTTTGCAGAAACTACATACTATACTATCCAAAGAGGGGTAAAGAACGAAGAATGAATGGTATTATGAGTCAAAGTTATTGGGGGAAAATTCATGAGAAATTCTGCTCCGACACAACAAACCCTCATAACCGTGATCATATAACTTTGTTCATTCGATTCGAAAAGATTAGAGATAGAGTTGTGGAATTTATGGATTTATTTCGTATTGTAAGGCGGTATCGACTTAGGGGTGAAGGATTCGCCAAAATCATTTTAACATCAAAAAACGAATGGCGAAGATGGAAGAGAAAGGATTTCAAATATGAATATCATTTCCGCATCCTTAAAGACTTTTTCATAACGCGTTTCGGATATTAAATGTTATGTAGCTTTAGTTTTAGTTCGGCAATGTCCTCTAATTTTATTTCCTAACCGAACTTAAGTCTTGATGTCTCACTGTTCGGCGATGTCATGTAATTAAGTTCCAATATGAAAAAAAAAAGTTCCAAAAATAACAATCTCTAATTCTTATGAAAATGTTCAAAGCATAACCCAAAAATAAGACCTAATTTCAAAAAACACAATCTTTGATTCTTATGTTGATATTCAAAGCATACTTAGTTTAATTAATGGTACATTTAATCATCCGCAAGGGAAATTGAACCTTCGTGTATGATTTTTTCCGAATCCTTCAAAGTTTTCCACATTTCCATGTTATGCTCGTACATAATGCACCAACCCAACATTGTGTCGGCGTTAAATCCATGTCAATAAGATTTTCCGCATATCGAAGGCAGTGGACAATTGTCTTCTAACCGGAGGCCTATAAAATGGTTGTTGTTAACAAGCGCAATCACCACTCTCCTACGACTAAGTTGCTCGACACATATTTTTGTTTTTGGAGTGTATGTGAAACTAGCACCTTTTGAGAAATAGTGAACCACGCAATTGAATGCTTCGGCGATTAAGTGCCCACATATCGGCATGACCATCCAATGATCCCTTGTGATTGGATCCCCCCCGTGGAGACGCATTTGATACCTAACAAACTGCACATTGAGACTAGCATCCCCATCGGACAACATTGTCTTGTAAAATTCCGGTTTTTCCTTTAGCTTCATCAACAACCTTTGCCGACATAAGTGATTTGATTATCATTGTACAGCTTCGCACCTTCAGTGAAAGGCCCTAGTTATTGTACGACAACGTGGAATCCGCAATTACCATCCGGAGGGACGTCATCGGTGGATATGACGTACTTTCTAATGTATGGAGGTAGCTCTTCCAAGTACCTTTTATCAACAAAAGGTGGTGTATCATCAAATGGTCGACTTCTTTCTTGGATGCGGCATATTGGAGCCTTAAGCTTCACGTCTCGTTGAATTGGTTGGCTAGGTTCCGATGGAGTAGGTGGGGTTGGTTGCGAGCGTAACATCGGTCCTTTTTATTTCATATCCCGTTCACTTGTTTCGCCATTTTCTATAATATTCCTAGACCTTTTCTTAGAATCTTCTTGGTACTTCGCCGCGGTATGCTCATGCCCACAAGGATCTAGTAAAAGGGGTCATTTCACTTTTCCTCTTAGCCAACACCTTTTTCATATTCTCTTACTTATTTTTTTGTTTCTTTGGTGATTGGCCTACCTTTGCCCTTGCCTTTTTTTTTTCGGTTCGTGCACATTCCCCGAAGTGTGTGGATAAACGATTGGCCGCATGTCATCCCAAAAGATTTGCTTTCGAGTTTGTTCATGTTCTGGTACATCTCGATAACGATTCTTCCCATCTCATTGTCACCAAACTCTTCTCCGACATTGCCTTTGGAGGAGTGACAAAACTTAATTGTTGCCAATATGGATCTATCGCTTAGAGGGATTATGCCATGTTCATAATTAACTATCATATGGCGACAAGGGAGTCCCAGACTTCATCATGTTGCAAACACACACCTCATCCGGCTTGGTTCCCCATATGTCAATCAAATTCACCTCTACCATTAACCTCTTAATGCAAACACGTGAAACATTATAATGGAGTCCCTTGAACAACCGAAGGTCCTCCATTTTCTTGATGTTACCATCTTTTTGTACAATCCTTTTGTACTTCATGATGCGGATTTTTTGAAACTTCTCTTTAATTTTATCAATCTCGCGGTTGAAGTAATTATCCATTGCGTGAAACACAATCACAAAATTACCGACACATCCAAAAAGATTTTTCTTCAACCGATGGTGAGCCGATTCTACCAAACTTGTCGCTTGATTCCCAAAGTGCTTATGGTGGTTGGTAAATGCATAAACGAAGCGCTCTTTGTGAGGTTCCAACCATTGCTTAACCACATACGTTACAATATCCTCGGGATATTCGGGGCTAGACCAATGTTCGATAAATGCCGCAAGATTTAGATTATACTCTTCTTCGGTGAGAGACCAAGTCAATGACTCCCATTCACCGAGAAAAGCAACCCATTTAGCGTGATTTATAGTGTATTGTATATCGAATTCCTCTTTTGCATCCGCTTGTTCATCTTCCGGTAGCTTACTAATCTCTTCAAATGCTTTCCACTTTGGTGGAAAAAATTGAGGCTTACACCTATTCATCACATTACACCATATATGGAACGTACAAAACATATTATGTGCTAATGGGAAGACTCTCTCTATTGCGTTCATTAATGCTACATCGTTTTCCATCACTATAACTGCGGGGATATCATCATCTCGGTATATGGCCTTCACTTGTTGTAGCGCCCAAGTGTAACTTGGTTCTTGCTCATCTTCTAGAAAACAAAAAGCAACGGTAAACGGTGACTTCGTCGAGGTACGACCAACAATGTTCAACAATGGCATCTCGTATTTGTTAGTCTTGTAAGTACAATCCATTATAAGAACTTGATGGAAGGATTGATCCGATTGAACACTCTTCGGATGCGCAATGAAGAGATACGTTATTTCATCTTCCGGACCTACCTTCTTTTGAACCGCGTAGCCTTTCTCTTTAGCGCATAAAAACAATTGTTGCATCACTTGTCTATCCTTCCATTTATTCCTTTTAATTGTCTCAATTGCATTGTAAATGGTGGTCAAAGATGATCATTATCCTTGTTATCATCCTTTAGTAAGCGAAGCATGTTAAGTGGTGAAATTCCCATTCTCCTAAATTTAGCTATTTTCTCCATTTCTTGAGGAGTAAGCCTTGCGACCATTGCATGTCCTTCAAGATCATCCGAACGAGGGTGGTTATGATGACCTGCCACCTTATCCATAGATAGAACCCATCCATTCTTTCTTTTTTGCACTTACTAAATACTAGGTTGAACGGACATTTAATTTTCTTTGAGCACGCTGTGTTCTTCCTCGTCGTCTTTCCTTTATACACATAACCCTTCCTCTTGTGACTAACATCGGGATCTCCACTTCTCTCACAAACCATTTCAAAACGAGTTTGGCTTTCTTTTCCATTCAAAACTATTACGCACATGGCTTTCTTGGCATGATCTCTAGCCCAATTCTTCGCATCAATAGGTTTATCAAAAACCAAATCATTGACATAGTGATTAGATGTATCTTCAAACAACATGCCAACCGGAGAAGGTTGATTATCCATTGGTATAGGTTGACATTCAATCTACAAGAAATGGAACAACATCAATTGCAATCAGAAATAAGTTCGGTTACATGGTAATTTTATCGGTATAACCGAACTCATAGTTCGGTTTGTAAAGCAAGTTGACAACTAACCGAACTTTACGTATACTAAATCAAATTTTATTGTACGTAAGTTCGGTTAGATAGTTGGTTGGTATGAAGTTTGCGAACCAACCGAACTTTATACACTAATGTGAATTCTTATTTTACGTAAGTTCGGTTAGCTATTGGTTGCGAACTAACCGAACGTACACTAAATCAAATTTTATTGTACGTAAGTTCGGTTAGATAGTTGGTTGGTATGAATTTTGCGAACCAACCGAACTTTATACACTAATGTGCAATCTTATTTTACATAAGTTCGGTTAGCTATTGGTTGCGAACTAACCGAACGCATGCTAAATCAAATTTTATTGTACGTAAGTTCGGTTAGATAGTTGGTCGGTAAGAAGTTTGCGAACCAACCGAACTTTATACATTAATGTGTAATCTTATTTTACATAAGTTCGGTTAGCTATTGTTTGAAAACTAACCGAACTTATAGACCCTAAAGTTCGGTTACATTTCGGCCAAACCGAACATAACACTGTAATCCTATTTACAAAGTTTGGTAACATGTCCGTTAACCGAACTTCAAAAAACCTCCATTATTAGATAGTTCGGTAACCTGCGTGTTTAGAAAAACTAACCGAACTACACTTTCAGATGAGTTTGGTTACATGTTCTTCACACAAGGTAACCGAACAAGCCCATATCTACTTAACAAATTCACATTTTTTTTGAAAAATATGACCAATTCAACCAACATTATCTAAGTTTAGAGCATACCTGGGTACCCAAATAGTCTTCCTCCGGTTGTGGTTGGTAAAATCCATCGTTTTGATCTTGAGATTGGCTTTGGGGAAGAATACATTCACCATCTAAGAAAGAATCCATATCCGGATCATTGTGAAGATTGACATATACTCTAGGAGAGGAAGGAGATGAAGATTCAGATGAGCTATCATCAATTGAATCATCACTTGAATAGTCTAGATTAGTGAACTCAAAAAATAAATTATTTTCCATGTTTTTCTTCTTCATCTTCTCTAACTTTTCTCTCTCAATAATTCTACTTCTTTTTTAAAAATCTGATTTTTTAATCTCAAATATTTATTCAAAATCATTTCACTAATCACACTAACTAATCATTAACCAAAAATAATCAGAGGGTAATTTAGGTATTATCATAAATATCTAGATAAGGGGTGACCTAGATTTTCTTCTAATATCTTACCCAAAATAAAACAATGGTCCCCCAAAAAAAGGTTGGTCCCCAAAAAACGGTTATGCATTAGTATAGACGCATGCTCGACGTGCTTGCCATTCCATTTCAAATAAAATCCAACTTTTAATTTGTGACTGCTATTTTCCGATAAGCCTATATAATATGAACAACTGCTTGCCATTCCATTTAAAATAAAATCCAACTTTTAATTTGTGACTGCTATTTTCCCGTAAGCCTATATAATATGAACAACTCAGGGATCATATATTAAGTAGTAAAGATGCCTCGGTTGAACTGATACTGCTGAGTAGATAAAAGGTATTTAAGATAAAGATTACAATGACGACAAATAAGATAATAAAGTAAGTGCAACTAAGTTATCAAGAAACACAAGAGATTACGTGGTTCGACTTTCGTCTAAGACCATGGGTAAATTGGTGGTGATTGTATTATGTTTTTGGTGAAATTACAAGGTATTCAATGCTCTCAAAGGTATTAAATAAAACTAAAACTTAAGAACTTGTACTCTCACTCTTGACATTCAATAAGTATAAGCTCTTTCTAGATCTAACTCAGTAATTACGTGTCCCTCTTCGGAAGTGAAGCTCAGTATTTATAGCGCCTTTCCCATCAGGGACATCTTCGCTACCTCCAGGTCCATCGAGATCTGATACTCCTATGTACATATTAAACCTTGGTCAACCGCGGATCTTCCAGTCTGAAAAAGCGGGAGTATAACAACCACATCCAATAATTCGTTTTGGCAATCTGTATGGAAATAATATTATTGCGAGCATATTAGTCTTTATCTCAATTTATCTCTATTATTGAATAATATTGGAGTTAATCTGGTGTTCACAACAAAGGAGATGAGAATGTTGTAGCCCATACTCTAGCTAAGTTTAAGCCACCATTCTAATATGTGTTGGTTCTCCTTCAACCCCCTCTTGTATTGCAGATAGTTCTGGTATTTAGTTTGTTCTTATGGTGTTTTTTTGTAGCAAAAAAAAAAAGACAATACAATATTCACAACCTTGGTTATTTGTCGAATTATTGAAAGAGGTGATTAATAAAGAACGCGCGATTGGGGATACGTAGACACAAAATTGGTTAAAAAGACCAAAATCAACAATTCAAGGGTGAAAAGGACATGTAAAATTTGATACTGTTTAAATGGACGAGAGTGTAAAAATAGCCAGGATGTGAACATTTTCATCCTACCCATTTTCAAATACTTTTTACATCAGGATGCATCCAGTTTCATCATCACTCTTTTTTAAGTTTAAGCCAGGATGAATCCAGTTTCATTCTTGCTATTTTTTTTGTGTCAATTTCACCCATACTAATTTTTACTCGTCCATTAGAACCATGTTTTAAAAATATTTGGACAAATGACCCATTTTCCGATACTTAAACTAATTGGGGGATATAAATTACTTTCCCCAACCAATAATGTCTGTTAAGGGGTGTTTTTGGGGACGGAAATACTAAAATACCCTTTGGTTAATTAAAAACATTATGAAAAGACTATACTACCCTTCCTACAAAATAAAAATCTAAAAACTTAAAATCAAAACATCCCCCATTCTCTCATCTGTTCCGGCACTCTTCATCTAGGTTAGGGTTTTGATTTTTTTTTTTTCTTCATCGTCGATTCAAAAATATCTTCGTCGATTACCCGAATCTATCTATAACGATGCATGCACGAAAGAAATCCAATCCCAATCCGCAATCCGCAATCAAAATCAATTGTTCAACAAAAACAAGAAGAAAGGATCAATCGGATTGCTCTTGAAGAAAAAGAAGAAGAAGAACATAATCCGGACAATCAAACTCTCGAAGAAATGACTTTCGTGAAAAGGTAAGTGATTCTGAATTGTTCTATGAGTGTTTAAATCGATTTAAGGCATTGGGTTTAGGTTAGAATCGCGAACCCTAACTCAAACAGTTGAGTTACAGTCTATGTCGGCATTGAAATTAGTATGAATACAATGCCGGTACTGGGTTACAACATTGAATTTCGTATGAATATCATGTCGGTAGCCTGTTCCGGCATTGAATTTAGTATGAATACTATGACGGCTACAAAACTAAAATCACATGAAACTGAATGTTTAGTGCCGGATTGAAATTAAGATGAATACGATGCCGGGACATGGTTACGGCATAGTTGTAAATTTTTTCGCATATGCCGGCAGTGCTCTTTTGGTATACAGGAACAACCTAGGAATTGCCTAAGTATTCCGGCATTGTCGACATTTTCACGACAATGCCGACTTTATGTCCCGGCATGATTTGTTGTCAAATTACTATGCCGGTTTATGGTCTCGTCATGGACGCTATTTCGTAAACCAATGACGGCAGTTATGATTCTATGCCGTTTTTCAGCATTTCTATGCCGGCATCAGATATGATTGTGAGTTGTCTTATATATGTTTCGTGTTTCTTTTGATATAGGGCTAAAGCCAAGGAAGCCAAGAAAGGGAAAGCAAAAGATGCGGGTATTAAGAAAAGAAAAAATAATGTGAAAATCATCTTGTAACATCTTACATGATTTGTGTGAGACAATCATTTGATGTAGACTCGAAATGTTTCGTATTGATCATTCGATCACTCGAAAATTACTTATAAGCTAATAGTTTGTGTGGTACTCCCGAGTCTCTGCCTCCTCGAGGGAGAGAACAAGGTCGCAACAAGCGTTTGGGGGCAGGCTCTATAAGAGGAAAAAATTGGGGGAGTGGTGGTGACCGTAGAAAACTCGTAATCCGTGAACCTACTGGAACAGTTGAGCACGATGAGCAAGATGAAGAGGAAACTGAGGTGTAATGAGGTTGATGCAAGTCAATTATAAACCTAAAGCGAAGTTTTAGAGGAAGATGGTGGGCCAAGTCAACAACCGACATAAGGCAAAGTAAAAGTAAAAGGTTCACACCTTCCTCATACTGATAACATGATACTTGACCTTGATTGTGATAGAATTTGGGGTGAAGCTCCGGAACCGAAAATGCTAGTTGGCTACAAGGACACGTGGGCTCTACTATCTATCAAACCTATGTAAGAATTTTTGTCTTGTGCATATGTATTGTTTTGTATTATGTAAAATCTCTTAATTGTATTGTCTTCTAATTGTTGGATCATAAGAAGGATGTGCGTGTTTGCCGACACCAAGCCGCGACTCACTGGGATTTGGCTACGGAATGTGAAGAGGTCCAAACATTAGTAATAGACTCTGGGTTATATGCTTTGGTTGAAAATTATGTTAAGTATGAATCTGTGACAGTCAATTGCTTCGTACGTCGAAAGGTATCATGGTGAAACTGATCCAAAATTTATCTTGTGACAACGGGCATGACCACACTTGGCTTTTAAATTGCCAAATTTTGCGGATGGCAATTGCTTTTTACCTGACAAACACAAATGTTGCTAATAGAACTTATATGAATGCTTGAAAAAGTGTTCCTCTCCCCACAAGTTTTATTTCATTGGAGACTTCAAAGTTCAAACCAAACCAAACCAAACCAAACCAACTCAACTAGAGGCTGAGTATTAATCTTTCCAAACCCTACTCAACAGTGTCTTACTCAATTTAAGATTGGTATGATCCTAATTCGACCCAAAAACAAGTTTGAAGCCACATGTATGAACTGTAAAATCAACTCGGAAACCCGCAAGGTTTATATATAGGCATTGCCATTTCAAAATTGTTAAGCAATACTGTATAAAGCAAGTTGGGATGAGAATATTACCATAAAGCCATTTATAGCTATCCCATAGTAATCAAAAACATGTGCATGCATACATATTTCAATTGTCGGGTAAACAAAACATCAGGCCGAATGCGATTCTGAGGCACACTTCCACAAAAGGAATTTTGGACGGTATCTTATATTCCGAGCCTATTAGTGGTTGATATCTGGGAGTTGCAACATTTATCTTCCAAAGCCAATGCATTTACTTTCAGGTAACAAAAAGTTTTCTAGCCCTTAGTCTTTAAGCATACAAAAAAAGCTTGGGTGTAACACAAGGAAACAGACCAAGTTTCTCTAAAGAAGATTTTGGGCTCACATGTACAGCTAAACTACCTACTAATTGTTTATAAAATAAAAAATAGAAGGAGACAAGACAACAGAGTTGAAGCTACCAACCTCGCTTCGGTGTATCAGAGAGTGCAAAACAGAGAGCAGGTGCAGTTATCTCAACGGCCTTGACTCAAGTATTTGATGTTTCTGCGTTTGGGACTGCTCTCCATCCCGGAAGCATCATCATTGTCGTCGTTGTCATCGTCACTATCTACAAGTTCAGTGCCTAATCTGGCATGCTTGCTCATGCATCTAAGAATATACACATTAAAGTAGTAACTGAGTATACTTTTTCTGCATTTTCCAGATAATTGCTTCAATGCAGATACCAAGAAACTATCGGTCTGGGATACACGATTTGTTTTCACAAGAGATTCAAAACATTGTTGTTCCACTGCAGTCCACGACTTAGAAACTTCCTCACCCATTTCATCAAATTTCCAAGTAAAGAATACAGATCCTAGATCTGCTCGTAGCTGGCATCCTTTCTCAAATATGTGGAGCTTGATGCAACTTATAGATCCCATAATCTTGCAGGAGCATGAGTAGGATCTCCCCTTTCCTATCCCTTTTTCTTTACTATCTTCTGTGGTTTTGCCTTCAACTGGCCATATCTTGGTACCCACATACCTTGAATCACTTTGATTGTCAGTGGAGGAATTATCACTTTTCCTCGCCCCAATCCATTCAGGAATGTCAGCCTGAAAACGTGGGCCAACTGGAATTGCAAGTCTTGGAAGATAATCGCCAATGAAATTCTGTAACCTGGGTGATCTACGAGCTTTCCTGTGCTCCATTTGATTATCATTTAACGTACACGAATTATCTACTGAATCATTTCCACTAAACCTACTTGAATTATCTAATAAATCATTGGAGTTGGACAAAGGTGAAATGTTTTTGTTGGTTATCTTAGCTTGAAGCATACGCACCCGCTTCAATGGAAGATTGTTGATCGGCTTCAGTAACTTGGTCACTCTGTGTCTGGACTGTAAGTTTGGCTTTATTGCAGTAGATGCAACACTAGTTGACCCATAAGATTCGTAAAAATGATTATTGCAGACCTGTTTTCTTGAGAGAATTTCACGACATCTCGATGACCCAACTGAGATGGGAGGCTTGCGATGATATCGCTGAGAGCTTTCAGGGGAGTCAGTGCTATTGATTAAATGTGAAACTGAAGAAGCAGAATAACTTTGCTCATTTGGTTTTGCTAGAGCAGGGGAAGAGGTAACTGCACTATTTTTTTGTAGCAGTACAAGTTTCCGTTTTTTCTGAAAAAAAAAGAAGTGAAAGAGATATAAGACATGTCAGCTACTAGTTGTTACAAGAACTAAGCTACAGATGGTATAAACATTTGGATATGGATATGGAAGTCAAATAATCATATAGACACAATGCTAAACTTTGGGTCCGAGTATTAGCTTAGAACATAATGACATAAAATAGGTAGGGGTTTGTATTTAACAGACAAACTGGAAGTATTGGTGGACCAGAAACGAAAATATCCTTGTCGACTCAGATGAAAAATTTATCCAGGGTTTAGGAGAGTCACTTAGTCGAGTTGAAAGGTAAACAACATCTTTTTCATTCCCGCTCTTATCGAACACTGAGTTTTAAGAAGCTGATGTTACAATAAAATCCTATTAGTGCTAACTATAATCAACACCTTAAAAAGAGATGAAAAGAAAATGTATGAATATTTACCCAAGAACATTTAGTAGTGTCCACAGAGAGATATGCTCGCGCTTTAAGTATCTGTCTGCTCCTAAGTTTCACCAATGGTTGTTTTTGCTTGCAAGGATCAAGTGCAACAGTTCTTAACCACATTAGCATGTCCAAACATAATTCATCCTTCTTACATGATGATGAACTCGAATCCACAGTCTCTCTAGATTCTTCTTTGATTTTCGGGGCTAGATTATTCATCTCAACATGTTTGCTTTCTTGGGCACCAAATTTGAAGTTCAGCGGAACATCTTGAAATTTATAAGAACACACATTAGCCATAAAACAAAAAATAAAATAAATAAACACTCACAACTGGGGCTCAAGAAATTTACCTTCAGGCTCCAGAACTAAACACATCTTTCGCTTAGTCTGAAACTTTCAAAACAAAGGTAGCGACTGCAAGTCTCTAACTGACAGTCGATAACTGAAACCAAACTGTTCAGGTTTCAGCTATAATGAATTGGCGCCTTCTTTTGGTCCTTCTACAAAAAAACAGTTTGCGTTATTAGTACTTGTAACTACCAAGAGTAGATGTGCATGAGCCCTGAACCCTGAACCATGTAACAAAAAAACAGGTTGGTTTTGATTCTACCATACAATTGACTCCTAGAACAAAACCAGCACATCCAGAAAACAAAGTACTAGACAATTGATGGGGGCAGTGAAAAATAATGAATAATGGACCATTGGGACCCACAAGACTACCATGTTGATGTCAGAGAAATCTGACCCATAACCCTAGTGGCATGTTTGGCTGAATTCTGGGAGCCCAATTCAGTTATCAAAAAGAAAACAAAATTATCAAATCCAACTGCTAGTAATGGATTTACAGGTTTGATTTACTGGAGGTATGGTTGAGAGTAGTCGCGAGTTCGACCTTCACCTCCTTCATAGATCTAGGGTTTAATTATTTAAATCTAGGACATTGAGGTAATTTCAAATATCAAAAATAATATCCACTGTTTGGTTCTATGAAGGTAATCTGATTACCTTGTAATTCAATTATTAATGGAAGCAAACATTCTATAAAAGCTGCTAATCTGGGTATTCAATGACAGTTACTAGTAAGACAGTAAGTAAGGCACACTCCATTAATATGAAATTAGGTGCTTGGAACTGGGAATAAGAATAATAACTGCAAAAGAATCTAGATTTTTTGGAATCAGATTTTTGGGAACGCGAATTTGATTAGCACAACCAAACATACCCTTAGGATTCCAAAAGAATTTAGGTTGAAATGTTGGACTGAAAGAAGATAGGTGTTTATCAGAGTTGGAAGAGTGAATCGTGAGGGTTGGGCGGATCTGCAAATTAAAGAAAGTGAAATCGAAGAAAGGAAAAAAGAGGAATAAAGAAAAAAAGAGAAGAAGAATAGTATTTGGGAGAGAAAAAAAAGGTCAAAATAAAATGACTCACCTGAATTGGAAGGATGTTAGACTTTGTGTTGAGTCCAACCTCTTCAAAGGAACCCTTTGTCTTTGTGTATATGAAGAAGGAGAAAGAGTTTGGGGCTTATTTGGGAAATATCACCTTGGGTTGTGATGAATGGCATACTTGGTAAAAGAGTGGTATATAGAGGGCAAGTGTGGAGAATATATATTGAGATAGCTATAATAGGAATGTTAGAAAACACTGGGGAAGAACTATAAGGTTGCTAGCTAGAATGAGGAAAAATTGAGGGTCCTAATCTGGGGAAGGACCAGAAGATTGTTTTGTGGCATAAGATGTACTCCCTCCGTCCTAAATTAAGAGTCCGCTTTGACTAAGTCAAGATATTAAGGAAATCCTATAAATTGTCATGACTAGCCCTTGACTAGCCTATTTAATGTTATATTATTACTAAAACTAAATTATTAGTATTAAAATAAGTAGAAGTTTATTAAGAATTTTATAACTATTCATAAATGTTTTTATTTAAAAAAAGGAATGACAATTATTACAAAGATATTGAGTAAGTTTTTTTCCATAAATATGGTGATATTATTTAAGATTTGGATATTAAAAATGATTTTATGATTATAAAAATAAAGGGTATATTTAATAGTTTAAGGGAAAAGTATGTCTATAAACAGAGCGGACAGATAAAAATGGACATACCAAAGTAGAAATTATGACAGATAAAAACAATTAAAAGATATGGTAGAGGAGTAAGATTTTGGTTTAATGTCATCCATATTTCACAGATGGTTGATCATGGGAAAACTCTATAACTTGGACAACTAACGTAGGCCAGATATGGGACAATCAATCTAGACCTTTAATCATTTCCATCTTCACACCATTACCAATCCCAATGCTACAGTCATTCCCCTCTTCACCATTAAGATTGTGACACATCATGTTTCATATTTGGATCAACCCCCACTGTCCCAGCTGTAGCAAGGTCGATATTGTTGATTATGATACCGCTAATGATAGCTCTCGGAATAATGTTTGTGGCATAAGACAGGAGATAAAGTTACAAAACTGGTTTAATGTCATTCATATCTCATAAATGGTTAATTATGGTACTGTTGATGATGCCATAACATAATATATATGTTATATAATTTAGCTTACAATTAACATGGTCAAGCTATATTAAAGCATATACATTATGATGAAATATCAAATTTGGTATTTTGAAATGGCTAATACGTTTTATAATCAGTATGAATATGAAAGTACGTGGTATATGACTAAGTCTGAGAATGAGTATGGGGATGGATTTGAGATTAAGCCTGATATGCAGCTTGATTTGGGAATTAGCTTACTTTCAGATTGATTCTAAGATAGATTTCATATCCAGGGTAGTTCTCAGATGGAACCCCATGTTAGGCTTACTTTCATATCGAGCCTCACATCACGTCAAATCTTAGCTAAATGCCAGGTTCAATCTTATACTAGGACTCACGTCACAATGAATCTCATATGTGACGTGGTAGTGTTTAGTTTGATATACAGGTGATGGGGATTCTCGGCCTCATAAATGTCAGCTGTGCAATCCATTTTAAAATAAAGTGTATATAAATAAATAAAAAAATAGCACACTGAAAGTAGCCGTATGGTAGGTTAAATTCAAAGCTTAATGAAGCTTTTGTTTATCATGCACAATCATTAATGGTTTAACAATGATATATATGTGTTTATTTATCTAGTAGGATTGCTCACATCTTGCCTAACAACTGTGAGGTTGGGACTTTCATTCCCCAACCACACATTATGTGTTGGCTGTTGTATTAACTCCAAGGCCTTCCTCATATGGATAGGTAGTCGAAGATGGGGCGCAGTGGCCATGTTATGTAAATATATACAGGGGATTGAATTGGATATGATCGGAGGAGACTCAATGGCTTCAATGTTTCAGGGGGCAAGTCTAGTCATATGCCACGAATTCTTTAAAAAAAAAGGAAATAAAATAATCATGTTGAAGAGTTGTACGTTAAAAAAAAATATAACATATCCATTGAGTATATACTTTGCATTCATAATGTACGTTTATATTGACTATATATATTTTTATGTAGACATATATTGAATATTGCGAAAGTTACCGGTAAATGTTATCCTCCACCTTTTAACGCAAATAAAAGCCAAAGGTAATGGGACATGTAAAATTTTATGTTGACATAGGTATTGCTAAAATTTTCAATGACGAGTGGTGTAATATGGCCAATAAAACATCACATCTTGTTTTCGAGGATGATGATATAATCCTTAAACTAAGTATCTCAGCCCAAGTTTAGTTCATGTTGAACTTGTAACCCTCGAGTCGAACTTGTAATCATATTGTGTCTGTACTAGGAAAATTCAACTGGGAATAAGAAAAAAGTCGAATTTTTATGGTCCATGTTGATAAGGAAATGAGAGGTTGTACAATGGAAAACGATAAATGCATCAATTACTAGTATGTTTTAGTATCATATCCATACTCTTATTTACTTGTTTTCTTGTAAATTACATTGCGTTACTTTTATTTTCTATTCTAATAGTTTTAAATTTCTATTTTAACAATTTTTATTAGGTGATCATCCAAAACAAATAGAAATGGCTAAAGAGGCTAAAGAAGTGTTTGCCTACATGTTAATAAATACCTAAGAACATATGAGCAAGTTATATGTTTAAAGATTGAAGATCAAACCAGAAGTAAAGCATATATCTTAAGAATGTGATTTTAACAAGCCAGGAATCACTCAATTCCGTTAGGAGGCGTAGAAGTTATGAGAAAAATGTTACTGCATAAAGTATGCACAATAAAAATTGTTTGTGTGGGTTTCGTAAAGTGTTGGAGCATCACTTGGTTGAACCCACTGGCATTGGTATGTCAAGTCAATTTTTGAATTAAATGAAAAAACGCATTCTTGATTTAGTCTACTGACGTCAGTTTCGGACTAGATTAGGTTAAGAAATAGAATACGAAATCAAAGTTATCCATGAAGACTAACGAAGACATATATAAAGAACTTAATTAAAATTAGTAAAAATAACTTGATTCTCTTATTTATTCTACATCTTTATCTATCGAAACAAATTGATCACTCTTTGGAATAATTCCTATGACTGTAAATGCACTTATATATATACACTCAAAGATTTTTGAGCCTAAGACTTTAGTGAGAATAAACATTAACCTTGGAAAGGTCTCCATGTCATAGCTAATGAAAATACGAAACCAACAAGCCAAGAATCACTCAATTATGAGTTATAACGAAGAAGTTATGAGTTATTTATTAAAGTTGAACAATGCGTGGCTAAAGGTTGATTTCATGAATAGAAAATTGAACACGATATTTTAGGAATAGTTTTCGAACTCAATCCATAAATACGTGACTAAAGAATTATTTTAGTCAATTACACGGTGTTTCCTTTCCTAGACAATGTGGCTTTATTTTTAAGTAACATAGGCTTGATTATTCACTATAAATAGAGGTCTCATGTAAGCACATAAACCATCCCTTGGAAAAATTGTGTGTGAGTTGCATAAGGTTTTTTTCCACATCTTTGTTCTTTAAGAACAAGAGTAAGATTTTAAAGACACAAGTTTACCTTGTGTTGATGGGTAAAAACGATTTGCTAGTTTTTGAGGAAAAGTGGAGAGTTGTGCATATGAAGAATTCTCGATAAGAAGATTTCCTAAACCTTTAACAAATGCACAACATGGGAGTGCTTTGAGTTTGAGAGATCAATTTGTACGACTTTGCCAAAACCAAGATAATGGTTGTTCCAGAGTCAATTCAGTCACAAAGATGGATGAGGGTCGATCTGTAGGAGGGAAGGTGAGAATATGTGAGATCAATAGTTATTGATGGATTGTGGATGTGTTAAATTCTCTGTGTTGGAGACTTCTGCAAATTTGATGGATTGTCAGTAAATCCTGATCAGATTTATTGAGTTTTATTCAGATAAGTTCGACTGAGATAAGTTAAGTTGAGTTAAGTTATCAAATCATATGTTGATGAAACTATTTATGATACAGAAGTAACTAACACATTAATCTCCGGTAAGTGTGACGGTTGCAGAGGAGTGGAAGAATGGAGAAGTGGGAAATTGTGGTTGAACCAATTCCATATTACGCGGGAGACCTGATTAATTGTACATCCACTACTTTGCTAACTCCTTCAACCGCCAGCACGACTTACTCACATTTTTCATCGTGATGTAGGCTGCCAGATCAAAACCATAGTGACTATCCCCCATGCGACATGATTGATTTCTCATGTATGTGGAATCTGCAATGCAGACATGTATTTAATTGGTCAATTATTAACTTGACTGGACCATGAGTCTTTGCATTGATGAGTCGGGCATAATTGACGAATGTGATATACTATGTGACTCGTGGACTGAGCATAAGTTGTCTGCTGGGACAACAATAATGCATAGATGTTGAGTCTCATGAATTGTGACATATGATTTTATCGGCCGAGGCATCGATGATACTCGGATGTTTTGGATTGATAAACGTCGGTCTGATGAGATTGCTGGATCATGACCTACTCTGATATGTCAAGTATTTGACAAGAAATCAAGTATTGTTGAGTTATTATAAAATTCTCATTCTTGATCCACCGTGTCATGAGTTGTCGAATGACAAAGTAGGAATTAAAGTATTAGTAAGTATTGGACTCGATGGTCGTCTAATGTCATGTTGCAGGAGTGAACATTAATTATTAATTAAAATATTGATAAATGGTTCAATACGAAAATTATTGATGTTCATTAGAATTATCATAAGTATGAAACCCAAATTTTAGAGAGCCCTAGATCCAGGAAATTGAGGACTGTCCAACATGGGTAGAGAGATCGACATACCAATGGGTAATAGGATCGGCCATTGGTGGTGGAGAGAACTTCTAAGAGGTATGGAGGATTGTCCAATTGTTGGAAAAGGATTCACCAAAATGGAGGCTTATTCTATATATGGAGAATTATCTAAATTATGGACTAAGGAATGTGGGTCCGGCTGGCTATGGTGGCCAAGTGACCGACCATGGTGGTGCACGGGCCTCCATGTCGACGACCGTCCATTCCTGAGAATTTTGGTATTTTTCGTTGGATGTTTGTTGTAACACCCCGAATTTGTAGCATGTCACATGCTCAAAGATGTATCATTGCATTAGATGAAGCTTCATCTCAAGCTTATGTTGCGTTGAGAAGAACATTGTTCTAGACCCAACATAGCGTCAAGTATAACGCATTTCGAAGACGAATTGGCCAAGGGCCAATGTTGCATCATCATGACGCATTAAGCCAGTTGGGTAGATGTCCTTGGATGATACAGAGCAAACATCGCAAATTAGACGGACGATTGGCCTACGGCCAATATCGCACAATCATTGTGCATCAGGCCAGAGAGAGTTGGTCGAGTGAATATTGCACAATCATTGTGCATCAGTCCAGAGAGGGTTAATCGAGTGAATATTGCACAATAATTGTGCAATACGCCCGAGTGAATGTTACGCAATCATTGTGCAATATCCAGAACGAGTGGTGCGCAATCATTGTGCATTACAGAACACAACTCAGCAATCATTGCCGGTTATTCATAAAAATATGGCAACGGGCATGTCAATCCTCTCCCCTTTCCAAAGTTGTAGAAATGTTAAGTTAACATATATAGGGAGAGGTAATTGGTTGAATGTGCATATGCGGACCATGTATCAAGTAAGCTTCATAGCTTAGATGAAAGAGTATAAATGATGTGTAAGCCTCATTTGTAGCTACGTATCCTTGAAAATAGGGCATTTAATGCTTAGGCATCACTATGCTATGTCGCGGACTCGATAATGCGCAACCTTTGTGCATTTTGACTGAACGGCCTATACGGACTAGGACATTACCATTATTGCTTGGTCGCGACCTTGCAAACGAGTTTGGCTTAAGCTGTTGTCCCTTCGAGGATGAACTGCGGTCAGTGCTTCATCCCTTTAGAGTGGGGAAGGGTACGTAGGCATCCGCAATGAGTAGCAGCATTCCAGGTCCAGCAATTTTTCTCTCATATCATCTAATTGCGAGATGATTACGGTATTTCAGCCTCTCAGATCATCTAGCTCGGTATTGCAATGCAACATATGATCGTGGCCACACTTGATGAGGTTAGTTTCATGTCATTCACTATATGCTCATACTTCCTATCAAGCTACAAGGAGTTGGCATATGTACCAATTTCGAATTGGGCATGGCCAAGAAAGTAAGCCACGATGGTATGCAAGTAGCAGAAATTGCATAAGCCTAAGGAAGGTACGACATGAGCCTGATTGATGCACCTTTGGCACGAGCAAGACAAGTGCATGCTTTCAGCAATTCCTAAGCTAAGTGAAGAGGGGGTATTAGGCCTGCAATGGCCTATGCATAAGCCCAGGGCATGCCTTATTCCTGGACAAGACTCGGCAGTATGACGGTTACTCAGCTAGATAGGAAATTCAGTGATGAATGTCCTACGTTGAGGCACGGATTTATACCCTTATTCTTTGATAAATTGGAACGGTGTGGAAGCTAAGTTAGCCGCATCATGATCCACAAGCATGCTTGCAAGGGAAAATGGACGTTCATTTTCCTAGTGTTAAGGCCCGATTAGTAGCATCAGCATGCTGCATCGGGGAAGTTATGACATGCGTGCCCTGGCGCGCTAGGCGTAATTTTTCGATCCGTCACAATTGGTATCAGAGCAAGCTTCGAGATAACTCTAAGGGTTGTGCGGAGTGGACTCATTAGCGAGTATTTTCCTTAAATGGAAATCTTAAAGTTGGGGAGTAGGCCAACTTTTGCTCGAGAAAAGTTTGTAACTGCCATACCGAATTGAGCTTGTTTTAAGTACTGTGATTTCATGGCCTAAGTGGCACCCATTTACGAATGGATATCCGGAAGACCGTTTAGAACGGTAGGTAGACAATAGGACTGATCATCCCCACACTTTGGAAACTGTCCAATAGTGTGCGTTGTCAGGTCGAATAGCATCCCACTTACGAGTAGCAACCTGGATGACGTCAGGAACGGTGGGCAACTGGATTTTGTTCCACACAGTACTGCGCTAAGATCTTGTCATTTAGATGACATCTTCAACCTTGTGAATCTTTTGGATTCCTGGGTGGTGGTATGGGATGCCATCTAAGATACCTTGTTGAGATATCCTTTTGACAACTGGCCAATTGAGATTCTTGGTAACGTTGTGGAGTCTTTTTGGATTCCTGAGTATGCGGCATGAGACATTTGCTCAGAAGCTCCGAATTGTCGTCCGCGACCAACTGAAGAAACCTTGTGATTTCTGAGCATCTGGTATGGGACTTTTGTTCAAGAATCCATAACGAAGAAATCGTCCATAATAGTTTTTGTTTTGAATTTCGGGGACAAAATTCTTTAAAGGGGTGAATGATGTAACACCCCAAATTTTTAGCGCCATGGCATTAAATGAAGTTTCATCTCAAGCTTTTTTTGCCTTGAGAGGAAAATTATCCTAGACCCAATATAGCGCCAAGTATAACGCATTTCGAAGGCGAATTGGCCAAGGGCCAATATTACATCATCATGATGCATTAGGCCAGTTGGGTAGATGGTCTTGGATGATGCAACGAAACATCGCGCATTATGCGGAAGATTGGCTTAGTGCCAAATATTGCACAATCATTGTGCATCAGGAGAGAGAGGGCTGGTCGAGTGAATATTGCACAATAATTGTGCATCAGGCAGAGAGGGTTGACCAAGTGAATTTTGCCCAATCATTGTCCAATACGCCCGAGTGAATACTGCACAATCATTGTGCAATAGCCATAATGAGTGGTGCGCAATAATTGTGCCTTACAGAACACAACTCAGCAATCATTATCGGTTATTCAGAAAAACATGGCAACGACCATGAATAGTGAAGCAGGCATGTCAATCCTCTACCCTTTCCAAAGTTGTAGAAATATTAAGTTATATGCGTACCATGCACCAAGTAAGATTCATAGTTTAGCTGAAAGAGTATATATGATGCGTCAGCCTCATTTGTAGATGTGTAGCCTTGCAAATAGAGCATTTGATGCTTAGGCATCACTATGTCATGTCGCGGACTCGATAATGCGCAACCTTTGTGCATTTTGACGGAACGACCTATAAGGACTAGGCCATTACCATTACTACTTGGTCACGGCCTTGCAAGCAAGTTTGGCGTAAGTTGTTATCCCCCTTCGAGGATGAACTACGAAAAGTGCTTGATCCCTTTAGAGTAGGGAAAGGTACGTAGGCAGCCGCAATGATTTGCAGCATTTCCGGTCCAGCACTTTGTCGTTCATATCATCTAATTGCAAGATGATTGCGGTATTTTAGCCTTTCATATCATGAGGCTCGGTATTGCGATGCAAGAGATGATTGTGGCCACACTTGATGAGGTTAGTTTCATGCCATTCACTAGATGCTCATACTTCCTATCAAGCTACAAGGAGTTGGCATATGTACCAATTGCGAATTGGGAATGTCCAAGAAAGTAAGCCACGATGGTATGCAAGTAGCGTAACTTGCATAAGCCTAAGGAAAGTATGGCATGAGCCTGATTGATGCACCTTTGGCACGAGCAAGACAAGTGCATGCTTTCAGAAATTCCTAAGCTAAGTGAAAAGGGGGTATTAGGCCTGCAATGGCCTATGCGTAAGCCCAGGGCATGCCTTATGCCTGGACAAGACTCGGCAGTATGACGGTTACTCAGCTAGATAGGAAATTCAGTGATGAATGTCCTACGTTGAGGCAAGGCTTTATACCCTTGTTCTTTGGTAAATTGGAACGGTGTGGAAGTTAAGTTAGCCGCATCATGCTCCACAAGAATGCTTTTAATAGAAAATGGACGTGCATTTTCCTAGTGTTAAGACCCAATTAGTAGCATCGGGATGCTGCATCGGGGAAGTTATGGCCTGCGCGCCCTGGCGCGCTAGGCGTAATTTTTCGATTCGTCACAATTGGTATTAGAGCAAGCTTCGAGATAACTCTAAGGGCTGTGAGGAGTGGACTCATTAGCGAGTATTTTCCTTAAATGGAAATCTTAAAGTTGGGTAGTAGGCCAACTTTTGCGCGGGAAAAGTTTGTAACTGCTATGCCGAATTGAGCTTGTTTTAAGTACTGTGAGTTTTCCTGGCCTAAGTGGCACCTATTTACGAATGGATATCCGGAAGACCGTTTGGAACGGTAGGTAGACAATGGGACTGATCATCCCCACACTTTGGAAACTGTCCAACAGTGTGCGTTGTCACTCCGGCTAGCATCCTACTTACGAGTAGCAACCTGGATGACGTCAGGAACAGTGGGCAACTGGATTTTGTTCCACATAGTACTGCGCTAAGATCTTGTCATTTCGATGACATCTTCAACCTTGTGAATCTTTGGGATTCCTGGGTGGTGGTATGGGACGCCATCTAGGATACCTTGTTGAGATATCCTTTTGACAACTGGCCAATTGAGATTCTTGGTAACGTTGTGGAGTCTTTTTGGATTTCTGAGTATGCGGTATGAGACATTTGCTCAAAAGCTCCGAATTGTCGTCCGCGGCCAACTGAAGAAACCTTGTGATTTCTGAGCATCTGGTATGGGACTTTTTCTCAAGAATCCATAACGAAGAAATCGTTCATAATAGTTTTTATTTTGAATTTCGGGGACAAAATTCTTTAAAGGGGTGAATGATGTAACACCCCAAATTTTTAGCGCCATGGCATTAGATGAAGCTTCATCTCAAGCTTTTGTTGCCTTGAGAGGAAATTTGTCCTAGACCCAATATAGCGCCAAGTATAACGCATTTCAAAGGAGAATTGGCGAAGGTCCAATGTTGCATCATCATGACGCATTAGGCCAGTTGGGTAGATGGTCTTGGATGATGCAACGAAACATCGCGCATTATGTGGAAGATTGGCTTAGGGCCAATATTGCACAATCATTGTGCATAAGGACAGAGAGGGCTGGTCGAGCGAATATTGCACAATCATTGTGCATTAGGCAGAGAGGGCTGGTCAATTGAATTTTGCCCAATCATTGTACAATACGCCCGAGTGAATGCTGTGCAATCATTGTGCAATAACCATAATGAGTGGTGCGCAATCATTGTGCATTACAGAACATAACTCAGCAATCATTGCCGGTTATTCAGAAAAACATGGCAACGACGATGAATAGTGAAGCAGGCATGTCAATCCTCTACCCTTTCCAAAGTTGTAGAAATATTAAGTTAATATATATATGGATGGGTAGTTGGTTGAAGGTGCATATGTGGACCATGCACCAAGTAAGCTTCATAGTTTAGCCGAAAGAGTATATATGATGCGTAAGCCTCATTTGTAGTTGTGTAGCCTTGCAAATAGGGCATTTGATGCTTAGGCATCACTATGTGATGTCGCGGACTCGATTATGCGCAACCTTTGTGCATTTTGACGGAACAGCCTATACGGACTAGGCCATTACCATTACTACTTGGTCACGGCCTTGCAAGCGAGTTTGGCCTAATTTGTTGTCCCCTTTCGAGGATGAACTACGAAAAGCGCTTGATCCCTTTAGAGTAGGGAAAGGTACGTAGGCAGTCGCAATGATTTGCAACATTTTCGGTCCAACACTTTGTCGCTCATATTATCTAATTGCGAGATGATTGCGGTATTTTAGCCTTTCATATCACCCGGCTCGGTATTGCGATGCAAGAGATGATTGTGGCCACACTTGATGAGGCTAGTATTATGCCATTCACTAGATTCTCATACTTCCTATCAAGATATAATGAGTTGGCATATGTACCAATTGCGAATTGGGCATGGTTAAGAAAATAATCCACAATGGTATGCAAGTAACATAGCTTGCATTAGCTTAAGGAAAGTACGGCATGACCCTGATTGATCCACCCTTGGCACGACCAAGACAAGTGCATTCTTTCAGCAATTCCTATGCTAAGTGAAGAGGGTATTAGGCCTGCAATGGCCTATGCGTAAGCCCAAGGCATGCCTTATTCCTGGAGAAGACTTGGCAGTATGACAGTTACTCAGCTAGATAAGAGATTCAGTATTGAATGTACTACGTTGAGGCAAGGCTTTATACCCTTGTTTTTTGGTAAATTGGAACAATGTGGAAGCTAAGTTAGCCCCATCATGCTCCACAAGCATGCTTGCAAGGAAAAATGGACGTGCATTTTCCTAGTGTTAAGCCAGCTTAGTAGCATCAGCATGGTGCATCGGGAAGTTATGGCCTGCGCGCGCCCGACGCGCTAGACGTAATTTTCCGATCTGTCATAGTTGGTATCAGAGCAAGTTTCGAGATAAATCTAAGGACTATGTGTAGTTGACTCATTAGCGAGTGTTTTATCCAAATGGAAATTTTAAAGTTGGGGAGTAGGAAAACTTTTGCGCAGAAAGAGTTTGTAACTGCTATGCCAGTTACTTTGCGAATTGAGTTGAGCTTGTTTTGAGTATTGTGAGTTTTCCTGGCCTAAGTGGCACCCCACTTATGAGTGGATATTCGGGAGATCGTTCGGAACAGTATGAAGACAGTGGGACTGATCATCCCTACACGTTGGAAACTGTCCAATGATATGCTTTGTCAGGACGGCTAGCATTCCACTTATGAGTGGCTACCCGAATGACCGTCATGGAAGGTGGGCAACTGGATACTGTTCCACACAGTACTGCGCTAAGATCTTGTCATTTCGATGACATCTTCAATCTTGTGAATCTTAGGGATTTGTGGGTGGTGGTATGGGACGCCATCTAGGATACCTTGTTGATATATCCTTTTGGCAACTGGCCAATTTAGATTCTTGGTAACGTTGTGGACTCTTTTTGGATTCCCGAGTATGTGGTATGGGACGTTTGCTCAGAAGGTTCAAATTGTCGTCTACAACCAACTGAAGAAACCTTGTGATTTCTCAGCATCTGGTATGAGACTTTTACTCAGGAATCCAAACCGAAGAAATCGTCCACAATAATTTTTGTTCTAAATTTCGGGGGGCAAAATTCTTTAAAGGGGTGAATAATGTAACACCCCGGATTTTTAGCATGGCTCATCCTCAAAGATGCGTCATGGCATAAATAAAGCTTCATCTCAAGCCTCTGTTATGTTGAGAGAAACATTGTCCTAGAGCCAATATAACGCCAAGTATAACGTATTCGAAGGCGAATTGGCCAAGGCCAATGTTGCATCATCATGACGCAGTAGGCCAGTTGGGTAAATGGCCTTGGAAGATGCAGCGCAAACATCGCGCATTATGAGGATGATTGGCCTAGGGCCAATATTGCACAATCATTGTGCATCAGGCCAGAGAGGGCTGGTCGAGTAAATATTGCACAATCATTGTGCAATACGCATGAGTGAATGTTGCGCAATCATTGTGCAATAGACAGAATGAGTAGTGCGCAATCATTGCGCATTACAGAACACACCTTAACAATCATTGTGGTTATTCAGAAAAACATGGCAACGACCATGAATAGTGAAGGAGACATGTCAATCATCTCCCCTTTTTAAAGTTGTAGAAATGTTAAGTTAACATATATAGGGAGGGGTAGTTGGTTGAAGGTGCATATGCGGACAATGCACCATGTAAGCTTCATAGCTTGGCTGAAAGAGTATAAATGATGCGTAAGCCTCATTTATAGCTGTGTAGCCTTGCAAATAGGGCATTTGATGCTTAGGCACCACTATGCCATGTCGCGGACTCGATAATGCGCAACCTTTGTGCATTTTGATGGAACGCCCTATACGGACTAGGCCATTACCATTTTCACGGAACGCCCTATACGTACGACATGAGCCTGATTGATGCATCCTTGGCACGAGCAAGACAAGTGCATGCTTTCAGCAATGACTAAGCTAAGTAAAGAGGGGGTATTAGGCTTGCAATGGCCTATGCGTAAGCCCAAGGCATGCCTTATGCTGGACCAGACTCGGCAGTTTGACGGTTAATTAGCTAAATAGGAAATTCATTGATGAATATTCTACGTTGAGGCAAGGCTTTATACCCTTGTTCTTTGGTAAATTGGAACTGTGTGGAAGATAAGTTAGCCGCATCATGCTCCACGAGCATGCTTGCAATGGCAAATGGACGTGCATTTGCCTAGTGTTAAGGCCCGGTTAGTAGCATCAGCATGGCCCGCTAGGCGTAATTTTCCGGTTTGTCACATTTGTGCAATATTTTGTATTTTCAAAAGAGTTTGATCTTGACTGAAACTCTCAATCGCATGAATGAGCAAGTAGGGTTTTGCTCACATATCCAATATTTGAGAATATTAAAATAATAATATTTTAATATTTGTTGGTGAAAAGGACTGACGGTCGTGGGACCATTTGATTTGTAGGCTTTTGGAAAAATTGAACAATATTTGATAAAATATGGAGAACCGATGGTTTTTTCAAATTAGGGAGTCAAGGATTGTGGAATAATAATATTAAAAAAAAAAACAGAGAGGCATGGGACCGGCCACGACATGGACGAAAGCCCCGGTATCGCGCCTCTTTTTTTTTTTTTTTCCTTATTTTCCTTTTCCTATTTTGCATAGCTCTTCATATCCTCATTCTTCCATATTATTGGATGCTATTTCGTGCATTATTACTAAGTACATCCGCTTCATTTTATCGGGGCTTACTCGGTGGTGGCCTATATGCCCTAAAAGTAAATATTTATTACTAATCCATGGAATCCAGCTGAGAAAATCCATGAATTGAAGAAATAAAATATTGTGATAAACATAGAATATTTTCTAGGAATTCTTGATGAATTCTGCAGTAGATTCTTTAATTGATGCCTCTATACTAGCATGCAATGTGTCTAGGAGCATTATAATTATTCGAGAATCGAGGTATGAGATAGTGGAAGCATCATACTTGTTCTGAACATTTATTATGTATAGTCACGGAGCGTTGCGATACCTTAAAGACGTTATCGCTCTATACTAACAGGAAAATCGTCTAGGAGTCATCCACTCATTAAAATTATATATAGAAGTGAATACTGAGCCGGCAATTGTTGATGGTGGTTTTTAAACAAGGGGTAAAATCGTAAAACCCCATGACCTAGTGTTACCCGCAATACATTAACTAAGAGCATTTAACTCAGGTGTAAATAATTAATAGGGGTATTTTTTCAAAATACCAGATTAGGGTTTTCGACACAGAACCCTAATTCCAAAATTAAGCCGCACACGGCGCACCATGGCAACAATGCCAAACCAAGTCGCACGCTGCAAACCATGGCAATAATGCTAAACTAAGCCGCACACTGCGCACCATGGTAACAATGCCAAACCAAGCCGCACACTGCGCACCATGGCAACAAGACCAAACCAAGCCGCACACTGCGCACCACGGCAACCATGCCAAACCAAGCCGCACACTGCGCGCCACGGCAACAATGCCAAACCAAGCCGCACACTGCGCGCCATGGCAACAATGCCAAACCAAGCCGCACACTGCGCACCATGGCAACAATGCCAAACCAAGCCGCACACTGCGCACCATGGAACCAATGCCAAACCAAGCCGCACACTGCGCACCATGGCAACAATGCCAAACCAAGCCGCACACTGCGCGCCATGGCAACAATGCCAAACCAAGCCGCACCCTGCGCGCCACTGCAACAACGCCAAAACCAAGCCGCACACTGGGCACCATGGCAGCAACGCCAAAACCAAACTACATATCACACTCATTGGAAACCATGCCAAACTAAGCCGCTATGCCATTGGCACATGCCAAAGATAGCGCCTTAGGCTTGCAAAACGTGCAACTAGGTCAACATGGCCGTACGTGCCATTGGCACATGCCAACGCATACCACAAGCCATATTTCCAAGCCGCTATGCCATTGGCGCATGCCAAAGATAGCGCCCTAGGCTTGCAAAACGTGCAACTAGGTCAACATGGCCGTACGTGCCATTGGCACATGCCAACGCGTACCACAAGCCATATTTCCAAGCCGCTATGCCATTGGCACATGCCAAAGATAGCGCCCTAGGCTTGCAAAACGTGCAACTAGGTCAACATGGCCGTACGTGCCATTGGCACATGCCAACGCGTACCACAAGCCATATTTCCAAGCCGCTATGCCATTGGCGCATGCCAAATATAGCGCCCTAGGCTTGCAAAACGTGCAACTAGGTCAACATGGCCGTACGTGCCATTGGCACATGCCAACGCGTACCACAAGACATATTTCCAAGCCACTATGCCATTGGCACATGCCAAAGATAGCGCCCTAGGCTTGCAAAACGTGCAACTAGGTCAACATGGCCGTACGTGCCATTGGCACATGCCAACGCGTACCACAAGCCATATTTCCAAGCCGCTATGCCATTAGGCGCATGCCAAATATAGCGCCCTAGGCTTGCAAAACGTGCAACTAGGTCAACATGGCCGTACGTGCCATTGGCACATGCCAACGCGTACCACAAGCCATATTTCCAAGCCGCTATGCCATTGGTGCATGCCAAATAGTGCCATTGGCACATGCCAACGCGTACCACAAGCCATATTTCCAAGCCGCTATGCCATTGGCGCATGCCAAATATAGCGCCCTAGGCTTGCAAAACGTGCAACTAGGTCAACATGGCCGTACGTGCCATTGGCACATGCCAACGTGCTCGCTGGTAGCTTTTCCTACCAAGGCCACGGCCCTAATGGTCATGACATGCCATTGGCACATGCCAAACACACACGCTGGTAGCCTAACTTGCAAACCGTGCAACCTACCACCAAGGCATTCCGCACATGCCATTGGTACATGCCAAACACACACGCCGGTAGCTTAACTTGCAAACCGTGCAACCTACCACCAAGGCATTCGGCACATGCCATTGGCACATGCCAAACACACACGCCGGGTAGCCTAACTTGCAAACCGTGCAACCTACCACCAAGGCATTCCGCACATGCCACACACGCCACTAGCAGCTCTGGCATTGCCACTTACACTCAACATACAACCTACCACCAAGGCATTCCGCACATGCCATTGGCACATGCCACGCACGCCACTAGCAGCTCTGGCATTGCTACTTGCGCTCGAAGTACAACCCGCAACAAGGGCATTCCGCACATGCCAATGGCACATGCCACACGCGCCACTAGCAGCGCCCCTTGCACTCAAGGTGCAACCAACGAGATATCAACACAAACTGGGGGATGCTTTCCAGGGTTTTGGTTGGCGGTCACAGCTTGCAGCGTACACTACGCTCACATTAAGAAAGCGTGAAAAGGAATAAAGCGGTCAAATAAATGAGGAAATAATGGTGAAAACGTTTTCACCCATTAACACCATGCGGTTACCACCTCCTCCCATTATTTCACCCTTTACTCTCTTCCTTCATGAGACCAGGGTACGTTTCAATCTCGACTTGTATAAATAGGTCTTACCTATTTCCACCAGACAACAAGTCTCGGTCAGGAGAAAAATACTACACTCTCAGAAAAGGCAACTTTGCAAGCTCTCCAAAAAGCTTTCATCTCTTGCAAGCTTCCGAAGCTTTCACTTTCGATACAAGTCGAGACACTACTCTCCCGTAACTATTCTCGGTCTCAACACCTTTCTTTGCTTCCTCCCCAAATCAACCCTTCTCCTTCACTTTGTGACCGAAGCAAGTCTGGAACGGCCATTTCTTGGTTTAGGCCGGACTTGTACAGATTGATCTCTCGAATCTATAAAGTGCTCACGTGCAGCACATTTGTTTAGGGTTTAAACCAGTTTCTCACTCACCCACCGAATTTACCGAAATCGGCGGAAACGATTTTCACCCATAAATAATTGGCGACCACAATGGAGGATTGATCTATCGGCTACAATGTCGATCGTCGATCTCGTTCTTCGACCCGGATGTCAAGACGGTAGGGGATGACGACTCAATCCGACACAACTACCGAGACGACCCGGTTACCAGTTGTAAAAACTACACAAGAAAACTGGGACTCGCCAAGATGCTATCGTGATTGGGGACTTGTCAAGATGCTACCAAAGAAACCGCCTTTTACATGAAGAGAGGCATGTTCGCAAAACCTATGAAGTGAGTAAATTCAGATCACGCAAGATATACGATTTGTTTTTAGGTTCTTAGTAAAACCATTATACTACCGAGTATTGTGCCTATTGCTAGCACGCACTTTCATAAAGGCAATATTCCTTTCCCAAAACATAATCAGAGTCATATTAGCAAAACCATTTATCCCAGAAATAATCCAATATCCTCAAAAGCTACCAGCTGTCTACCAAAACCGGTCAAACTTTGAACCAGACATCCAATATGTCTTTCAAAAAAAAAAAAGAGAGAAAAAGAACCTAAATGAAAGTTTAACAGAGAAACATTCAAGGAAAATCATCCAACAGGGGTCTGTTCTTCTTGGAGAAAGTCAACTTTGCATCTTCAAGAGCCGCTCTCTTCATAGTCAACATCTCGAAAAGTTTTTCGAGTTCTACCTCCTGTCGTGCAATCTCCTCGAGCGGAAAGGCTTTCGATCGCTGCTGCATCTTTCAACTTTTGGATCTCAAAGAAGGCCTTCGACAAACCACGAAGTGTTGAACTCCTTTTCTACGCACACGTCGCGATGGTGCTCCCAGGTTGGCAATAACGTCTTCAGAAACGGTGTGACCAGTCACCTCACGCATATCCTCGATGGAAGATAAAGCCTCTTCTACACGCTTAATCAGTACAAATCCACTAGTGACTTTCTTGGTTGTGGCCATATGTCCGTATTTCTCCCAGATCCTGGTTCCTGGTGTACAACGCCTCGTGCTTAGCCGCACGCTGAAGCCGCCAAACCAAAGACATGACCCGGATAAGGAACCAAGTACGGAGGATCAAAAATGGCGCCTGCACTGCCTCACGACTCGCAGAGGGTTTTCCTCCATGTCTACGGCAACAACCATCGAGAGAATCATCCGCCGTTTGAGCCACATCTCGTGCCCTAGCAATTGGCTAACGCCCATCTCCAAGTCACCAGCGGTGGTCACCAAAGGCAAGTTTTCGTGTGCCTCTACCCCGGAATCATCCTCCGAATCGGATTCCTCCTGCGAACTCAAGTTAGACATTTTTCAAAGAGAAAAAACAGAAAAAGAGAGAAAAGAAACGCGAAACTCACCGAACCACTTCCCGATAAAGAACCGGTACTGCCAGAGGAACCACTCTCACTTGTCGAACTTTCTTCTTTCTCTGACTCATCATCGCTATGAGAAGGCTCAGTGCTGCTGGAATTCTTTGAAGAAATCGTTGTCTCCTGGCAACGTGCAAGGGAAGCGAAAGCATTAACACTACCGAAGCCCTGGAGGAAACAAGACGCATGTTTTCAATGAAATTCACGTGTTTTGAGAAAAACCAAAGAAGAGGCGACACATACCCGGTTATTGGAAGAACCGAAAGACACGAGAGCCGAGGAAGGGTCTTTTGAAACCGTCCGAACCCACCAAAGACGACTCTTCGTTCTCCGTTCCTTGGCCTGGGGACTTTCCGAGTTGCTAGGCAACTTTCGCTTGAGGTCTCTCAACATCGGATACTTCTTCAAAACTGCTGGGGAAGGTTTACAACGAACGTTCTCCACCACGTTATTCACAAAATCCTGGATCATAATAAACTCATCGCACCAGAACTCATTATAGCCAAAGGTCGTCGAAGTTACTCTTCCCATTTGTAAGAAGGGAAGGCGGATACCCGGCTCGAGGGCACTGGCATTGAGGGCGGCACGCAATGAATCCTTAGGAAGCACCGGCTGGTAAGCAAGAGGTACCCCTTGATCGAAACCCATGTGACGAGCAGCACGGTCAATATTGTAAGCAGCTATCCGGAAAGACCCCATGAAGAAAGATGGCATATAACCGGGCAAGCAGCTTTGAACGAACAAGTTTTCACCAACGCTCAAATCGCCATCAGAAGACAAAGACGTGAGTGGAGCAGAAGCAAAGGTGTCAATTTGAGTCACTGACCTATGGACCGGCTCCCATGGGCGAAAATTGATTTCGTACGACTTATCAAGAAGACTAACCAAGCTCACGCCAACCTTTGGACGCCTGTTCACCCATCGAAGAATCGGGAACCCCCCCCAACTCGCGGGAATCGAAGGCATTGGTTTCGAGCATACTTCTCAAAGTGCTCCCATAGCCGGACTTGCTGTGAAAGCAACGTGCACATATGAATTCACTTTCATGAAACCATTCGAAACTCGCGTGTTCGCAACTAGGTGATCCGGATGCACATACAGGGAACCGAGGAATAGCTTGCCAATGGGAAGAACTTCACCTTTTGCTAACTTCACAGCAACCGCTAGCAACTCTGGTCTTATTTCCTTCTTGCCAGAACCGTCGTCAAAAATGTCTCTAGACAACCAGAGAGCCAAAATGCTGCAACATGAAGATCACTGCTTTTCTGTTCAGGTTCCAACTCGTCCGGAAACCACTGAGACATCCACCAGCTATAAAAGCACCTTTCATCCTCTTTCCGGACAGAATCCTTCGACTTCGCAGCGGAGTCTTTTCGAGCGTAATCTCCCAACCTAGCGGCAAGGTCATCCCGCATCTTCACCTCACTTTCAGATAATTGGATTTTAAGATTCCCAGTTACTGGAAGATTCAAAGAAGAGAGCCACACTCTCCAAGGAGAAAGTTATCTCACCCCATCTACATATGATTGTATGGGTGTCCGAACACCATCTGGAGATGAAAGCAACCAAGCCCGGATATCCTTCCTAATCTGGAGGTTTCTGAAGCTCGACAAAGATCAATAATCTGCGCCGAGTCGGGTTGGTGCTTATGCGCTCCTTACTCACCATGAACTCAACCCATCTACCAAAAGAACGCAATGGGCTTTGACACATCCAAAATCAATGTTAGAAGAGGAGTATACCCCTTTTTGAAGACAGAACCGTATAGTATTCTCTGGGCGAATCGAACGTGTCTTCCTGTCATCTTCACCACCGGTTAACAAAATTGGCACGAAGCCTGGGTGATTTTTCCGAGCGAGAGACGAGTTTTTGGCGAAGAACTCATCATCCGTGTTTGGTTTGGAATTATGGACATCCTTTGAGGAAGCGAAATTTTGTCCAGGTAACATCTTTTAAATAACAACCTAGTAACAAGATACCTGCACACACAAAAAAAAGAAACAAGATTATCTCCCTGACACATAACCGCGCCCAACAAAAGAAAAACCCGAAATAATAAAAAAAGAGGAGGGCGTATTTTCTTCGGTTTCAAGACTATATATGCAGAATTTTTCTTCGGGTTCAAGACTATATACGCAGAATTTTCTTCGGGTTCAAGACTATATACGCAGAATTTTCTTCGGGTTCAAGACTATATACGCGGTATTTTATATGGGTTCAAGTGTGCCTACAGTATCCTTCTTCGGGTTCAAAATTATATAGAGCATTTTTCTACGAGTTCAAAACTGCACGCGCGATATTTCTTTCGTAAAAAAAATCATATATACAATATTTCTGCGGGTTCGAAGTCGTATGGAGCATATATACGGTATTCTTCTTCGAGATTCATGTACAGTATTTTCTACGGGTTCAAGACCGCACACGCAAGTATTTTCTTCGGGGTTCAAAATTATATACGCGGTATTTTTATACGGGTTCAAGTGCGTCTACAGCAACCTTCTTCGGGTTCAAAATAATATATGGAGCACTCTCCTACGGGTTCGAATAATATATGCAGTATTTCCCTTGGTTGCATACTGTTTATGGGTGAAAATCGTTTCTGCCGATTTCAGTAAATTCGGTAGGTGAGTGAGAAACTGGTTTAAACCCTAAACAAATGTGCTGCACGTGAGCACTTTATAGATTCGAGAGATCAATCTGTACAAGTCCGGCCTAAACCAAGAAATGGCCGTTCCGGACTTGCTTCTACACAAAGTGGAGGAGAAGGGTTGATTTGGGGAGGGAAGCAAAGAAAGGTGTTGAGACCGAATAGTTCCGGGAGAGTAGTGTCTCGACTTGTATCGTAAAGTGAAAGCTTAGGAAGCTTGCAAGAGATGAAAGCTTTTTGGAGAGCTTGCAAAGTTGCCTTTTCCGAGAGTATAGTATTTTTCTCCTGACCGAGACTTGTTGTCTGGTGGAAATAGGTAAGACCTATTTATACAAGTCGAGATTAAAACGTACCCTGGCCTCATGAAGGAAGAGAGTAAAGGGTGAAATAATGGGAGGAGGTGGTAACCGCATGGTGTTAATGGGTGAAAACGTTTTCACCATTATTTCCTCATTTATTTGACCGTTTTATTCCTTTTCACGCTTTCTTAATGTGAGCGTAGTGTACGCTTCAAGATGTGACCGCAAACCAAAACCCTGGAAAGCATCCCCCAGTTTGTGTTGATATCTCGTTGGTTGCACCTTGAGTGCAAGTGGCGCTGCTAGTGGCGCGTGTGGCATGTGCGGAATGCCCTTGTTGCGGGTTGTACTTCGAGCGCAAGTGGCAATGCCGTGGCTGCTAGTGGCGTGCGTGGCATGTGGCATGTGCGGAATGCCTTGGTGGTAGGTTGTATGTTGAGTGTAAGTGGCAATGCCAGAGCTGCTAGTGGCGTGTGTGGCATGTGCCAATGGCATGTGCGGAATACCTTGGTGGTAGGTTGCACGGTTTGCAAGTTAGGCTACCATCGTGTGTGTTTGGCATGTGCCAATGGCATGTGCGGAATGCCTTGGTGGTAGGTTGCACGGTTTGCAAGTTAGGCTACCAAATGTGTGTTTGGCATGTGCCAATGGCATGTGCGAATGCCTTGGTGGTAGGTTGCACGGTTTGCAAGTTAGGCTACCAAAGTGTGTGTTTGGCATGTGCCAATGGCATGTGCGAATGCCTTGGTGGTAGGTTGCACGGTTTGCAAGTTAGGCTACCGGCGTGTGTGTTTGGCATGTGCGGAATGCCTTGGTGATAGGTTGCACGGTTTGCAAGTTAGGCTACCAATGTGTGTGTTTGGCATGTGCCAATGGCATGTGCGGAATGCCTTGGTGGTAGGTTGCACGGTTTGCAAGTTAGGCTACCGGCGTGTGTGTTTGGCATGTGCCAATGGCATGTGCGGAATGCCTTGGTGGTAGGTTGCACGGTTTGCAAGTTAGGCTACCAAAGGTGTGTGTTGGCATGTGCCAGTGGCATGCGTGGCCGTTAGGGCCGTGGTTTTGGTAAGAAAAGCCACCAGCGAGCATGTTGGCATGTGCCAATGGCATGCGTGGCCGTTAGGGCCGTGGCTTTGGTAAGAAAAGCTACCAAATGAGCATGTTGGCATGTGCCAATGGCATGCGTGGCCGTTAGGGCCGTGGCCTTGGTAGGAAAGCTACCAATGAGCATGTTGGCATGTGCCAATGGCATGCGTGGCCGACTTGGCCTAGATTGTATGGTTCGTAAGCCTAGGCCGCTATATTTGGCATGCGCCAATGGCATAGCGGCTTGGGAATATGGCTTGTGGTACGCGTTGGCATGTGCCAATGGCACGTACGGCCATGTTGACCTAGTTGCACGTTTTGCAAGCCTAGGGCGCTATATTTGGCATGCGCCAATGGCATAGCGGCTTGGAAATATGGCTTGTGGTACGCGTTGGCATGTGCCAATGGCACGTACGGCCATGTTGACCTAGTTGCACGTTTTGCAAGCCTAGGGCGCTATATTTGGCATGCGCCAATGGCATAGCGGCTTGGAAATATGGCTTGTGGTACGCGTTGGCATGTGCCAATGGCACGTACGGCCATGTTGACCTAGTTGCACGTTTTGCAAGCCTAGGGCGCTATATTTGGCATGCGCCAATGGCATAGCGGCTTGGAAATATGGCTTGTGGTACGTGTTGGCATGTGCCAATGGCACGTACGGCCATGTTGACCTAGTTGCACGTTTTGCAAGCCTAGGGCGCTATCTTTGGCATGTGCCAATGGCATAGCGGCTTAGTTTGGCATGGTTGCCAATGAGTGCGATATGTAGTTTGGTTTTGGCGTTGCCAATGGTGCGCAGTGTGCGGCTTGGTTTTGGCGTTAGCGCCGCAGCCATGGTGCGCAAGCCTAGGCGCTATATTTGGTTTGGCATTGTTGCCATGGTGCGCAGCAGCTTGGTTTGGCATGGTTGCCATGGTGCGCGCGGCAGCGCTTGGTTTGGCCATGGTGCGCAGGTGAGTGCGCTTGGTTTGGCATTGTTGCCATGGTGCGCAGTGTGCGCTTGGTTTGGCATTGTTGCCATGGTGCGCAGTGTGCGGCTTGGTTTGGCATTATTGCCATGGTGCACAAGCAGCGGCTTGGTTTGGCATTGTTGCCATGGTGCGCAGCAGTGCGGCTTGGTTTGGCATTGTTGCCATGGTGCGCATTGGTTTGGCGTTGTTGCCATGGTGCGCAATGTGCGGCTTGGTTTGGCATTGTTGCCATGGTGCGCAGCAGCGGCTTGGTTTGGCATTGTTGCCATGGTGCGCAGCATGCGGCTTGGTTTGGCATTGTTGCCATGGTGTGCAGCAGTGCGCTTGATTTTGGAATTAGGGTTCTCGTGTCGAAAACCCTAATCTGGTATTTTGAAAAAATACCCCTATTAATTATTTACACCTGAGTTAAATGCTCTTAGTTAATGTGTTGCGGGTAACACTAGGTCATGGGGTTTTACGATTTTACCCCTTGTTTAAAAACCACCATCAACATTAAGTCCCCTGCTTAGCTCGGAACAGGGGCTTTGTTGCGGGGTAAGCATAAGATGGTGACAAACTATCAACAGCAAACCGTAAAGAGAATTGAGGAGGCTTGTCTGACCTTTTATGAATAGGATTTGGAACCCTTGCCTCTGGTAGTTTTGCACAAATCGGGAGGCTAGCACAATTGGTGGGGCCGGCGCAGCTTGGGCAACGTTGGGAAGTTGGCGTGAGTCGGGAAACTGAGTGTGTTAGCTAGTGGGACCGGCGCAAGGCGTGCGTGTTTGCGAAGGTGATTTGGGAAATTGAGTGTCGTGGGGGCCGTTGGGAAGGTGTGCGTGCGGTGTGCGTGTTTGCTGACTTGGGAAATTAAGTGTCTTTGAGGGACCATTGGGAAAGGTGTGTGTGCTTGCGGGTGTGGCTTGGGTGGTCATTGGGAAGTCGGTGTGATTGGTGGGGCCGGGTGCAACTTGGGCGACATTGGGAAGTTGGGCGCCCTTGTGGGCCCGCTTCTTACACGCACGATTTTGGTAAAAGGAAATCCTTCCCTATTTCAGAATCCTCACGCCTATGTATATAAAGTCCCTTTCTCCCATCTTGCACTTTCATCTTTTCATCCTTTCCCTACCAGTGACAGAGTCATAAAGAAGAACCAGACTTCCGGTATGTCTTCCAAGTATTCCTTTTTATGTAGGTGTAAACCCTAGGCGTTTTTCTTTGCGCATATAATTTCCTGGCGTGTCTCTTGTAGAAAATATTGTATGTATGCAACCAAGGGAAATACTGCATATATTATTCGAACCCGTAGGAAAGTGCTCCATATATTATTTTGAACCCGAAGAAGGTTGTTGTAGACGCACTTGAGCCCGTATAAAATACCGCGTATATAATTTTGAACCCTGAAGAAAATACTGCGTGTGCGGTCTTGAACCCGTAGAAAATACTATACATGAATCCCGAAGAAGAATATTGTATATATGCTCCATACGACTTCGAACCCGCAGGAAATATTGTATATATGATTTTTCGGCCCTGAAAGAAATACTGCGCGTGCAGTTTTGAACCCGTAGAAAAATGCTCTATATAATTTTGAACCCGAAGAAGGATACTGTAGGCACACTTGAACCCATATAAAATACCGCGTATATAGTCTTGAACCCGAAGAAAATTCTGCGTATATAGTCTTGAACCCGAAGAAAATTTTGCGTATATAGTCTTGAACCCGAAGAAAATTCTCGTATATAGTCTTGAACCCGAAGAAAATTCTGCGTATATAGTCTTGAACCCGAAGAAAATTCTGCGTATATAGTCTTGAACCGTAGAGAATACGCCCTCCTCTTTTTTTTTTATTATTTCGGGTTTTCCTTTTGTTGGGCGCGGTTATGTGTCAGGGAGATAATTTTTTTTTTTTTTTTTTTTTTTTGTGTGTATCTTGTTACTAAGTTGCTATTAAAAGATGTTACCTGGACAAAATTTCGCTTCCTCAAAGGATGTCCATAATTCCAAACCAAACACGGATGATGAGTTCTTCGCCAAAAACTCGTCTCTCGCTCGGAAAAATCACCCAGTGTTTCGTGCCAATTTTGTTAACCGGTGGTGAAGATGAAAGGAAGACACGTTCGATTCGCCCAGAATACTATACGGTTCTGTCTTCAAAAAGGGGTATAATCCTCCTCCAATATTGATTTCAAGATGTGTCAAAGCCCATTGCGTTCTTTTGGTAGATGGGTTGAGTTCATGGTGAGTAAGGAGCGCATAAACACCAACCTGACTCGAGCGCAGATTATTGATGCTGTCAGAGCTTCAGTAAACCTCCAGATTAGGAAGGATATCCCGGCTTGGTTGCTTTCATCTCCGGATGGTGTTCGGACACCCATACAATCATATGTAGATGGGGTGAGATAACTTTCTCCTTGGAGAGTGTGGCTCTCTTGTGAATCTTCCGGAATCGGGAATCTTAAAATCCAATTATCCGAAAGTGAGGTGAAGATGCGGGATGACCTTGCCGCTAAGTTGGGAGATTACGCTCGAAAAGACTCCACCGCGAAGTCGAAGGATTCTGTCCTAAAGAGGATGAAAGGTGCTTTTATAGCTGGTGGATGTCTCAAAGGGTTTCCTGGACGAGCCGGAACCCGAACAGAAAAGCAGTGATCTTCATGTTGCAGCATTTTTGGCTCTCTAGTTGTCTAGAGACATTTTTGATGACGGTTCTAGCAAGAAGGAAATAAGACCAGAGTTGCTAGCGGTTGCTGTGAAGTTAGCAAAAGGTGAAGTTCTTCCCATTGGCAAGCTATTCCTCGGTTCCCTGTATGTGCATCTGGATCACCTAGTTGCGAACACGCGAGTTTCGAATGGTTTCATGAAAGTGAATTCATATGTGCACGTTGCTTTTCTGCAAGTATGGCTATGGGAGCACTTTGAGAAGTATGCTCCGAAACCGATGCCTTCGATTCCCGCGAGTTGGGGGGGTTCCCGAATTCTTCGTTGGGTGAACAAAGCGCCCAAAGGTTGGCGTGAGCTTGGTTAGTCTTCTTGATAAGTCGTATGAAATCAATTTTCGCCCATGGGAGCCGGGCCCATAGGTCGCTGACTCAAATTGACACCTTTGCTTCGCTCCACTCATGTCTTTGTCTTCTCGATGGCGATTTGAGCGTTGGTGAAAACTTGTTCATTCAAAGTTGCTTGCCCTGTTATATGCCATCTTTCTTCATGGGGTCTTTCCATAGATAGCCGCTTCCAATATTGACCGTGTCGCTCGTCACATGGGTTTCGATCAAGGGGTACCTCTTGCTTACCACCGGTGCTTCCTAAGGATTCATTGCGTGCCGCCCTCAATGCCAGTGCCCTCGAGCCGGGTATCCGCCTTCCTTCTTACAAATGGGAAGAGTAACTTCGACGACCTTTGGCTATAATGAGTTCGGTGCGACGAGTTTATTATGATCCAAGCTTTTGTGAATAACGTGGTGGAGAACGTTCGTTGTAAACCTTCCCCGCTTTGAAGAAGTATCCAATGTTGAGAGATCTCAAGAGAAAGTTGCCTAGCAACTCGGAAAAAGTCCCTGTGCCAAGGAACGGAGAACGAAGAATCGTGGCCGGCGGGTTCCTGGACGGTTTCAAAAGACCCTCCCTCAGCTCTCGTGTCTTTCGCTTCTTCCAATAACCAGGTATGTGTCGCCTCTTCTTTGGTTTGTCTCAAAACACGTGAATTTCTCGTTGAAAACATGTGTCTTGTTTCCTCCAGGGCTTCGGTAGTGTTAATGCTTTCGCTGCCCTTGCACGTTGCCAGAGACAAACGATTTCTTCAAAGAATTCCAAGAAGACATTGAGCCTTCTCATAGCGATGATGAGTCGAGAAAGAAGAAAGTTCGACAAGTGAGAGTGATTCCTCCGGGCAAGCACCGGTTCTTTTTCTAAGTGGTTCGGTGAGTTTCGCGCTTCTTTTCTCTCTTCTTCTTCGTTTTCTTCTTTTGAAAATGTCTAACTCGAGTTCGCAGGAGGAATCCGATTCGAGGATGATTCTGGGGTAGAGGCACACGAAAACTTAACTTTGGTGACCACCGCCGGTGACTTGGAGATGGGCGTTAGCCAATTGCCGGCACGAGATGTGGCTCAAACGGCGGATGATTCTCTGATGGTTGTTGCCGTAGACATGGAGGAAGACCCTCTGCGAGTCGTGAGGCCAGGTGCAGGCGCCATTTTTGATCCTCCGTACTTGGTTCCTTATCCGGTCATGTTCGGTTGGCGGCTTTAGCGTGCCTGGCTAAGCACGAGGCATTGTACACCGTAAATCTGGGAGAAATACGGACATATGGCCACAAACAAGAAAGTCACTAGTCGATTTGCACTGGTTAAGCGTGTGGAAGAGGCTTTATCTTCCATCGAGGATATGCGTGAGGTGACTGGTCACACCGTTTCGAGGACGTCATTGCCGACTGGGAGCACCATCGCGACGTGTGCGTAGAAAAGGAGTTCAACACTTCGTGGTTTGTCGAAGGCCTTGCTGAGATCCAAAAGTTGAAAGATGCGGCAATCGAAAGCCTTTCCTCCGAGGAGATTGCACGACAGGAGGTGGAACTCGAAGAGCTTTCCAAGATGTTGACTATGAAGAGAGCGGCTCTTGAAGATGCAAAGTTGACTTTCTCCAAGAAGAGCAAACTTCTGTTGGATAATTTTCCTTGAACGTTTTTCATTTAGGTTCCCTTTTTTTTTTTTTTTGAAAGACATATTGGATGTCTGGTTCAAAGCTTGACCTTTGATAGGCAGCTGGTAGCTTTTTAGGGTATTGGATTATTTCTAGGATGAATGGTTTTGATAATATGACTCTGATTATGTTTTGGGAAAGGAATATTGCTTTTATGAAAGTGTGTGCTAGCAATAGGCACAATACTTAGTAGTATGACGGTTTTACTAAGAGCCTAAAAACCATTCGTATATCTTGCTAGCCTAAATTTACTCACTTCATAGGTTTTGTGAACACGCCCTCTCCATGTAAAAGGCGGCTTTGCCGATAGCATTGTCAAGAAGTCCCCAATCGCCGGTAGCATCTTTCTACGAGTCCCCAGTTTCCTCATGTAGTTTTTACAACCGGTAACCGGGTCGTCTGGTGGTTGAGTCGGATCGAGTGGTAGCATCTTCGGCAAGTCCCCAGTTTTCTCGTGTAGTTTTTACAACTAGTAACCGGGTTGCCTGGTAGTTGCGTCGGATTGAGTAGCCTTCCCCTACCATCTTGACATCTGGGTCGAAGAATGAGATTGACAGTCTGACATTGTAGCCGATAGATCAATCCTCCCGCTGTGGTCGCCAATTGTTTATGGGTGAAAATCGTTTCTGCCGATTTCAGTAAATTCGGTAGGTGAGTGAGAAACTGGTTTAAACCCTAAACAAATGTGCCGCACGTGAGCACTTTATAGATTCGAGAGATCAATTGTACAAGTCCGGCCTAAACCAAGAAATGGCCGTTCCAGACTTGCTTCGGTCACAAAGTGGAGGAGAAGGGTTGATTTGGGGAGGGAAGCAAAGAAAGGTGTTGAGACCAGAATAGTTCTGGGAGAGTAGTGTCTTGACTTGTATCAGAAAGTGAAAGCTTAGGTAGCTTGCAAGAGATGAAAGCTTTTTTGGAGAGCTTGCAAAGTTGCCTTTTCCGAGAGTATAGTATTTTTCTCCCCACCGAGACTTGTTGTCCGGTGGAAATAGGTAAGACCTATTTATACAAGTCGAGATTAAAACGTACCTCGGCCTCATGAAGGAAGAGAGTAAAGGGTGAAATAATGGGAGGAGGTGGTAACCACATGGTGTTAATGGGTGAAAACGTTTTCACCATTATTTCCTCATTTATTTGACCGCTTTATTCCTTTTCACGCTTTCTTAATGTGAGCGTAGTGTACGCTTCAAGATGTGACCGCCAAACCAAAACCCCGGAAAGCATCCCCGCCTTGTGTTGATATCTCGTTGGTTGCACCTTGAGTGCAAGTGGCGCCGCTAGTGGCGTGGCATGGCATGTGCGTAATGCCCTTGTTGCGGGTTGTACTTGAGCGCAAGTGGCAATGCCAGGGCTGCTAGTGGCGTGCGTGGCATGTGCCAATGGCATGTGCGGAATGCCTTGGTGGTAGGTTGTATGTTGAGTGTAAGTGGCAATGCCAGGTCGCTAGTGGCGTGTGTGGCATGTGCATGGAATGCCTTGGTGGTAGGTTGCACGGTTTGCAAGTTAGGCTACCAGCAGTGTGTGTTTGGCATGTGCGGAATGCCTTGGTGGTAGGTTGCACGGTTTGCAAGTTAGGCTACCAGTGTGTGTTTGGCATGTGTCAATGGCATGTGCGGAATGCCTTGGTGGTAGGTTGCACGGTTTGCAAGTTAGGCTACCAAACAGTGTGTTTTGGCATGTGCGAATGCCTTGGTGGTAGGTTGCACGGTTTGCAAGTTAGGCTACCAGCGTGTGTGTTTGGCATGTGCCAATGGCATGTGCGGAATGCCTTGGTGGTAGGTTGCACGGCTTTGCAAAGTTAGGCTACCAATGTGTGTTTGGCATGTGCCAATGTCATGTGCGGAATGCCTTGGTGGTAGGTTGCACGGTTTGCAAGTTAGGCTACCAAGCGTGTATGTTTGGCATGTGCCAATGGCATGTGCGGAATGCCTTGGTGGTAGGTTGCACGGTTTGGTAAGTTAGGCTACCAACGTGTGTGTTTGGCATGTGCTAATGGCATGTGCGTGAATGCCTTGGTGGTAGGTTGCACGGTTTGCAAGTTAGGCTACCAGCGTGTGTGTTTGGCATGTGCCAATGGCATGCGTGGCCGTTAGGGCCGTGGTTTTGGTAAGAAAAGCCACCAGCGAGCATGTTAGCATGTGCCAATGGCATGCGTGGCCGGTAGGGCCGTGGCTTTGGTAAGAAAAGCTACCAGCGAGCATGTTGGCATGTGCCAATGGCATGCGTGGCCGTTAGGGCCGTGGCCTTGGTAAGAAAGCTACCAGCGAGCATGTTGGCATGTGCCAATGGCATGCGTGGCCGACTTGGCCTAGGTTGTATGGTTCGTAAGCCTAGGGCGCTATATTTGGCATGCGCCAATGGCATAGCGGCTTGGGAATATGGCTTGTGGTACGCGTTGGCATGTGCCAATGGCACGTACGGCCATGTTGACCTAGTTGCACGTTTTGCAAGCCTAGGCGCTATATTTGGCATGCGCCAATGGCATAGCGGCTTGGAAATATGGCTTGTGGTACGCGTTGGCATGTGCCAATGGCACGTACGGCCATGTTGACCTAGTTGCACGTTTTGCAAGCCTAGGGCGCTATATTTGGCATGCGCCAATGGCATAGCGGCTTGGAAATATGGCTTGTGGTACGCGTTGGCATGTGCCAATGGCACGTACGGCCATGTTGACCCAGTTGCACGTTTTGCAAGCCTAGGGCGCTATATTTGGCATGCGCCAATGGCATAGCGGCTTGGAAATATGGCTTGGTACGTTGCCAATGTGCCAATGGCACGTACGGGCACCATGTTGACCTAGTTGCACGTTTTGCAAGCCTAGGGCGCTATCTTTGGAATGTGCCAATGGCATAGCGGCTTAGTTTGGCATGGTTGCCAATGAGTGCGAGCATGTAGTTTGGTTTTGGCGTTGTTTGCCATGGTGCGCGCAGTGTGCGGCTTGGTTTTGGTGTTGTTGCCATGGTGCTAGCAGTGTCGTTTGGTTTGGCATTGTTGCCATGGTGCATTGTTGCATGCGTCTTGGTTTGGCATTGTGTGCGGCTTGGTTTGGCATCATGCTGCCATGGTGCTAGCAGCGGCTTGGTTTGGCATTGTTTCCATGGTGCGCATGTGCGGCTTGGTTTGGCATTGTTGCCATGGTGCGCAGTGTGCGGCTTGGTTTGGCATTGTTGCCATGGTGCGCAGTTGTGCGGCTTGGTTTGGCGTTGTTGCCATGGTGCTCAGTGTGCGGCTTGGTTTGGCATTGTTGCCATGGTGCACAGTGTGCGGCTTGGTTTGGCGTTGTTGCCATGGTGCGTAGTGTGCGGCTTGGTTTGGCGTTGTTGCCATGGTGCGCAGTGTGCGGCTTGATTTTGGAATTAGGGTTCTGTGTCGAAAACCCTAATCTGGTATTACAAGAGTAGTATCTCGACTTGTATCAGAAAGTGAAAGCTTAGGAATCTTGCAAGAGATGAAAGCTTTTTGGAGAGCTTGCAAAGTTGCCTTTCTGAGAGTGTAGTATTTTTCTCCTGACCGAGACTTGTTGTCTGTGGAAATAGGTAAGACCTATTTATACAAGTCGAGATTGAAACGTACCCTGGCCTCATGAAGGAAGAGAGTAAAGGGTGAAATAATGGGAGGAGGTGGTAACCGCATGGTGTTAATAGGTGAAAACGTTTTTCACCATTATTTCCTCTTTTATTTGACCGCTTTATTCCTTTTCACGCTTTCTTAATGTGAGCGTAGTGTACGCTGCATGCTGTGACCGCCAAACCAAAACCCTAGAAAGCATCCCCCAGCTTGTGTTGATGTCTCGAGTGTCGGTTGCATCTTGAGTGCAAGTGGTGCTTTTAGGGCGCATGTGGCATGTGCCAATGGCATGTGCGGAATTCCTTTGTTGCGAGTTGCACCTCGAGCGCAAGTGGCAATGCCAGAGCTGCTAGTGGCGTGTGTGGCATGTGCTAATGGCATGTGTGGAATGCCTTGGTGGTAGGTTGCACGGTTTGCAAGTTAGGCTACCAGCGTGTGTGTTTGGCATGTGCCAACGGCATGTGCGAATGCCTTGGTGGTAGGTTGCACGGTTTGCAAGTTAGGCTACCAGCGTGTGTGTTTGGCATGTGCCAATGGCATGCGTGGCCGTTAGGGCCGTGGCCTTGGTGGTAGGTTGCACGGTTTGCAAGTTAGGCTACCAGCGTGTGGGTTTGGCATGTGCCAATGGCACGTACGGCCATGTTGACCTAGTTGCAAGTCTTGCAAGCCTAGGGCGCTATATTTGGCGAGTGCCAATGGCATAGCGGCTTGGAAATATGGCTTACAGACGTGTTGGCATGTGCCAATGGCACGTACGGCCATGTTGACCTAGTTGCAAGTCTTGCAAGCCTAGGGCGCTATATTTGGCATGTGCCAATGGCATAGCGACTTGGAAATATGGCTTGCGTACGTGTTGGCATGTGCCAATGGCACGTACGGCCATGTTGTCCTAGTTGCAAGTCTTGCAAGCCTAGGGCGCTATATTTGGCGTGTGCCAATGGCATAGCGACTTGAAATATGGCTTGCGGTACGTGTTGGCATGTGCCAATGGCACGTACGGCCATGTTGACCTAGTTGCAAGTCTTGCAAGCCTAGGGCGCTATATTTGGCATGTGCCAATGGCATAGCGACTTGGAAATATGGCTTGCGGTACGTGTTGGCATGTGCCAATGGCACGTACGGCCATGTTGACCTAGTTGCAAGTCTTGCAAGCCTAGGGCGCTATATTTGGCACGTGCCAATGGCATAGCGTCTTGGAAATATGGCGTGCGGTGCGTGTTGGCATGTGCCAATGGCACGTACGGCCATGTTGACCTAGTTGCAAGTCTTGCAAGCCTAGGGCGCTATATTTGGCATGTGCCAATGGCATAGCGACTTGGAAATATGGCTTGCGATACGTGTTGGCATGTGCCAATGGCACGTACGGCCATGTTGACCTAGTTGCAAGTCTTGCAAGCCTAGGGCGCTATATTTGGCGTGTGCCAATGGCATAGCGGCTTGAAATATGGCTTACAGTGCGTGTTGGCATGTGCCAATGGCACGTACGGCCATGTTGACCTAGTTGCAAGTCTTGCAAGCCTAGGGCGCTATATTTGGCATGTGCCAATGGCATAGCGACTTAGAAATATGGCTTGCGGTACGTGTTGGCATGTGCCAATGGCACGTACGGCCATGTTGACCTAGTTGCAAGTCTTGCAAGCCTAGGGCGCTATATTTGGCATGTGCCAATGGCATAGCGACTTGGAAATATGGCTTGCGGTACGTGTTGGTATGTGCCAATGGCACGTACGGCCATGTTGACCTAGTTGCAAGTCTTGCAAGCCTAGGGCGCTATATTTGGCGTGGGCCAATGGCATAGCGGCTCGGAAATTTGGCATTGTTGCCATGGTGCGCAGGGTGCGGCTTGGTTTGGCATTGTTACCATGGTGCGCAGGGTGCGCTTGGTTTGGCATTGTTGCCATAGTGCGCAGGTATGGGCTTGGTTTGGCATTGTTGCCATGGTGCGCAGGGTGCGGCTTGGTTTGGCATTGTTGCCATGGTGCTAAAGAGATGCGGCTTGGTTTGGCATTGTTGCCATGGTGCGCGGGTGGTGCGGCTTGGTTTGGCATTGTTGCCATGGTGCGCAGGGTGCGGCTTGGTTTGGCATTGTTGCCATGGTGCGCAATATGCGGCTTGGTTTGGCATTGTTGCCATGGTGCGCAGTATGCGGCTTGGTTTGGCATTGTTGCCATGGTGCGCAGGGCGGCTTGGTTTTGGAATTAGGTTCTGTGGTTGAAAACCCTAATCTGCATTTTGAAAAATACCCCTATTAATTATTTACACCTGAGTTAAATGCTCTTAGTTAAAGTGTTGCGGGTAACACTAGGTCATGGGGTTTTACGATTTTACCCCTTGTTTAAAAACCACCATCAACAACCAGTTTCTCACTCACCCACCGAATTTACCGAAATCGGCAGAAACGATTTTCACCCATAAACAGCAGTATATAAAAATATATGTAATATTGAGAGCTCAGCTAGGGGGGTCTCAATTTTAGCGTCATATCTGTATTATAAAAGATGAATTTCATATATTCGTCTGAAGCTGGGTCAGAAATTTACAAAATTGGCATATTACAATTTTGGCCCTCGTCAAAAATCCACTATCAACACATTATTTAAACAATCTTGTATACAGTTTTGTAACCGGACGTATAAATTGTACAAGGATTGACCATATAGGTTCCCTAACGAAAACGTTAGTGGCGTATTAGTATTAATGATGACAAAATCGTAAAATCGCATTTACCTAGTTGTAGAAATATCATAATTTTGTATGTCTTTGACCCGGCATCAGAAGTATAAAATTCATATTTTATATTCCACAAGAGGATTGAAATAAAAATCTTGTTACATGCCTCTCATACTGATCTTATAGCCTCTTCAAAGCATAAATATATAAGGAAATATTAGAGCCTCGCCCGGCTGAGCTATCAATATTCTAGATATTTAATTTTTTTATATCATATGACTCAATGTTTGGTTATGTATTCAAACGCACTTTGTTGAGACTTTAAAACACCGCTGGTGCTTGTTACAACACTTCTCAGATATTTATTAATTATACAAAATATGCATCCAGAATGATATGGTGCTTCTATCATCCTGTACCTTGTTCTGGAATCAACATGAATCACATTATGCTCCTAGATAGATTGCCTACTCATCAAAAATCCATTGAGATGAATTTTTGTTTAACTCTATTGATTTTTCGTTAAATAGTTTAATTGTATTCAACTCAAGTTGACTCAAACTTTTTTAGGTGGGTTTATGCTATATCATATATTACATGCTTCAATTTAGTAATTCCTTTGATTCTTTTTTACAATTTGAAACCCTACCTTGTAATAGATGTTCTTGATGGTGATGAACGATAAATATGTTATGATTCTTGCAACTTCTTGCGTATGAATAAATTAGGTGTTTTATTTCATCTAAAATGGTATGTAGGTGCAAATTATATGTATAGAAATAGTCAATAGATTAAAAAGCTTATATATATGCCGGTGTAGAAATCTAAAGAAAAAACCCAACAGAAACCTTTTTTCAAAAAACCTAATTAAAAATTTGCAACAAATATAATGGTTGTTGAATTTATCGTTGCTAAAAGAACAGTTTAAAATATGTTGCTTAAATGCTGGTCAACAACGAATGAAGCAGCGTATAAAAATGTTACTTTAATTAATTTAAGCAACGTATGTACACGTTGCCAAAAATTTGTGACGCCGTTTGGGTAACGGGCATAACCATTGCTGAAATTGTTAGCAACAAAAATAAACGTGGGTCAACGGAGGTTTCCCAAGTTTACTCATTATACTATTTATTCCTCTTCTGATCAACTACTGGGGTGGAGCTCAATAATAGTGATGAAGGCTTAGTTATTCGGAAGGATGACATGATTTTTCTATGAAACAAACTTATAATACCTTATTGGATAATTCTGTTGAAGTTGCTTGGCATTAAATTGTTTGGTTCAATAATAATATTCCAAGACATTCCTTTATTTTTTTTGGTTGGCCTGTTGGGGGATGTTGGAGACTAAAACTAAGTCAGAGATGGGGTATGATTGAATCTCCGAGTTGCCTGTTATGTGATAATGGGCATGAAAAGAAGGAAAATTTGTTCTTGGCTTTCCCATTTGATAATATGATATGCAGAGGTCTGTTAATCAAAATGGAATATTTAAGAAAACCTCTGTCTCCATGGGATGCTGAGTTGAGATGGTGTCAATCTGAATTCAAGGGCATGATGGTGTTGTTAGTACTGTCAAGAAGCTCTATCTTGACAGCTTTATTTACCATTTGTGGAAAGAGAAATAGAAGGGTGTTCTCTACCCAGAGTTTGAGTGCTGATGGAGTTACTCAGCTTATTGTTAATGATGTCAGGCTAAAGTATGTTGTTGGTAGCCTTTCGGATGCTGTTAAAATTTATGTAAGAAGATTCATAGATGGATGCGGTTTTGATTCTTTTTTAAAGACTAAAAAAGTAATTGCTTGTAGTTGGTTCCCGGGGAAGATGAAATTATGGTTAACATTGATGGCACTAGGAAGGATAATTCTTGGGGTAGTGGTGCTATTATCATGAATCACTTAGGTATTCCTATTGGAGCAGCTTGTGGTGGTTATGTGCCTGTCACAGTTGTGGCTCATGAGCTGCAGGGTGCGGAATTAGGTTTTATATTAGCTAAATATTAAAAGGTTGCAAGCGTATGCATATGTGTACTGATTCTATGATTGCTTTCCAATTTCTCTCTGGTAAAAATGTTGTGCCTGACTTGAGTGTGAGACATATTTGGAGAAGAATTGCTCATCTGGGGGAAGAATTTGAGGCTATTCATTAGTATGTGTATAAGGAGACTAATATGGCAGATGATCACCTGGCCAATATTCACCCTATCGATAGTTTTGTTAAAGTTCATGTTGACGGGATTGATAGTATTATGAGAAGTTATATATTAATGATGATAGTAACCGCAAGGTTCATTATAGAGGGTAGTTGGAGTTTTTTGTTTCCGAATATTTTTGTTGTTTTTTATTATCTTAGCTTGGAAGGTTTTGGATTCCCCATAAACCCTACGGATGGTGTCAAAACCAAAAATAAGAAAACTAAAAACCATTGAGCCATATGATTTTTATTTTATATATAATAGTGGAAACAGGACCAAGAATATTTTTGGACATGCTTTTTGACTGCATTGCATTGGGTAGTCACCCATACATTTCAACGAGTTCTGACCGTTCACTTATCAAATGTGATAATCAGGGGCAAATCCACAGTAGGGTCACTCGCCCCCTTTAGTTTTTTGAAAAAACAAAAATTGCATGTGCATTTTACTGTAACTAACTTTGTGACCCCACAGTATTTACTACATTACATGTATAATATGATTATTCGCAACTGACTTAAGGTTGTGTTTGGCATCGATGGATTTGAGGGTGGAGAGTGTAGTTGGGGGAGGTAGTTGGAGTAGGTACTTTACTTTGACGCTGTTTGGCATATATATTTTAGGAAGGATTTCGTTTTCCCTTCCGTTTGTTTTCCTTTATTATGTGGAAAAGAAGTTGACACGGTCCCCCCTCAGATTTCCAATTCACTCTTTATTTTCCACCCATATAAAAAGAAATTTTCCATCCTTCTCTCTTCCTTTTCCATTTCTTTCTCCTCTCTTGAAAAACTCCGCCAAAGAGATAAAGCTCTAGATCCAAATCTGGGTAACTCTCTATATTTTTCTCATCTTTTCACCTTCATCTATGAGTAAATCATTGTTGTTCATTCTCTTGTATTGTGGTATTTTTCCTTGTTTGATTGATCTACAAAACCCTAAAAAAATATTCTTCTGAGGATCAGTAAAGACCTAACTTTTGGGTTCCTGTATAAACTAGTAAAGAGTTTTTGGTAATCAACATGATGTTTAACTGGGGTGAGAGATGTATCTGTATTGATGAATTTGTGTTTTGCTTACTACTTTGTTTGCTGTACAATTATGAATTTCTACTTCTTTTTTAATGGATATATCAAACCCTAGATTTTTTTTAATGAAACAATACTACTTGTTGTGCTTTATAATTATGTATTTGATCTACTTGTTGCTCTAATTGTGAATCTGATCTACTTGTGTTTGTAATTTGTGTATACTTTTTTATATGGGTTTGCCAGTAATTTATTGATTTGTGGTTTTTTCTTGTCATGTCTATGTTAGTTATAAGCTTGTGCATCAGTTTTAGCATGGTCGATTGAGATAATAGCAGAGATGATGAGGAGGGAGTACTTTACGTAGTATGTATGGCCGTTTTTGCGGTTTGTTTGGAAATGGAACACCAACATCTATCTATTGCAGATGAACCATTAGTGGATCTAAATATTCAAAGAGAGTGTTATTTAGCAAGATTATATAAGGGGAGTGATAGGCACTGTCACAATGAGCTAAGAATGTACAAAGCCTCTTTTGTCACATTATGTGAAATTTTAGTTGCGAAGGGCTTGTGTGACTCAAAATATGTAAAAGTTGAGGAGAAAGTTGCAATGTTCCTCCTTGTTATTGGCCATGACACTAAAAACCGAAACGTTGCGTTCGATTTTATACGTTCAGGGGAAACAGTTAGTCGTTGTTTTAATGAGGTATTGGACACGGTAATTAAACTTCAAGCAGATCTTTTAAAACCTGCCAATCGTATATCATCACCTACAGTCAGTAGTCGCCCTCGTGCATGGCATCATTTCTTTGAGGTAACTTTGTACTTGTGGTGGTGTCTTTTTTGTCAAAAAAAAATTTATGATATTATTTGAAGTTTACCTAATGAGTTAGTCTAACATGGAAGGATGATGTTGGAGCACTTGATGGTACTTACATACATGCCTCTGTGTTATCGGAAGATCAACCAAGGTTCCGTAATCGTAAGGGTGATATACGTCAAAATGTGCTTGCCGTATGTTCTTTTGACATGAAGTTTACTTATGTTCTAGCTGGATGGGAAGGGTCAGCTCATGATGGGAGAGTTTTAAACTCTGCTGTGAGACATCCAATTGCTCCTTTAACTGTCCCAGCTGGTTAGTGGCAAACACTATGTTTTCTTGACTGTCCTTCTTTTGTTACATTATATACCTTTTCTTGCCATTACTTGAAATACAGTTGTTGATGGTGGATTTTCGTTTCAGGTTAAATTTGTAAAAAAACCGAAAAAATCATGCGCTGACATCTTGTAAAAGATAAAGCCATTTATAAGTGTTGATACTCCTCACTTAATTCACCAAGAATGGAGCATGTAGCAACAATCCCATTCTCGTGAATACATGAAATTCCTCCAGGTTGGAGCATGTAGCAACAATCCTTCCCCGTGAATTTCATATCAGCCTTGTATTTCCAAAGACTTCATTATCGGTGTGGCATGACGACCGAGTGTTACTCTTACTGAATAACACGAACCTCCAAGCACTATAATGAAACCATGTACGAAATACCCGTGACAGTGCCGATTCTCGGTGTGTTATACTAGCCCGAGCCCTCTCGGTGTGTTATACTAGCCCGATTGAGCCCCTCTCGGTGTGTTATACTAGCCCGATTGAGCATCCTGACTGACCGTATCAGTCCGGATATGATCTGATCGCAGCCATCCAACTCCATAAGCATGATTGGATGACCCCGGATCAATTCCATCATCCCCAAGCAGGTATGGAATACCCACGGCCGACCCCGCATGGTCGGCCATTGGCCTTTGCTTGCCAAAAGACGTTCATACCAAGCATTATGGACGGAAAACCCTAAATAAGGGTTTGCGGCATATTACATGTGTCGCAAAACAATCTCAACCATCCATCTTCGTAGGTATAGATGGAGGGTGTAGATGTAGATTCAAAGGGCTCAGAGCATGTCAACACAATCACCGTGGGCCCGCCTACACACACTGACCAATCGGTCAAGACCAACAATGTTTGACCGTGACAAAATCATCACCCAAACAAGGAGTGGCGCACGGCTTTTGAAAGCCAAAATTAGGGTTTCAAATCATCACGTGCGTCCATCTTCTCCGCATGAATGGAGGGTCACAGATTAGATTAAGCAAGGGCCGGGTCATACCAGCATGACCACCGTGGGCTCATCTACCTCCTCATGCGATCGGCCAAGGCATCCCATGCCCGGCTAATCCAAAACGCCCGCCCAAACATGCGTGGTTACACTTCCCAAATTGCAAACTGATCTCGACCACTCAACTTCACCGGATGATTTGAATGGCTTAGATCACGTTTTCATGGGATAGTCAAGTATAGATGTGAACTCCAGCCTACCACCTACACGCCGGTATGATCGACCAAGACCGACCAAGATAGGTCGTCTTGAAACGCGTGCGGAATGTCATGCGATCTCCAACTCCTTTGCGGCAAGGATTTTACAAGCAAACCGATCTCAACCACTCCTCTTTGCCGGTCAAATTGAGTGGCCTAGATCGCACCTTCATGGGATTGTAAGACATGGACGTGTACACCAAAGATGCCATCTACATACACGTCCTAAGTCGGTCCTCTCCAAAATTCTTCCATTACTTGGTTTCACCAAGTCAAGAGTCATGCTTGCGCTCCTCTTCAAAAACCCTAATATTCATTAATCTGGAGCAGATGAGTGTCTCAAAGATCATCTCATCCGTCCAACTTCACCAGCTTGGTTATACAACCCTGGTCAGGAGTTATTTGGTTAGTGAGGCATCATTACCCATCACTTTACCACACCATAATGCAGTACCTGCATAAAATACACATGATACTTCACAAGTATCGACTTTCTGAATAACACAGTTATTCAATTCAGCATTACATGCTATCTTTCGTGGATCCACGATCCACACATTCCGTACATCAATCATGTCACAAACTGGGGATATATACTGGGGTATTGGTCTGGGGCGGTTTACAACGTGCAGCGTGCAACGCGCCATCACAAGAACGTGTCGAAGTCACTTTCTGACGGTTAGAGATGAACAGGAGAAGTGGGCAAGACTGGTCGACGCACAACTCCACTACTCCATCACTCCACTTCCTCCACTTCCCACGAGAGACGTGAATGAGGCTCAATGACTTGTATAAATAGGTTCTCCGCCCTATTTCAAACAACAACACAAGTTCGATTTGACGTAAAATCAAGTGTTAATACAAAAATCTTATTCAAACACCCGCAGCTTGCTTGCATCAACCGCAAGCCTGCTCACCTTTCTGTTACAAGTCATAAGCAAGCAAACACCTTCACAATCTCAACACCTTCTTCGCTTCCCTCCCTAAGATCAACCCCATCTCCTTCACTTTGTGACCGAAACAAGTCTGGAACGGCCATTTCTTGGTTTAGACCGACTTGCACAAGTATTGATCTCTCGAATCTACAAGCACTCACCGCGCAGTGGATTTGTTTAAGGTTTAAATTCATTCCTCATCCACACCCCAAATTACCAAATTCTGCAGGAGTAGTTTTCACCCATAAACAATTGGCGACCACAAAGGGGAGATTAATCTCTCGGTTGTAAAATCAATTTCTTCCAATCCGATTCAATTTTATCAATCTCAAAAGGGTAGATCTTAGAATCAATTCAATCAACAATTCATTTCAAGATGGTGGAATTAAGGTCTGGATCAGCAATCAATTCTGATGGGGCTAGTGTGGATAACAATCACCGGTGTCGAAGTACCTATCGTGAGCTACCGCAGCCAACACATCTCGAGGAGCCGTTACCTCTGGCCACCAACACTAGCGAGCCGGAGACATCCCAAAGAGGGTGTGACGCCTCCCATCACCAGAGCCAGCAGCCGAAAATCCTGGCATCTCTTCGAGCGTAACGCCTCCAGTGGTTACCAGAGCAACAACTTTCACTCCTCCATCAGGACGAGGAGCCGGAGGCACAAGAGGGGGACCACCGTCTAGTACCATTGCAGACTTGATGGAGAAGCGTGGAAATTCTTGCTAAAACTCAAACAGATATGGCCGCAACTCGAAAAGAGGTACTCACTTTCCTTAAAACTTTGATCGAACGATTGCCGCAAGATTCACGGCAACCCTTGAGTCGGGCGAAAGATGCATTCAATACACCCGTGAGCAAAAGCGTTTCCACTCGCACCCACATGAATGAAGAAACTCGTGTTGCTCCCGAGCGCCAAAGGGAGAGAGACCAGCCTTCCAACTTCATTACGCGTGAGGATCTAGGAGCGACTTCTCCAAAATCGAGGAAAAGGGGACCGAACGGACGTACACCAACATCAGCCACCGTACCCTCAAGATGTGCAACGGATTCCTCTACCAAGAGGTTACACCTCTCCCAGCTTCTCCCTCTACGACGGTACGGTAATGCTCGTGAACACATTTCTCGATTCTTGAAGCCTTGGGGAACATGAATACAATCATGTTTTACGCCTAAAAGAATTCTAAAAATCACTCACGGGAGGGCATACACTGGTACAACAACATTGCGCCTAACAAAGATATCCAATTGGAGCGAGATGGTCGGTGCTTTCTACAGAAGTATTTCTTCGTGTCGAACAAATCACGTTTTCAGACCTGGGAAGAATTCTCCAAAGGAACAACGAACATCCCAACGACTTCGTTAAAAGATTCAGAACCCAAGCGCGGGATTGTCACGATCCGAATGTCACCGAACGGCAATTGGTGGAATCATGCATCAATGGGATGATACCCATATACCGCGCTCGTTGGAGAATCTGGGCTTTCAAACATTCTCTCGAACTCCACGAAGCTGCAAAACGTTCAAGAACAATCGCACAAAGACTACTAGAAAGAACCGAAGTTGTTCGGCTGAAGATTTGCGTGAAAGTCGAGGAAGCAGGCCTCACGAACAAACAATACAACACTGGTCCTTCAGTGAGTGTGGTAAGCGGAGGAAAAAGAGGAAAGATTCGGAACAACAAACCAAGCGAGCATCCTCAAAGACACAAGACTTCGTCTCGAAAAGGAACAGACAAAACTCCCCGTACAAAACACTAAAGACACAGTTTTTCCTTTTCCCATGAATGAAGTGATAGAACTCTTGGAAGCGTGGATCCAAGACGACGCCGTAAAGCTGCCCCCTATCGACGTCCTCCAACCGAGGAAGAAATGGCGGATCCCAGATATTGTTGCTACCACAGTTCGTCCATCATCCAACCAAAGATTGCAACAGTTGAAACAAATATTCAGGGAAAAGGTAGAGACAGGGGAACTTGACTTGGAAACGAGGGTGTTCATAGAGACCCTTTACCTATCGGAACTGCATGATTTCTCGGGGATTTTGTTCGCAAGACCGTACAATCTATGATGGAGCACATATGTGAAATCTTGTACTTCTCAAAGGACAGCGTCAAGACATATTTGCGGCCCTCAACCACGTTGTGTCGTGAAGGCGTTTGCATCCAAAAGTAGCAGCCTGGGAACCCCAGTCTTTCCCGAAAGACATGAGCAATGGAAATCGGGGACTCCTAACCGTCACTGCTTGAGAAACGTTGAATTCGATAGCGTGTTGATTGATACGGCTTCCGAATTTAACATCATTACCATCAAGACCCCGAGAGCGGCAAAGATTTCGAAGCAGGAAGCTACTCGTCACCCGATTGTGGTTAAAGATTCAGCAGGAGAGCCCAGAGATGCATACGGATATATTGATCTGGAAGTCAAATTGGGTGATGCCTCGACACGAGCAAAGTTCTACATAGTCAAAGATCATCCCAACTACAACATGATCCTGGGACGCTCTTGGATGCATGACAACAAAGCAATACTAGGAGTCTGTCCTCTACCGGTTTCGATACCTGAAAGAATCTCCAACATGCCTTCTGGACCTCCTGATGATCATCTGCCGCACCAAAGAATCTTACCAATGTGACACAACTTCCCGGAGAGAGCCTGTCAGCATACATTGAAAAATTCTGATCTCAAATGTGAATGGGAAGCCGGCCCTTTCAAACTTTTTATCAAGAATGTAGAGGCTGTCTTGGTCAAAGGCGATGAGAAGAATGTCCAAGTATCTGCACGTCCAAACCCGTTTGGAATTGGAGACCCGTGACGAAGATGACTGCGCTCAATGTTGGGAGCATGACGGTGAAGATGACCACTCCACCCGACTCACCCACCGAGAGAGAAGATGAACCATACCTGGTAGCAGATGTTATCCTAGGCGGCTACTGCAAGCTCATCAACGCTGATAAACTAGAAGGCATAACAATTCACTCACGATGGCTCAAACCCTACCGAACTTAAGATGTTGTGCTACCACCTTCCAGAGTTCTCCACCTTTTAAAACGCTCACACATTTTTTCCAGTATTTCCTTTTACAATTCCATATCATATTTGTAATTCCTCCGTAAAATGATTGCAATACTTGCATTCATAGTTAGGGTTTCAATTTTCAATTTTCAATTGAAGCATTATTTTCATCCGAGAGCCTCTTTACTCCTAAAAACACAAGTTCCCCGAGTCACCTAAACCAACCACTCGGAGCAAGAAAGGGAACCCTAAGCAAATATCTCACAGAAGAAGGAAATAGAACGTGTGCACAAAAGGAAAATGATTTGAGACATCCGCCACAACAAAGCCAAGAAGATCTTACATCGAAGCACAAGTCCGTGGATATTCCATTATAATATTGTTTTTTTTATCATTAAGAACTATATGCGAAGGCGCACCCTTGCACCTGAGAAGGATTGGTTGCAGTCTTGACAAAAGATTATAAAAGAAAACTTTATTCAAACAATCAAATGGAAGAAAAACCTTGAACTCAGCCGCCACCGAGTAAAAGGAGGATGTTCGAGTATACAGAATATACTTGGAAAGAAAAATAAAATAAAAGAGGTTTTAATTGTCAAAAGAGCCGGCCTGTCTCAATGCGCACCGTTGGGTTCTTCCTCATCACCTGTTGATGCACCTCCCTTTGGATCTACCGCAACTTCTACATCGACATCTCCGCAGCTAGCAGCAGCGCCCATCCCAACATCATCAGCGGGAGCATCAAAAGGCACAGCAACACTAGGGGCCGCGCAAATTACTTTCACATGTTCAGGTTCGTCTGTATCAGAATCAAGAATTATCACGCCGTCCTGGATCGGGTAATCACACCTGTCCTCATTCGGAGGTCGTTTATGCTCAACTCCCCGCCTCTTCAATCGCGCTGCAAATCTCTCTGCCCTTGCGCTTACTAGTGTCTGCAGCGTTTCCTCGCGCCTCCACCGCTCTTCCATGTCAATCACAGCTGAAAGTGCACAGATACGTCCTCTGACAATACGAAGGTGGGAGATGGACATCCCCTGTATAGCACGGCCGACTTCGCGAAGTGGAAGATCTATCTTAGCCATTACTTCTTCGTGCGCATGGTTTTCGGCTTGTCAACTTCAAAACTTCTTTTCCGGGGAAGCAACAAATGAGCGTCCACCGCTCCATGATAAACTGCAAAGGAGAGGGAGTTATGAGCACGCACAAAAAAAAAAAAAAAGAAGAAGAGGAGATCATCAAATCCATCGATCAGTTAATCAGAAAATCAGAGCAGTACCTGAGATATAGAATAAACGACTACGTGAGACGATTCTTTATAATCTCACAAGTCGACAGAATCCCAGAAGGAAAATGAGTCTTTACTTGCCACCTATGAAGGCTACTAATTCGGGATAACAATCGACGAGGCTTATCAGATATGCCTGAGGAAAGCCGTGTATGATGAGGGAAATACACCTGAAGAAACGGCCGAACTCAAATATGTACAAGAGGAACCAAAGTGGCTCACCGTATCAAGTCATGTTTCCTTCGCATCCTTAATCGTAACCAACCAGCCTGGGCAACGCCCGACTATCCCTGTAAATATGTATCTACTTTAGCCTGGTCATTTCAGTATATATGTATGTCACCATCTCATGCCTACCACACAATAGTGTAACCATTATGTTCTAGGCAGGGGACTTAATATTGATGGTGGATTTTCGTTTAAGGTTAAATTTGTAAAAAAACCGAAAAAATCATGCGCTGACATCTTGTAAAATATAAAGCCATTTATAAGTGTTGGATACTCCCTCACTTAATTCACCAAGAATGGAGCATGTAGCAACAATCCCATTCTGTGAATACATGAAATTCCTCCAGGTTGGAGCATGTAGCAACAATCCTTCCCGTGAATTTCATATCACCTTGTATTTCCAAAGACTCATTATCGGTGTGGCATGACGACCGAGTGTTACTCTTACAGAATAACACGAACCTCCAAGCACTATAATGAAACCATGTACGAAATACCGTCGCATGTGCCGATTCTCGGTGTGTTATACTAGCCCGAGCCCTCTCTGTGTTATACTAGCCCGATTGAGCATCCGGATCGATCAGTATCAGTCCGGATATGATCCGATCGCAGATCATCCAACTCCATAAGCATGATTGGATGACCCCAGATCAATTCCATCATCCCCAAGCAGTATGGAATACCCACGGCCGACCCCGCATGGTCGGCCATTGGCCTTTGCTTGCCAAAAGACGTTCATACCAAGCATTATGGACTTTAAAAACCCTAAATAAGGGTTTGCGGCATATTACATGTGTCGCAAATCAATCTCAACCATCCATCTTCGTAGGTATAGATGGAGGGTGTAGATGTAGATTCAAAGGGCTCAGAGCATGTCAACACAATCACCGTGGGCCCGCCTACACACTTGACCAATCGGTCAAGACCAACAATGTTTGGCCGTGACAAAATCATCACCCAAACAAGGAGTGGCGCACGGCTTTTGAAAGCCAAAATTAGGGTTTCAAATCATCACGTGCGTCCATCTTCTCCTACATGAATGGAGGGTCACAGATTAGATTAAGCAAGGGCCGGTCGCATATCGATGACCACCGTGGGCTCATCTACCTCCTCATGCGATCGGCCAAGGCATCCCATGCCCTACTAATCCAAAACGCCCGCCCAAACATGCGTGGTTACACTTCCCAAATTGCAACCGATCTCACCACTCAACTTCACCGGATGATTTGAATGGCTTAGATCACGTTTTCATGGGATAGTCAGGTATAGATGTGAACACCAGCCTACCACCTACACGCCGGTATGATCGACCAAGACCGACCAAGATAGGTCGTCTTGAAACGCGTGCAGGAATGTCATGCGATCTCCAACTCCTTTGCGGCAAGGATTTCTGCCGCAAACCGATCTCAACCACTCCTCTTTGCCGATCAAATTGAGTGGCCTAGATCGCACCTTCATGGGATCTGTAAGACATGGACGTGTACACCAGCATGCCATCTACATACACGTCCGGTCGGTCCTCTCCAAAATTCTTCCATTACTTGGTTTCACCAAGTCAAGAGTCATGCTTGCGCTCCTCTTCAAAAACCCTAATATTCATTAATCTGGTCGCAGATGAGTGTCTCAAAGATCATCTCATCCGTCCAACTTCACCAGCTTGGTTATACAACCCTGGTCAGGAGTTATTTGGTTAGTGAGGCGTCATTACCCATCACTTTACCACACCATAATGCAGTACCTGCATAAAATACACATGATACTTCACAAGTATCGACTTTCTGAATAACACAGTTATTCAATTCAAAAGATTACATGCTATCTTTCGTGGATCCACGATCCACACATTCCGCATACATCAATCATGTCACAAACTGGGGGATATATACTGGGGTATTGGTCTGGCGGTTTACAGCGTGCAGCGTGCAACGCGCCATCACAAGAACGTGTCAGAAGTCACGGACGGTTAGAGATGAACAAGAGAAGTGGGCAAGACTGGTCGACGCACAACTCCACTTCCTCCACTTCCCACGAGAGACGTGAATGAGGCTCAATGACTTGTATAAATAGGTTCTCCGCCCTATTTCAAACAACAACACAAGTTCAGACGAGACAGAAAATCAAGTGTTAATACAAAAATCGTATTCAAACACCCAGAGCCTGCTTGCATCAACCGCAAGCCTGCTCACCTTCTCACATGTCATAAGCAAGCCAACACCTTCACAATCTCAACACCTTCTTCGCTTCCTCCCTAAGATCAACCCCATCTCCTTCACTTTGTGACCGAAACAAGTCTGGAACGGCCATTTCTTGGTTTAGGCCGGACTTGCACAGATTGATCTCTCGAATCTACAAGCACTCACCGCGCAGTGCATTTGTTTAAGGTTTAAATTCATTCCTCATCCACACCCCAAATTACCAAATTCTACAGGAGTAGTTTTCACCCATAAACAACAGTGTCAAATACTAATATCCTATTTGTATTTTAGGGAAGTACTACTTAGGTGATGCTGGATACCCAAATGCACCTGGTTTCTTAACACCATACCGTGGAACCCGTTATCACCTCAAGGATCATCAAGGTCGCCGACCAGAAAATGCGAGAGAGTTGTATAATTATAGACACTCTTCACTGAGGAATGTGATAGAAAGGTGTTTTGGGTTATTGAAAAAAAGATTTGCCTGTCTAAGAACTTTCACGTTCTTCCCATATAAAACACAAGTTAAGTTAGTTATAGCTTGTTGTATCATCCATAATCATATCAGGGAGGTCGATCCAGAAGACTTATTTGATGATGAACTAGACATACCCGAGGATTCTGATGCTGAAATTAATCTGACGGAACAAATTATTAATTTGTTACCAACACCTGAGTGGACAGCCAAAAGAGATCAGTTAGCCGAAGCTATGTGGAATGCTTATAACCCTAACAACCCCAAAGATCATTAGCTTATATTATGTTTTGTGCTTAAATCATGTGTATGAGTTAGATTTTTTTTTTTTTTTTTTGTGGTTTGTGTAAAAAAATGTTGTATGTTACTGTGCTTTATCTAATTAGTAAGTGTTTGGCATATGCATCTTCCTTTATTTTGCTCTGTGTGGTTTATTTGGAGTACCAGTTTGCATGTTGTAAATTAAATGGGATATGTTTTGATTTATTTGTATTGGCAATATTATTAATAGTGAATTTTAGGTTGCGGACAAAGTAAACATGAGTAGAGCGGAGAACAATGCAAAGGTCACGCATGTCAGATGGCATCCACATATGGATCGTATTCTGATTGATACACTGGTCGAACAAATTGCTGCAGGAAACAAAGGTGACAACGGTTGGAAGTCAGTAGCTTATCAGCAAGTTCGAACAAACATAAAGCTAAGTTAGAGCTGGAAGTCAGTGTTGACAACGTGAAAAATCGTCTGAAAACATGGAATGAAAGCTACGCTGCAATGAGTTTTCTTCTTGACAAAAGTGGATTTGGTAGGCATCCAACAAATAACACGCTTACAGCTCCCGACTTGGTTTGGAAGGAATTTCTTGAGGTAACTTTTTCACCATTTTGATGTACTTGGAATACATTTTATATCTGCAAGTTATTAATTTGCATCTCTTTGATTATAGCATAACCCGCAGATAGTAAATACCGCGATAAGTCCCTTAATAATTATGATGAGATTGGAATTATTGTCGGCAATGATCAAGCAACTGGTAGTCAAGCACAAACAGCTGTGGTTGCTGAAAGTAATCTCAGAGATGATGATACCGCACCTGATGGATGTGAAACACATGAAACTGATCATGCTGACAATGGTGAGACAGTAGGTCATGTTAACATTGGTGAAGCAACTGGTAGTGCATCTAATCGAACTTCTAATGTAACTGCATCTACTACCAAAGATAATGTAAATAAGAGTAAAAGGAAAAATCGGGAGTATGCAACATCCAAAAAGGAATCAATGACCCAAATGGCAGAAGGCATTACTAGCATTGCAAATCATATGATCCAAAGAGATATGAAGCCTGACATGAATGTCTTATTTGAGTCACTAAGAGCACTTCCGCATATAACATCTGTCATGCGTGTGAAACTTGTTGAGTATCTTGTGAATGATGCTACAAAAACTAAGATGTTTTTCATGTTGAAGGAGGATGAGCAGTTAGATTGGTGTAGCATTTGGTTCCCTGCGCCAACAGATGGATAGGTTATGAATTAGAGTCACTTTTTTGGGGATTGGTTAGGAATATACCAACTTTTTTGGATGGGTATTTTAATGCTCTGTCACTACTAAGTAGCTTTTGGACAACTAACAGTTGAACTGGCAGTCTATTTTTTGAAGAAGTTCTGTTTAAATTTATATGAACAATGAAGAAGTTCAACTCAGTCTATATATATTATATATGTGGATGTTTTTTGTATACGGAAGGATACGGATGCAGACTCTATATTTCCACTGCGTCGACTTTTGGAGATCGAATTATTAGCTCTGCGCAGTTCTATTTGAAGGTACAAGTCTTCCTATCTACATTTGTTTTTTGTTATTTTGTCATCTCTTACTTTTTAATCGACAATGGTACTTTTGGTTACCTTTTGAATCCCTCTTTTAGTAACCTGATATTGAGATCTGTTTATATAAACAACAACAGTACTCACAAACTTCTCACATATTCGCACTCGACACACTTTTAGGTCATAACTATCCAAAAACCTTACATTCATTTTGGTATCCTTGTTTGCTTCTCCCCACGTTTCTTTATTTTCTGTTTCTAGTTAAATTTCTCAATGATGTACCTTTTTTTGCAGGCGGCTGATTCGAACACCAGCAGCACCAGAGCAGAGCATAATTTCCAAGTTTTTTTTTTGAAGCAAAATGTTCTCAGTTATGACTTGTTTGGCACTTGAAGGCAATTTCGTTCGGCAGTAGAAATCTCATATTGTAATCCGCGTTTATTTGTAATGTAAGCTTGCAAAACATGTGATAAATGTCTGCCGTAATATCTGTAGACTTGTGTTGTACAATTATCACGATTTAATTTTATATGGATGTAGTATTTACATGTGATTTTCTGTTGGAAGTCAGTAGCTTGTCGTCACTTCCGGATGATATTTTGAATTGTCAAAATTTAAAACCAGCCTACTTGTGCAACTATGAAAGTTAGAAAGCAAATCCTCAAATTTATAAAAAAAATAGATTTTTCAGTATCACCAATTCCATCCCGTGCCAAACACCTAAAGTTTGATTTCCATCTATTTTCTTTTCATGCCAAACATCAATTATTGAACTAGAGGTGGTTGGAATTCTAGGTACTTGGAACTACCTAGAATTCCAATTCCACTTGTGCCAAACACAGCCTAAGCTTATTTCGTATATACTGAATTCCACAGACTAAAAAAGATACTTTAAAGTAAAATTCTGGATTACGTTCGGATAATCCCGATTTTCACTAGGAATTTCAAGTTTGAACGATATGGTATTAGTTTAGTTACTTATGGATGTATGAGAATTTTACTAACATTTTAGTTTGATTGTTAAGAATGGATTATGTCCTCTTTGGATTTTTGTTCTGGATCCGCCACTGGTGATACTGTATCCTTGATTTTTAGATGTATGTATAACTGGAAGTTACACGGGCTCCTAATACAACTCATCTCTAACTAAACTTAGCTCCTCGTTTCTGACTCCAAATAGCCTTGTACGGGAGGGTCGGGGTTGGTATCACAGTTTTTTTAGTCTTTTCCATTAGGACGTAGTGTATAAACAGAATAATTTATGTAGAAGACTCATAAATGAAGATCATATATAGAAGGTATGAGGTGAAGACATAGCCTTCATAGTAGTCCTAAGACTAAGTCCTATGCGCTAGATTGAGTTGCTAGATTAGCCAAAAAGTGTTGCAGTTATAAAAAAAAAAGTTTTGTCTATTTGTTAACACTAGTTTTCTGATTCTGCGATTAGCATGCTAGATTATCACTAGGACTTAGGAGGTTATCCTATCTGACGTGTATTTTCCTAGATTAGCACACCATAGGACTTAGCGGGTTGAGTGAGGATAATTGAATACTAAAAGTTTTGCTCTCTCTTGTTTCTTTCAGATAGGACATTGGAGATGTGAGGTTAGTCGTTGGAGAGTTTGAGAGATTTTAATGTATTTAAAGCCATAGGGATTTAGAGAGAGGGTACGAGAGTCTGGACAATTTGGGGGAGTTTACGAGTTTTCAGTCTTGAGGAGTTTGAAGAATCTAGGGAGTTTTGGGGAGTTTATTAGAGGGAGTTTGAGAGAGTTTAAGGAATTTGGGAGAGTTCAAATCAATAATGGACATTTTATCAAACACCATACGGGCATCATTTATCTCAATTCATTTTACATACGTTTCAATATCCATTCTGAAACATCACTTATCTCAAACCATTTTACACACGTATTAATTCCAATAACCATTTTGAAACGGCTTCCCATGAACAAAAATATTAAAAACCAAAGGAAATATTTTGAACGATTTGATAAGAAAATTAACCTTATTCTCCGGAGATGATGAGAATAATATCTATGATGTATCGTGACGTCATAGAGATCTCTTGTTTTTTGATAGATTTTGTCCGAGCACAAAAATATCTTGAAACTCCCTCAAATTGTAAACTCCCTATGATTCAAGTGTTTTACGGCTAACATGGAGTTTAAGAGATTCTAATCAAATCTCTCACCACTAACAGAGATTTTGAGGTAGTTTTAGAAACAAGCTTGGTAAAGGGCGGCAAGAAATGGTAGAGGGGCGGCAAGTGTGATAGCAATGTCCCTCTTATTGGTTAGGGGGTGTCCTATAGGGGGTGTAGATTGACTAGATTACCCTTTTCATCTTAAATTAACCAAAATCAAATTAATTTTTTTTAACCCTAATGAATCAGATTAAATCAAATCAGTTTTTTTTCATCTTCTTCTTCATCTTCTCTTCTCCTCCATCAACCCTAACCTCCATTAAAACCGAAAATTTCATCGTCTTCGATTAATCGGCGATTTGAAAAATGTTTGGAAAAACCCAGTTAGGGTTTAGTTTATCGTGTTGGATTTAAGTTAATTTTGTATCAAAAATTAGGGTTTTGTATGAAATTGAAATTGAAATTTCTGGGTTTATGCTAGTTACGGTTGGTAATAACTCAAATACGAACCGTAACTGTAGATTGGGTTGATGTTACGGTTGGTTTAAACTCAAATACCAACCTTAAGTTCTTAGTTTTGAGAATATGTTCAGTTACGGTTTTTATTTGCATCATATTTATCAACCGTAATTGAGTTACGGTTTGTTACTCAAACAACCATACCAACCGTAAATAATCCTGTGTCTTAAGAATTTATCAAATAATGATTTACGGTTCAAAAGTTAAGTTGACACACCAACCGTAGGGTAGTTACGGTTGGTCTCGGTTCATTAGTTACCAACCGTAGGGTAGTTACGGTTGTTGTCCAAATTTAATTACCAACCGTAACTGGTTTTACGATTGGATCTTCCCCAAATTTAACCAGTTTCTGGTTGGTATTTGATAACTTACGAACCGTAACTAAGAGTTACTGATTGGTTACGAGCAAAATTGCAACCGTAAGTTCTTCCCGAAAATTCAAAAGTTTTGATTTTGTTATGTAATTTAGATAATTTTGAGCGAGAAAAAGCTAATTGGAACTAATTTAGAAGTATATCGGGTCACTGGAATCACTCATTTTGGTTGAGTGAATCAAAATCTAGGGTTTCACAAATATCACATAAGTTTTCTTTTTTCTTCTCCTCTAAATTTTTTTTTTTATAACTCTAAAAATATGATTTTAGAGTTATAATAAGTGAAAATTAATTATCAACACTAATCTTGATTATCAACACTAATCTTGATTATCATTACTAATCTTGATTATTAACAATAAGGGCTAATTAGTCATTTCCAAATTTTCATTGATAAGGGGCACTTGAATTTCCTTGTAATGACATTTTTTGTCTTATTAGGTTGCCGCCCCTCTACCATTTCTTGCTGCCCCTTTACCAAGCTTGTTTAGAAACTCCTTAGAAATTTCTAACCAATAATAGAGACTTTAAAAGATTTTGACAAACTTTTTCATGAACAGAACAACAACAGGGATTAACCAACTCTCATGAAATACATTAAATCTCCCACCGGACCCCCCAGTAGGATATGCAGAGAACGTGCAAAAATATAGGCATTATTTATTTATTTTTCTTTTTTTTAAGCATATATATTTTATTAAAGAAGTTAAATTACAACTTGTCGTGGGTATGTGGTACCCACATAGTCTTGGAATAAAATGTGATTGATAAAGGATGGGATTGCCTGGTCCCATATTTTGGTTGAATAATTTCCTGCTTGGCTTCCATCCGCCACATGGTTTGCCAATCCGTCCCGCCGCTTGATTTCCTTCCCTGTAGTTGTGTTGTATAGCGACTCATGGGATTTGCTTTAGTCTCTTTTTTATTTCTTCAATCATTTCTGCTATGTACCAAGGTGGCGAGGCGGTTGATGTGATGAAACGCAAATAGGTTCTCCGAGTCCTGTTTCAAAAAGGATTCTAGGCCATTGTCTCGTGATGTCTTTGTTCTTGAAGCCAATAGTAAGGCCCATGGTTTCCTAGCTTAGAGCCGTCGTAATTCCTAAAGGTTGAGCCATAGCTATTAAAATTCGTGCATCCGAGTCTCTACAGACGAATCCGGCTCCTGCAAATCCCTGGTGGCCTCTAGCCGCTCCATCCGTGTTAATCTTAATCCAGTTGATATTAGGAGTGGACCAACCTACCTCTATTGTTGTTATTCTTTTATCTCATATCGGGTGGTTGCAAGTTGGTGTATCTCCCGGAATGATCGGTGGTGACGCGTGCAAAGGCCCAAAAATATTCTTGTTGTAGTTTTTGTGCCCATGTTACGATCTCTTCTGAAGTTGTTTGTTTTTGTTGGTAAATTAGATCATTTCTGGATAGCCATAGGGTCCAGAATAGAAAACAGAATGAGGAGGTTATAAAATATGATGTTGGATTATTCAGGATTTCGGATATGGTTGTTTGCGGAGTTAAGGTGTAAGTCGGGGTAGGGTTGGTGTTTGTTGCGTTTGAAATTTGATTGAATAAGATGTTCCATGACGAAGCCGCCGTCGGACAATGAATTAAAAGGTGGGATGCTAATTCCGACTTGGTATTGCATCTTGGGCATATGTTTGAGTTGGTCAAGTGGATTCGATGTAAGAGAGAGAAGGTCGGTAGTCCTTCATTGATGGCTTTCCACAAGAAAAGCCGAATTTTTGGTGGACATGGTAAGGTCCATAAGAATTTGGTAGGTGGTAGAGGTGTGTGGGTTGGTTGGTCATGGGTTAGGCATCTGTATCCTGAAGATGTGGTGTATTTTCCAGTTTTAGAGTGTGGCCAGATAATTTTATCTGGGCCATTGTTTTGGGGAAGGTGGATGTTGATGATTTTCTGAATAGTTGGATTGGGAAAGGTGTTCAATTTTTCATGTTTCCAGGAGTGGGATATTGGGTCTATGATATCTGCTACCATTTGGATTGGGTAGCATTGTGTTGGATCTATATTGGAATGGTGTGGGATCCAGTTAGCTTCTATAGGAGTTGATAAACCATTTCCAATACGATGGAAAATTAAGTTTTGCATGGTAGGGATGATTGATGCGAGTTGTCTCCATTGAGGACTGGAAGAGGATGGAATGGAAACGTTTCCTTGTAGAATTGGTTGTTCATTAAGGTATTTTGCACCGAATAGACTTCCGCAGATGGAGTGAGGTTGTTCATGCAAATTCCATATTCTCTTCATGAGAAGGGCTGTATTATGATCACTGCTTTTCCTTATTCCTAATCCTCCTTCTAGCTAATGGTTTTGTTGCTTTATCCCATCCTATAGGTGTAGTTTTTTTATTGTTGAATCGTGTCCCCAGAAGAAATTCCTGGTTATACGATCTATTTGTTTGTGTATCTTTTGGGGAAGGTTTTGTGTTTGCATTATGTGATTTGTGGTTGGGGTTAGGGAGGTTTTTATGAGAACGAGTCTTCCTGCCGGAGTTAGGTATTTTGTCATCCATCCTTTTGCTTTTCTGGCTAATCTTTGTAGGAGAGGAGAGAAGGTTTGATTTGAAGCTCTTCCTTGTTTAAACTGTATGCCTAGATAGGTTGGTGGTTTTGATGTGGTCGGCATATTAAAGAGTTGTTGAAGATTATTTATTTTGATTGGGTCTAGATTAGGGTGATGGATGATTACAGATTTGGTAGTATTAATTACCTGCCCTGCAGAGGAGCTATAGGCTTGGAGTAGGGTTTTAAGGTGTTGGTTACTCTGATTTGATGATTTATATGTGATTAGAAGATCATCTGCATACATAAGATGGATAATGGGAGGTGCTTTTTGTGATATGTTAAGTCCCGGAACTAATTTTGTGTTTTGAAGGTTTCCCAGGTTTGTGGATAGGATTTCGGCACATATGATAAAAATATAGGATGATAGTGGGTCTCCTTGTCTGATGCCTCTACTTGGGGTGATGTATCCATGAGGAGTACCATTTATTTTGATGGAGTAAGTCACTGTTGTGACGCAAAGCATAATGTAATCTATAAAGGCTGCCGGGAATCCAAGTTTTGTAAAAGATGTTTTGATGAATCCCCAGTCTAGGCTGTCGTAGGCTTTTTGGATATCTAGCTTGAGAGCTATTTTTGGATCTTTGGTAGGTTTTGAGGTTCTAATGTGATGGAAGAGTTCCCCAGCAATTGCTATATTGTCGTGTATTGATCTTTGCGGTACAAAAGCACTCTGGAAAGGGCTTACTAAAAAGGGTAGAATAGGTCTAATCCGGTTGACTAATATTTTGGAGATGATTTTATATGTGACATTGCAGAGTCCTATTGGTCTGAATTGTGAAGGTTTTGCAGGGTGGTCTTCTTTAGGGATTAGTGTTATGTTTGTGTGGTTCATGAGAGGGTGCATATTAAGATTATTAAAGAAGGCTTTAACCATTGCTATTAATTGAGGGTGGGTTGTCTCCCATAAAACTTTAAAAAACTTACTTGTATAGCCATCCGGACCCGGAGCACTTTCGGAATTTATGGAGAAAAGTGCCTGTTTGATTTCTGCTGTAGTTACTTCCTTTTTAAGTTGGTCTGATTGTGTAGAAGTCAACCTTGGTCTGATGTTTGTGAATAGATCTTCATTTATTTCTGTAGGTGGGGCTGTATATTGCTGAGAATAGTGCTCTAGGATGAGCTGAACAACATCTTCGTTTTTGGTAATCCAATTGTTTTGTGGGTCTTGTAGTTGTTGAATATTGTTACAAGCTCTGTGGATGGTAGCTTTAGTATGGAAAAATGTTGTGTTAAGGTCGCCTGATTGAAGCCAATGAATTCTAGATCTTTGTTGCCAATATGTCGCATGACATTGTAGAAGTTCTTCATGTTCTATTCTCAGTTGTTTTTCTTGAATCAGCCAACGTTCTAGCTCCGATCCTGTTTGGGAAGCACATTGGTGTTGGGCGTTCTTTATCTTGGCTGCCGATTTCTTGATTTTAGTTGGTAGGTGGCCAAAGGTTTCCTTGTTCCATTCTAAAAGAGTTTGTCCTGTTGTGATGAGTTTTAGCTGGAGGTTGAGTGTGGGTTCATTTTCGTGGTGTTGTTCCCAAGCCGATTCGACTATTTGTTTGATTTGTGGATGAGAGAGCCAGAGGTGTTCGAATTTGTAGTTTTTTGTTCCTTGCCAATCCATTGCTTTCTTTTGAAGTAATATTGGGGCATGATCAGAAGCTATTCTTGGGAGGTGAGTAACTGCCGCATGAGGGTTTGCCGTTCTCCATAGTGGGTTTGCCAAAGTTCTATCTAATCTTTCTAGGATATTATCTTGCCCCATTTGGTTGTTTGTCCAAGTGTATGGGTCTCCTCGGAATCCTAAATCTATAAAACCCATCTGATCCATCAGCGTGAGAAGAGGTTGTGATTGAGCATATGTTACTTGCCTTCCTCCTTTTTTTTCTGATTGATTTAAGACGTCGTTGAAATCTCCTATCAATAGCCAGGGTATCGATGGATTCATATTGCTGAAGATTGTTGGAAATGCTTGCCAAAGATTTTTCCTTATATCCGGATGTGGAGGGCCATAGATACCCGTGAAAAACCATGGTTGTTCTGGGAGCGGCGGTGTAACTTTTGTGTGTATGTAGTTTTGAGATTGTAGTAAAATTTGGATATTTAGGTTATCTTCCCACATTAAGCAAAGTCCTCCCCGTCTTCCAATTTTTGGGATGTTGAAGTAATTATTGAATCGAAGGGATTGTGCTAGTCTTCTAATGTGTTGATCATTAGCAAGTGTTTTAGAGAGGAATATGATGCTAGGCTTGTGAAGATTAACCAGTCCTTTCAAATGTTGGATTGAGGGTGGTAGGTTTATGCCTTGACAATTCCAGGCAAGAATATTCATAATGAGGAGGATGAAATTTTGGGTGGGCTTTGCAGTCGGAAGGAGAAGGGAGGTTTAAGAATGGTTTTGAAGATAAGTTTAATTGGGCTTGAGAAGGTGGAATACTTGGTTTAAGTGGGCTTTATGAGAAGAAAGGAGTTTTGGGGAGATAACATCCAATTCAAGGGAAGCGGTTAGACCAGGTACTTATAGCATTCAATCCAAGCGAAAATATCATAAACAAAATGGAGGAAAAGTGATGATGCAAGAGGAATTTAAAGTGCTATATCAGGCCAATAATGATTCTGAAGCTACTATCAGTATATATATTAGAAATTGGGATTGAACCTCAGAGATGAGGATATATTAAAATCAGTGAGATTCAAGCATGTAAGCAGACTTAGGATAATATGGTGCCTACTAGGATGAATACGTGCCAAAGATACAAGAAGAAAACAAGGTTATATAAATTATTGAGGTTACTGGTAAAGTAAGAAGCTTTGCAGCACAATATTTCAGTAATCAGATGACACAAGAAGGATCAGAATGTGATTGTAACGAGTCCTAATGAAACTGTAACTAGGTGTCATATGTAACTGAAATCAGGATTATTGTGCTAAAATTGTAATCAGATGAAGTTGTAGTCAGGATTACCGGGCTAAATGTAAGAAGGTATTCAGAACTACTTAGGGAAATAAGGAATTCATAACAGATTCACATGTAAATACTGAGATTATCGAGAGGTCCTGATATACAAGTAACTTTCATTAAAATATGAGATGAGTTGAAATAATAACAGCGCAAATCAACGCAGGAAAACTAAACCAGGGCAAAAAACACACAGAAGCCAGAGTAGTTCAACACCAAAACAATGCAAACAGGGAGTAGATTAATGGCAGGGTTATGGATTTTAACTTAAGAGGTGTGCAGTTTATAGGACTAAGGGGTAATCTTCACAGAGAGGTTAAAGTATACATCAGTAAGCACATTAACTATAAAGAGCGGTCATACAAGCAGTTTGAGCAAGCAAAGGAGAATATCACATATTCAAATTAGCAGGAAACCTGGTATCTAGCAAGCATATTTTACATGGTGATATGGGTATTAACAGAATGAACCAAAAACTAAACGATAAGCAAGCATACATACAATACATAGGTCTGGGTTATAAACAGTGAATCAAAAAAGAAGAGGGATATCCACCGGCCCTTGAGTGTGTCTTTTGTTGCATTGGGTATGTCTGACTAGGGTAGATGTTGGTGTTGTGAGTTTTGAATTTCAGTAGGTGGTGCAGTAGTGGCAGGCTGTGTGGTAATATCTTCAATAGAAGCAGTGCTGAGAGTGCATATGATGGAGCTGATAGATGGAGAGACTATTGGCAGATCCAACATGTCAGGCTTGAACTTTTTAGCTGGCTGAAAGACACTTATCCATTCATCAAGTTCTTCATTAGTTACAGTTCTTGAAAGATCTGGTGTTGTTGATGAACCAATGCCTGAACTGTTAAGAAAGGATTGTTGTTCGGGGTTGAGTCGCTTTATGGATGGGCTCGGTAAGTCACTATCTGAGATGAGTTCTTCTTCTATGTCTGAGACAAGGAAGATTGTAGGACTGAAAGGTTGAAGTATCTCAGAAAGATGGGTAGGTGAGTGAGATATCAGTTCAAAACTTTGAGTCTCAAAAGTGCCATTTTCCTCAGCTATCCATGTTTCAGCAGTGAACCTTGAGGAGTCTGAGCCGGTGTCAGAATGAAAGCCCTCTTGCTGGTAACCTTCCCCGATGAAGAATGAAATTTCAGACTTGTCTTGATCAGAGATAGCCTGGGATTCAATTGGGGTTGAAATCCAGTCACTCCAATTCGAATCTGGTTCTTCAATGTCTACATTGTGTAACATCTCTTGATGATAGTCATCATCATACTCAGGTTCTAAGATAGGTCTTGGAGCATGAGGATTAGTTTGGAGAGGTATTTGTGGAGGGTTTTGTTGCAGCATAGTTTGGTGGTTGAGCAGATAGATATCAATGCAGTTTTGGTGCTCATGACCTAGTCTGTTACAATGTCTGCAAAAAAGTCTTGGCAGCTCTTGATAGATAAAGTCAATTCTGTTGACGCTTCTTCGATCATTAGGTGCAGTGGTACCCAAATTGAAGTGGTGGGTAACATCGATTCTAAGCCTAATCTTCATGGTGTCAGTAACCGTTGTTATGGTGAATAGGGTCATCAAAAGTCGCTAGAACCCCAAAGTTTTGAGTGTTTTCTATGACATTGAGAATTACGGTTTGCTCAGGGAAAAGATTGTGGAGTGTGATCTCAAAAATTTCACTGGTGATTTCAAAGTTATCAGGGAGAATAGAGAAGCTACATGGTTGAAACATGAAAGTGTCTCCATAGATCACCCTAGTTCCTTTCCTTAGGACAATAAAGAACTCAAAGCTAGATTCAAATTTGATCAAGTAAAAACCCCTACCAAGCTTGCTAACTGAAAGTTCACCAGTAAGCTTCCATCTATATTTTAGAGCATTTCTTAAGAAAAAGGAGTTTTTATTCATTTTTGTTAAAAAGCAACCAACCAGCTGATGCTGCCAATCTGAGTCAGGAAGATAAGCATTCCTAGCATGTGAATCAAAATAACCATAGTTTGCAACATCTCTAAAACTACTACTAGACATGGAGATACCAAGTAAAGGAAGATCATAACAATACAGGTAAGGAACAGGCAATGAGCTAGGGAGAAAGGGAAATGGGTGAGGTACAAATGTTTGTTTTGAGCCATATTTATAGGTGAAAGGATCATAGAAAGCTTTTTAGGTTTTGTTTTAAAATTCCGAGATAAAATATCTAACATCATTTTGCATAAAACAAGGGGTATGATAAGAAGGATAAGAAGAGGTTACAGCGAGAACTTAGGCTTAGGGTTACCTGTTAAATTTTCCAATTGCCACTTCAATTACTTTATCTTCAAGGGGATTTAAAAAATGAATTGAGCAGACAGTAGAGACAGGGGGATGAACAGTGCTCCTGGGAACTTGAAGTGAGGACCCTCTGAGTTGAAAACCGCCGAAAATCAGAGCTGAAAGGTTGATAGCTCATGATGAGATTTGTTCTTCCCGCAGGCGCAGACAGCTTCGATTAGAAAAGAAAACCAGATTCGAGAAAGTGGTCATCAACTCAGTAAAATCAAATCTTCAGCATAAAAGTGCTTGAATCGATGGGTAGAAGAATTGAATCGACCACAGCCATGAAATAAATTTCAACACTGAAATTAGGTTTAGATAACACCAACATCTAATCAGAACTTTCCCCAAATAAATTAGGTTTAGATAACACCAACATCTAATCAGAATTTATTAGATGAAATAAATTGAACATCTAATAAATTTCAACACTGAAAGGGCCGGTGGATTAAAGGTTTAGCTAATGGAAATTGAGAGAATCATAGTAGTTGTTTTAAGATTTAGGGTTGCAGAATGGATTGATTTGGGTTTTTGATGTGGGTGAGTCGAATCGTTTTCGCCGATTCACAGAGTTCTTTTTTCTTCCTCCCTTGCCACCTGTTTTCATAGGCATTATTGCCAGCACACTTCTGTTTTTCTTTCTTTTTTAAGATTTTTTTTTTTATCTTTTCCACTTTTCCAGAATCTTTGTCGTTGTTTTCCATCAGTAAACATGTTTTTTTTTCTTCTTTTAAATAAAATAAAAAATGAGGGAATCTGAGTGAGTGAGGACTGTGAATGTATAACGGGATCAAAACTTGTTCTTTATTTGTTGATTTTATTACTTCTTAACATTCCATCAAACCACTATATCTTGTTACTAATATAATATGATAACAGTTCCCATAAATTTGTTGAGCGTCAAATCACGTTCACAGGGTTCGTAGTATCTGTGGCAATTTGTTGAATTTCCTTTACCTTTTCGCTGAATCCTTTTATACATAAAAGAAGTTTGGTTGCAGTAATGTTAGGAGTAAACAAGAAAATCTCTGCAGCATCAGCTAGAGCTCACACAAGAAAAAGGAATCAGGGCAATGGACTCAAACTTCCATTTGGTAGGTCTTTCATCTTCTTACAGGATTTTTTTTTTCTTTTCTGAAATATAGACCGAATCTTCTTACGCTTTTTCAAACATTCCTTTTCGAATTCTTGAGCTCAAAAATCACAACTTTGGATTGAAATCTTTTAGTATTGATCTGTAATTATCAGGGATGTGCAAGACAATATCACTAGTCGTGTTGATGGTGTTTGTGGCATTTGCTTATCAAGCAATTCAACCTCCACCTCCAAAGATTTGTGGATCTCCGGGTGGTCCGCCCATTACGGCACCAAGAATCAAACTCAGTGATGGAAGACATTTGGCCTACAAAGAACATGGAGTTCCAAAAAATGATGCCAAATATAAGATTGTTTACATTCATGGATTTGATTCATACAGACTTAATCCGATGCCCTTATCTCAGGTAATTTTCTGTTCTCATTTCGTCTTGTTTTTGCTTTTGAGATTTAGCATTTTGTTTGGTTCATTTAAGAGTGTAGGTAATTGCAGGACCTGGCTGAGGATTTAGGGATATATATGGTGTCATTTGATAGAGCTGGGTATGGAGAAAGTGATCCGAATCCAAAACGTACTGATAAGAGTACCGCTTTTGATGTGGAAGAGCTTGCTGACCAGTTGGGTCTAGGATCTAAATTCTATGTAATTGGATTTTCTATGGGAGGTCAGGCGACTTGGGGCTGTCTCAAATACATCCCTCACCGGTATGGTTTCGCCAAGTTCAACTATGCACCTTCGTTGTTATCTTTATTAAGCTTAATTTTTAGAACAACTCGTTTGAACTGTGGGAAATATTAGCATTGAAGTACAGTAGTACAAACAAATAGAAGTAACAGATAGCACATTGTAATAACTAATGGCGGAAAGCAATGCCTACTGATATCAGTCGACTTCATGAAATAGACAATCCTATTTAACATAAATGGATGCACGTCGTAGATAAATTTTAATTTCAGGTTGATTCATTACACCACGATACATGTGTATATCTGGCTTGAATGGTCTCAAATAAGAAAACCTTGGAGTACTCACAGGTTAGCAGGAGCAGCACTACTCACTCCAGTAGTTAATAGCTGGTGGCCTGGTTTTCCTGCCAAATTAGCTAGAGAAATCTTTGCATTGAAACGAGTGCAAGACCGATGGACTATTCTAGTGTCTCACTACGCCCCGTTCCTCACCTACTGGTGGAACACGCAGAAATTGTTTCCTTCTTCAAGTGTTGTATCCCGCGTCATTGATGTTTTCTCTAAACAGGATATAGAGCTTATTCCCAGGCTTTTGAGCGGAGATAGGGTATGTACTGTGCTTGCAACCTTTCAAATTTGTCAAAATCTTATACATAGAATGTCTGATCTTACTATAGTCTCTTATTTCGTCAGACACAAATAAGGCAGCAAGGTGAATACGTGTCAATTTTCAGTGACATGAATGTTGCTTTCGGAGGTTATACATTTGATCCTATGGATCTTGAAAATCCCTTCAGTAACGATGAAGGTACAGTCCACGTATGGCAGGGAGATGAAGATAAAATTGTACAAGTTCCTCTGCAACGCTATATTGCAGAAAAGCTCCCATGGGTTCAATACCACGAATTAGCAGGTGCAGGACACTTGTTCCCTTTCGCTGATGGTATGAATAATGCCATCGTAAAGTCACTCATACTGGGAGAGAAGAAGTAGGCTAGATGCACTCTTCTGCTTGTTTTTATTTGGTGAACCAGTAGGGATCAATTTTCTGAAAATTACTGTTATAGGGAAAGCCGACTTTGAGTCAAAATACCTTCTTTTTTTTTTTTTTAATAGGGAAGGATAATTCATTCAATAAAATTCCTGATTGTTATAGAGTTTTCCTCTAACAAGGGACTTTTAACCATAAGGGGCATTAACCTCGCAGAAATTTGTTTCTACTTGGAACATGAGAAACGACCACTTATTAAGAGTTTCAATACAATCTCTAATTATTGAATAAGTTGTCCACTTAGTAGAACTTTGGCTTCCATTCAAATCCTTGACCGTACATTAAGCCAATCTCCATCCAGTTGTAAGTTTGTAATCACTTTCCTCTTAGCCAGCTTGATTGCTTCATATGCACCTAGTTTGTAATTTCCCTCCTGTTGTAAGTTGGCACGAACAGTATTACGAGCAGCCAACATAGCAACATGTGCAACAATGAATACACCAGAAGTATCTGAAAAAGCGGGGGTCTAACAACCTCACCCAATATTTCGCTTAGCAATCTGTATGGACAACTCCAATATAATTCCAAGAGAATCAACTAGACAGTCAGACTCAATCAATGGAAATATATCCAAGAGTTGTATCTCTGTTTCACAATGTAATCAGCAAATCAAACAGACAGAAATCTGCGAGCCTGATTATTATGTGAAACAACTTGAATAGTACCAAAGACCAATGTTCAAGTGTCAATCAATTTATATCAACAACCAAAGGTTGGATTATCTAATTGATTAAACTACGCACAACCTGTGATATTTCAATTATATCAACAAATATAATGCGCAAAAGAAATAACACAGACACAAGAAATTTTGTTAACGAGGAAACCGCAAATGCAGAAAAACCCCGGGACCTAGTCCATATTTGAACACCACATTGTATTAAGCCGCTACAGATACTAGCCTACTCCAAGTTAACTTCGGATTTGAATGTAGTTGAGCCCTAACCAATCTCACACTGATCAAGGTACAGTTGCGTTCCTTACGCCTCTTGAACCATGCCGGATTCTGCGCACTTGATTCCCTTAGCTGATCTCACCTACAACAAAGAGTTGCTACGGCCCAAAGTCGAAGACTTAATAAACAAATCTGTCTAACACAGAAAAGTCAATTGAATAGATATATATGTCTCCCACAGATATACCTACGAGTTTTGTTCCATCTTTTGATAAATCAAGGTGAACATGAACCAATTGATAAAAAAGACTTATATTCCCGAAAAACAACCAAGTAATATCAATCACCTCACAATAATCTTAATCGATTAACGAAACAAGATATTGTGGAATCACAAATGATGAGACGAAGGTGTTTGTGACTACTTTTCAATCTTGCCTATCGGAGAATAAATCTCGAGCAAATCTTAAAGAAGATAGTACTCAATCACAATAGAAAACAACAAGATCAGACCACGCAAATACAGATAAAATAGCTGGGTCTGGCATCACAATTCCAATGAAGTCTTTAAGTCGTTAACCTACTGGGTTTTAGAAAAACCTAAGGTTAAAGGAGAATCGACTCTAGTCGCAACTAGTATCACACAAGAGGTGTGGGGTTTAGGTTTCCCAGTTGCTAGAGTTCTCTTTTATATAGTCTCCAAATCAGGGTTTGCAATCAATGTTACCTTGGTAACAAAGCATTCAATATCCACCGTTAGATGAAAACTTGATTAGATTCAAGCTAATATCTTTCAACTGTTAGATCGAACTTAGCTTGTTATACACAAATGAAATGTACCAACATTTAGATAAATGTAACCGTAACTAAACGTGTACACTTAGTTGGCTAAAAATAGTTAACCGAGGTTAGCCATATGAACACTTTCATATCAACCTTATTCATCTTTATCACTACTAGTTCAAATGACTCAAATGAAACTAGTTATACAGTTATTCAATTGTTTATATTCTCGTAGAAGTATACAAGACACAATTGAAGAAAAATCGATTTTGATTCACTCGAATCATTTCATGAACATTGTAGCCACGGTTTGCAAAAGATTGCATTCCTTAATATATAAATGTATTAGTTCATGAACAAAACGATTTTAGAACATAACCTACTCAAGTACGCAAAAGTGTACGCATACTTAAGTAGCCGGATTGAGTTTCGTTTCGCCAGTACGCGAACGTGTACGCATACTAGTACACTTCCAAACTCCAGCAGAAATTCACGGGACCTGAACTAACGCCAGTACGCGTACGGGTACGCATACGTAGTTCCCGGAATTTCATTCACCAACGAGTACGCCTACGTGTACGCATACCATGGTTCCAGGACTTGGACTTTACAAAAATGTGAATACTGTTAGAGCACTGCTCGGTCGAACTCGCATGCGTTGCTATCTCAACCATGTTTGTCAATGTTAGTGATCAAAACTATAAGTCTTGATTTATAGTCTACTATAGCTAAGTCTCGGGCTAGGATAGAAAGTGTAGTTGAGCTCAAGAACTCCATGGCGATCATCATACAAGATGAAGAACTACTCAAGGAACTGGTGGAACTTCATCGACTAAAAGGTATGTGGAGACTTGAACTTATCTATCACTCAAAAGTCTATCTACTCTATCTCATATCTTGAGACAAAAGTCGTTTTGCTATATAGACTTTGATTATACACATTTGCTATTTCGAGTCGAGTTTATCTCGCTTATCTATTTCTCGAAATATGTGTTGATAAGATTTCGCTTTGGACAAGTTCATCTTTACCTAGTGACGAAATTCATGTTAAGTTTCAATTACTTGAAATGGCTTTGACGAAAAATAGTTTGTGAATAACAACTATATAACGTCCTCTAAGAATGTTTCAATAATTGAAATGAGAGTTTAGATTATATAACCATTGTTGGATATAACCATTGTGTGGCAACACATACATGTATAAGTCCTTATTCCTTGAACCAAAGTCTGTGTATTTTGCTTGCTCAGAAACTGAACAGAGTCCGCGAACCCGATCGGCTTGTCGGAGGTTCTCTTCCCGAGAAAATCTGCTGGAGTTTGTGAAAAATTTACAAACTTATTCTGGGTACTTAAGACCGCGTACTTAGGTTGGTTATATTCTAAAAACGATTATTCTGAACTTATACTTATATTAACTAAGGAATGCAAGTTTGCAAACCGTGGCTATAAAGTTCATGAATCGATTCAAGTGAATCAAATCGTTTTTGCTTCGATTATGTCTTGTGTACTTCTATAAGATCTAAGCAATTGAAAAACTCTCTAACTAGTTCATTTGAGTCATTTGAACTAGTTATGGTGAAGAATAATATGGTTGATATGAAAGTGCTCATATGGCTAACCATTTGGTTAACTACTGTTGAACCAACGAATGTACATGTTTGGGTACGGTTACACAAACCTAAAACGTGCATTTCATTTGTATGTAACAAGCTAAGTTTTCGATCTAATGGTTGAAATATATTAGCTTGAATCTAATAAGGTTTTCATCTAACGATGAATATTGAATGCTTTGTTACTAAGCTAACATTGATTGCAAACCCTGATTTGAAAGACTATATAAAGGAGAACTCTAGCAACTGGGAAACCTAATCCCCACACCTCATGTGTGAGACTAGTTGTATAAGCTAGAGTTGATTCTCCTTTAACCTTAGGTTTATACCGAGACCCTGTAGGTTAACGACTTGAAGACTTCATTGGGATTGTGAAGCCAGACCGATACTACTTTCTTGTAGTTGTGTGATCTGATCTTGTTGTTTCTATCGTATTGAGTACAATCATAACGATTGGCTTGAGATTGATATCTCCGATAGGCAAGATATAAAAGTAATCACAAACACCTTCGTCTCATCGTTTGTGATTCCACAATATCTTCTTTCGCCGCATCGATTAAGATTATTGTGAGGTGATTGATAATACTAGGCTGTTCTTCGGGAATATAAGTCTGGGTTATCAATTGGTTCCTGTCACCTTGATTTATCAAAAGACGAAATAAAAACTTTTAGGTATTTCTGTGGAGACAGATTTATCTATTACCGTAGACTTTTCTGTGTGATACAGAATTGTTTATTAAAGTCTTCGACTTTGGGTCATAGCAACTCTTAGTTGTGGGTGAGATCAGCTAAGGGAATCAAGTGCGTAGTATCCTGTTGGGATCAAAGACGTAAGGAGCGCAACTGTACCTTGGATCAATGTGAGATTAATTGGGGTTCAACTACAGTCCGGACCAGGTTAGTTTGTATTAGGCTAGTGTCCAGTAGCGGCTTAATACAGTGTGTGTTCAATCTGGACTAGGTCCCGGGGTTTTTCTGCATTTGTTGTTTCCTCGTTAACAAAATTATGGTGTATGTGTTATTTCTATTCCGCATTATATTTTGTTATACAATTGAAATATCACAGGTTGTGCGTTAGATCAATCAATTAGAATATCCAACCTTTGGTTGTTGATTTACATTGATTGACACTTGGATATTGGTCTTTGGTACCATCCAAGTTATCTCTCTTTTATTTAATTAGACTCGCAGATTTCTATTTGCTTGAGTAAGAATTAAATCGAGAGATCGAGATATTATAACTCTTTGATATATTGTTATTAAGATTGAGTCTAGTTGATTCTCTTAAAAGTATATTGGAGTTAGTCCATACATATTGCTAAGCGAAATATTGGGTGTGGTTGTTGTACCCCCGCTTTTTCAATTGGTATTAGAGCAGGCAAACACGTTTAAAGACCTTACAAGTCTGTGTTTGTAGCGTTCTGACTCTATGGACATAAATTCTATCTCCATAAACGTACCACCAGTCTTCGATGGCTCAAACTACTTATGGTGGAAAATTGATATACGTGCTTTTCTTCAAGCTCGTGATTTTCAAACATGGGTACGAGTTGTGAATGGCTATGATCCTCCGGTTAATACAGAAGGCGATGTATCTATACCGAAGGATATAGGTAGATATAGTCCAGAAGAAATTCTTGCTGCAAAGCATAATTCTGATGGCTTAAATGCTATCATTCATGCCATTACCCCAGATCTTTCGCATCATGTGACTAGGTGCACTAAGTTTAAAGAAGCTTGGGATATCTTAGAAACCGTATTTGAAGGGAATACCAGTGAGAAACAAGATAGGCTTCGACATCTAAATTCTGATTTGGAAAACCTTCGTATGGCAGATGAAGAAAAGTTTGATGAGTTTAATCACAAAGTGTCTGAAATTGTTAATGCATCTTTTGCATTGGGTAAGACTATTCCTAAAAATGACATTGTGATGAAAATTCTCAGATCGCTGCCTTCTATATACGATTCTAAGAAGCATGCCATCGTTGAAGAAAATAATCTCGCAACGCTTTCTAGAAATACTTTAGTTGGGAAGCTAAAGATCTTTGATGATGAGCATACGTCCAAGTCTGGCAAGGATGTTGCTTTCAAAGCACTAAAGAACACTAAACTACTTGATAAAAGTAAAAGTGTTTATATCTCTGAAGATGATCTTTCCGAGGATGATTCATCGGATGGAGATCTTGACAAGTCAGTCTCGTTGATTACAAGACAGTTTAGGGATATTCTTTTGAAGAGAAGTAAACGGTTTTCCAGAGATAAATCCAAGTCGTCAGATAAACCTCATAATCGTGTTCCTCCTAAAAATAGGGATATTGATGAAACTGATGACGATGATATGCCTCGGTGCTTTAAGTGTAAAGGCTTTGGTCATTTTTCAAATGAGTGTCCAAATCGAAAGAAATACACTGGGAACAAAGGTCTTGTTGCAACTCTTGATGAAATGTCTGACAACTATGATTCTAATAAAGACGAGAAATCAAGCACTGCACTTCTTTGTGAAAATATTGATTTTGATAATTGTAGCAATACACACATCAATCTTGATATTCTTTCAGAAGAAAACTCAACCAATTTGGAAGATAAAATTGACCCCTTCTTTGGAAACTCTGTGTATGATGTTTCAGGTTCCACTATGTGTCTATATGCTTACACATCTCAGATACCTGAATTATATTCAAGATTGACGTGCTCATATTGTCCACTCAAGGGTCATGAACTATCAAAGCGTTACAAGTGCAAACACAAATTGAGACATGTCAACAAACTTCAACGAAGAGCAAATCGATTAGCAAACAAGCTTAAACTCGCTCAGAAGACTGCTGAGGTATGTAATATTTTATCTTCGTCTAAGAAGTTAGTTTCCAAGGACAAAACAAGACCATTAGAGAAGAAAATATGGTCAAATCTTTTTGATAGACAGAGGTCTGTGGATTCCTCTCATGAGGAACATGGTGGACAAATTGTTGTTCACCGCAACACAACTTGATTGTGTTAATTTGAAAATCTTGTCTCATGTGCCTGGTCAAAAGAGACAAGATTGTGTACCTCTTAGGCTTTAGGAAAAGTTTGTTTTCTTCTTTTCTTAGTTTTTTTTTTTTTTTTTTGGGATTCTCTGTCTATCAATAAAGGAGGATCATTCTCAACAATTCTACTCTGTCTAGGGCTCAGAATTGTGCGTGCACGAACCTGTTAAAGGTTAACCCTACATTCCTTTTTCCTTCCCTGAAACTTCTTTTATCTTAAGACTACTTGTTGAGATTGTGATTCCCTCTCACAAACCCATAGGTTTATGGATACTCCAAGCATCATGTCTTCTGATGGAAAATATGTTAATATGATTGTCAAGCCATCAATCATGAAGGAAAAAGAGAAATCTCTGTTATCTCCGACATTGAAAAGAAAAAGAAGGAATGTTAGGAAGCCTAGAGTTGTTCCTTCAAATTCTCAGAAGTTTTCTGATGTTCTGGAAGTGTTGAAGGAGACGCAAATGGAGATTCAACAAATAAAGGCTTTTGTGTTTAAGACTCATGAGATTCAGAAGGCCCTGGTTCGACATCAGTCAAGAAGGTTTATTGATATTAACTCCTATCTTCATGAACCTTATGTCCCAATGGCTGTTGACGACAAGGAGTTCGGGGACGATAAAGAATTCTTCAAAGGTCTCAACATCTAGTAAATCTTCTTTTCTTGTTTTGTTAGAAGAATAACTAGAGTTTGGAATAGCCATTATTGTGATTACACATAGCTATGTCCAACGTTTTCATCTCCATTTTTTTAGGTTTATTTGTTTAAATTCTAAAAAATTGTTTGGAAGATGATTTTTGCAGTATTAATCTTCATGGTTTTATATATTGCAATTTGTTATGGGATATGTGTGTTTGCGTCCGTGAACTATGATTTTCCCATACCTTGTCAAAAGTTAAGTCTTTTATATGTCGATATGCATGTATTGATAAGAGAATGAATGAACTTTTGACATCACAAAAGTTAAAGCCTTTTATGTCATGTTTTGATAAAAAGAAAGGATAAAACTTTTGTTTACGAGGATTATGTCTATTGTATGTCATAGTGCAAATAGTGATGGAAAATAGAATGAATCCTTGTTTATTCCGCAATATTGATCTTCCCTGATCCATATTTTATGTATATACTGTGAGGCTCCGTAAGTTCTCTTATGTTGAGCATTTCCGATTAGATTAATCATGGGTTTTCTTGTGGTTAATTTAGTTGAGCATTATTTGGATTCAAATTCATATTCGTATGTGATTTGTTATGTCCAAAGAAATCCTTCTTTTTTTATGAAATTAAGGTCGCTCTTGTTGTTCTTTCGGGAATGACATTTTATGGGGGAGAGTTCTTAATTAAACTTGTGCTTAATTGCCAAATCTATGTGGGGAGTGCGGATGTGGAATATTATAGGGGTTATCTTGTATCTTTATAAACACCTTGATGAAAGCATTTAGCTTCGGCTATATGATTGCATCTAAATAAGTTGATATGTGCTTACTTTTGGTCATGAGATGTTTCCTTGGAAATTTCATTAGGATCCCGTTTTCGTACCTTTGCCAATTTTATTGACAAAAATGGGGAGAATTAATGTGTAGTTCATACTACAATTACATATGGTTTTCGGATCATTATGTAAGGGGTAGTGGTTTCCATGTGAGATGGAGTATTAACTAAGGGGGAGTGATACATATCACCATAGTATTGTTGTCGAAGTTGTGACACAATTGAACTTTAATGTTGTGTAATAATACTATGGCACTGTATAACAATGATTGAGAATTCTTGTTTTTCATTGTTATAGCTACGGATTTTCAACAACGATGATGCTAAACTTACAACCTTTGGAATCATTGGAGTACTTGGAAGTGACGAAGATTTCGAGTAATGTTGAAGATTAGGCATGTGGAAGAAGAGCTACAAAAGTTTATTTATCTATTTTTGTATTCCATATGTATTGATAGTTTTGTCACTAAAATTGACAAAGGGGGAGATTGTTAGAGCACTGCTCGGTCGAACTCGCATGCGTTGCTATCTCAAGCATGTTTGTCAATGTTAGTGATCAAAACTATAAGTCTTGATTTCTAGTCTACTATAGCTAAGTCTCGGACTATGATAGAAAGTGTAGTTGAGCTCAAGAACTCCATGACGATCATCATACAAGACGAAAAACTACTCAAGGAACTGGTGGAACTTCATCGACTAAAAGGTATGTGGAGACTTGAACTTATCTATCACTCAAAAATCTATCTACTATTATCTCATATCTTGAGACAAAAGTCGTTTTGCTATATAGACTTTGATTATACATATTTGCTATTTCGAACCGAGTTTATCTCGCTTATCTATTTCTCGAAATATGCGTTGATAAGCTTTCACCTTGGCCAAGTTCATCTTTACCTAGTGACGAAAGTCATGTTAAGTTTCAATTACTTGAAAATGTCTTTAACGAAAAATAGTCTGTGAATAACAACTATATAACGTCCTCTAAGAATGTTTCAATGATTGAAATGAGAGTTTAGATTATATAATCATTGCTGGATAAGAGCATTGTGTGGCAAGTCTGTGTACTTTCTTTGCTCAGAAAGCCGGAACAGTCATGAACCCGGTCTGCGTCTTGTCGGAGGTTCTCACGCCAACGGACAAGGAATTTTCTCCCTTCTAACGGGTTGGGTTTCAACCCGTCCAGCAAGGGAAAACACCCTCTACATCACTCAAAATAAAATAAAAAAATAATAAAAACAGTAGAAGTGTACGCCTAATTCAAAAATCAAGTAATATTAAATAAAAGGTCGAAGACAAGAATGAGAAAAAAGCATGAAAATAATCATTTGCTGGAGATCATTAGTAGCCAGGAACGTCCAACCACCTCACGAATCTCACTGAGAATCGCGATTCTGCGCTCCTCACCGAGATTCGTTTCACTGAGATTCGTGTTAGGAGCGCGCTCCTACTAACACCAGAGAAACGCATTCCTATCCAGTGAGAAACGTTTCAATAGTAGAAAGGGGAAAAGAGAGTAGAAGAAAGGGGAAAAAAGGAAGTAGAAATACGAAGAAGAAAGCACAGAAATAAGAAACGAGAAAAGAAAGTAGAGATTCTAAGAAGAAAGGGAAGAAGACGTGCGGCTGCACAAATAGGAGAAGGAAAAAAATGTAGTTTTGGTATTAAAACCCTAGGGTAGTAATAATTTAGTTTGGGTCATTTTTAACTTAAAACGTCTTGTTATTCTGGGCTATGTCAGAGCCCAAACCCAACGTCTTCCCCTACACTACATATATCTACACTTCCACCTCTAAGATCAATGAGGTACACACATACAAAAGTACAAAACTAGTATTGGAATGCTCCAAGATAAGATAAGAAAAGATAAATGAATGAATGAGATACTTTAGGAAAATCAGTAGTATAACTAATCTTTCTATATAAACCTAATTTACGTTCCCGACACGCTCCTCGTATCTCGTTTTTTTAGAATGTTACGATTCCCGTTTCCGACCTCGTTCCCGCTCCTGGCTACTAAGTTTTGAATGCTGGAAACCGTAGAATCAAACACCGGCACACCACTTTATTAATATATATAAAAGAATACACTGAGTTAGTTAGATTATTGACAAATCAAAAACAAAACCGACACAGGCTTAAAGAAATAATCTCACTCTTTTCAGGAAAGTAGCAAACTGAAAAGAAATAAAATGTGGCCATTCATTAGAATGCATACAACATATCACAAAGGAAGGGTTGAAAATACTAGAAACCTTATTTAGATTAAACAATTATGCTAGTTCAAATAAAAGGAATTCCAATCAGATAGAAATAAATGAATTAAGACGTACCGACACACTGATGACAAAAGAATTGAAGCTAGATAGTAGAACGGAGTGTAAAAATTATTTCGTCTAACCCGAAATAATACTTAGTTTGTATACATGTACACACAAAAATACATGGAAAGAAAATATCATTTAGCACCCTCGGAAAACTACCCGGCACAGCCCATGATATATATATACAAGGACAACAACATATACCGATATTGTGTCCATAGCTCCATTGTTGTAAGCTTTTCCGGCTTACTGCATCGAGCTAGCTCCAAAATCTGTGGGAAAACAAAACAAAACAAAACAAAACGGGGTGAGCCCACAACTCAGTAGGAGATATAACGATAATCGAGCTCCAAAATATGCACAGATAAAATGCCATAAGTAAGAACAGTAATAAGAACATTAAACAAATAAGAAGTTCACAAATAAATGTAAAATAGTCGATCTAAAAATTTGTAAGCTGCCATTCATTTAATGCTCTACACTTTACAAGGCCAGTGCCAATGTCAGGGTAGTTCTGGTTACCAGTCATCGTTGTCGCAAGCCCGCAACGATCTTCCGGGTAGCCACCGAGGTGGTGGGATGCCCCAGTGGGCCTGACGGTTCTAAAGTAGAGTCCACTAGTTTCCGAATCAAATCAATCGTCATTAAGGAAAACCTCCAGAAACCAAGTTAATAAGACTACGCAAATCCATAGCTAAAAGCTTAGACAAATGCATTGGCAGCAATCACATAACCAGTGAATTGGATTTTTACTGAACACAAGAACTGCATGAGAGTGAGAATCACTTACCATGAAACATGATATAGAATCCATGATCAATGAAAATAATTCAAATTGCTGAAAAACGATGAGTAACTATGTTTATAGGTATGCAAAACAAAGAGTTAAGCATTCACTGCAAGTCCTCAAACTATAAAAAATTCTCACATTTTCAGAACTTGATAAAAATTAATCTTTCATGGGGAAAAGTGGAAATGACAAAACATCCACTGTGAGCGGATACAAAGTAGGGAACCCACTGGTGATCGGCTGGTTGGAAAAGAGTACCCCAATGAGCAAAAATATGAGACCCAATCGGAAAATCAATGGATCAGCTATTAACATTCAATAAATTAAGTTTTTCTTATAAAAGAAAAAGAAACAGGACAGGGGTTGGTCAGCTGCTAACCAAATGCAAGGATAAAATATATAAAACAAATATGAAATTCAATGTGAAAGCTATTGTATCCTTCAGTACATGCACTAGTTTAAGATTTGAGCTAGTAGAAACGTGTCAAGGGCGTGTGTAGATGCATGGAGGGTTATCACAGTAACCCAGTTTAGGATTTGAGCTGACATATTCTAGAGGCATTCCCAACATAGGTTTTAAGAAGCGAATTTTTTTGATGAGGCACACTCTTCAACAGCTGTGAGTGTCCGGTACTCGCATTCAGAACCCACATTACACAATTTCTGACTTACCCAAATAAGTCGGTCTCTGGTGCTGGCTTAAAGTACGATGGAAATTTTTGGAGTGTTACACCATACCTACTAAAAAAAGAATTTTGTCCCCGGAATTCAAAACAAATTAAGAGTTAGGGAAAAGAAAGGAAAAAAAATTGCATTCGAATTGGTCAACTTACTCCTAGTATTTCGGAATTGAGATCCTAATTCGCTTCCTCCAAGTCTGTAACGTTGTGATGTCATTTCATCGTAAGCAACATTGTTTTTCGTCTTTAAGTCTTGTCACTCAATCACGTGAAATAGGTCACGGTTGTACCAGCCAAGCGTGAATACATGAAACACATACACATTCTTGGAACCTTCCAATGGTACTGGTAATACTAGTTAACGAGCGACTTCTTTAATTTGTTGAAGAATTCAGACAGTTTGATATAGTGTGAAGCCTTCCATGCCGGATCGTTTGATCCTTTGCCTTAGACGAAACCCCTAAGTATCATGTTCAGGTCTGCGTAGCTCATTTCAAATTAAAGTTCTCAGGTGATCCTTAAATTTGTCGCCATCTCTGGAATCAGCACTAAAAACTTCATGCAGTGTCGTACCAACGCTAGACTCGAAGATGTTTCCGTATGCGAACTTTACAAATGTTGATTGCTCACTCAAATGGTCCTTGGAGCTGATCGGGCTTGCCCACCGAATTTCTTGTAAAGATGAATAATTCGCTTGCCCACATAATTTATTCTAAAAATGAATAATTCATTTTGTCTGACAATATACTGAAGATTGAGGCGGTACTCGTATCCGTCTTAGTTTCTGCAAAACAAGTCGAGCATTCAGTAGTACCAAAACGCCCTTGACACGTTTATACTTGCATGTCAACGCGTGTGTAGATGCATGGAGGGTTATCACAATAACCCAGTTTAGGATTTGATCTGACATATTCTAGAGGCATTCCCAACTTAGGTTTTAAGAAGCGAAATTTTTTGATGAGGCACTCTTCAACAACTGTGAGTGTCTGGTATTCGCATTCATAACCCACGCTACACAATTTCTGACTTACCCAAATAAGTCGGTCTCGGGTGCTGGCTTAAAGCACGATGGAAATTTTTGGAGTGTTACATTCTCTTCCCGAGAAAATCTGCTGGAGTTTGTGAACTATTTACAAACTTATTACGGGTACTTAAGTCCGCGTACTTAGGTTGGTTATATTCTAAAAAAAGATTATTCTGAACTTATACTTATATTAACTAAGGAATGCAAGTTTGCAAACCGTGGCTATAAAGTTCATGAATCGATTCAAGTGAATCAAATCGTTTTTGCATCGATTGTTTCTTGTATACTTTTATAAGATATAAGCAATTGAACAACTCTCTAACTAGTTCATTTGAGTCATTTGAACTAGTTATGGTGAAGAAGAATATGGTTGATATGAAAGTGGTCATATGGCTAACCATTTGATTAAAAACTGTTGAACCAACGAATGTACATGTTTGGGTACGGTTACACAAACCTAAAACGTGTATTTCATTTTTGTGTAACAAGCTAAGTTTTCGATCTAACGGTTGAAAGATATTATCTTGAATCTAATCAGGTTTTCATCTAACGGTGAATATTGAATGCTTTGGTACTAAGCTAACATTGATTGCAAACCCTGATTTGAAAGACTATATAAAGGAGAACTCTAGCAACTGGGAAACCTAATCCCCACACCTACTGTGTGATACTAGTTGTATAAGCTAGAGTCGATTCTCCTTTAACCTTAGGTTTCTACCGAGACCCTGTAGGTTAACGACTTGAAGACTTCATTGGTATTATGAAGCCAGACCGATACTACTTTCTTGTAGTTGTGTGATATGATCTTGCTGTTTCTATCGTATCGAGTACAATCGTAACGATTGGCTTGAGATTGATATCTCCGATAGGCAAGATATAAAAGTAATCGCAAACACCTTCGTCTCATCGTTTGTGATTCCACAATATCTTCTTTCGCCGCGTCGATTAAGATTATTGTGAGGTGATTGATAATACTAGGCTGTTCTTCGGGAATATAAGTCCGGGTTATCAATTGGTTCCTGTTCACCTTGACTTATCAAAAGACGGAACAAAAACTTATAGGTATTTCTGTGGGAGACAGATTTATCTATTACCGTAGACTTTTCTATGTGATACAGAAATTTTTATTAAAGTCTTTGACTTTGGGTCGTAACAACTCTTAGTTGTGGGTGAGATTAGCTAAGGGAATCAAGTGCGTAGTATCCTGATGGGATCAGAGACGTAAGGAGCGCAACTATACCTTGGATCAGTGTGAGATTGATTGAGGTTCAACTACAGTCCAGACCGAAGTTAGTTTGTAGTAGGCTAGTGTCTGTAGCGGCTTAATATAATGTGTGTTCAATCTGGAATAGGTCCGGGGTTTTTCTGCATTTGCGGTTTCCTTGTTAACAAAACTTCTGGTGTCTGTGTTATTTCTATTTCGCATTATATTTTTTAAAATAATTGAAATATCACAGGTTGTGCGTTAGATCAATCAATTAGAATATCCATCCTTTGGTTGTTGATTTACATTGATTAACACTTGGATATTGGTCTTTGGTACCATCCAAGTTATCTCTCTTGTATTTAATTAGACTCGCGTATTTCTATTTGCTTGAGTAAGAATTAAATCGAGAGATCGAGATATTATAACACTTTGATATACTTTTATTAAGATTGAGTCTAGTTGATTCTCTTAAAAGTATATTGGAGTTAGTCTATACAGATTGCTAAGCGAAATATTGGGTGTGGTTGTTGTACCCCCGATTTTTCAAACACACACACTATGTTTATATCCAATTATGGTTACATGTTCTAAACTCTCATTTCAATCATTGAAACATTCTTAGAAGACAACAATAGATGTCTCACACAACTATTATCTCCAAAGAAATTTTCAAGTGATCGAATGATCAATACGAAATATTCTGAGTCTACACCAAATGATTGTATCACCCAAATCATGTAAGATGTTACAAGGAGATTTTCACATGATCATCTTTTGACTTTCATCAAGAATAAAAGATGAACTTGGTTAAGGCGAAATCTTACCAACACATATTTCGAGAAATAGATAAGTGAGATAAACTCATCTCAAAATATCAAATTTGTATAATTGAAGTCTATATAGCAATACGACTTTTGTCTCAAATAGGAGATAAAGTTGATAGACTTTTGAGTGATAGATGAGTTCAAGTATCCACATACCTTTTGTTGATGAAGTTCCACAAGTTCCCTTGAGTAGTTCTTCGTCTTCATTCGATGAACGCTGTGAAGTCTAAAGCTCAACTACACTTTCTATCCTAATCCGAGATTAGCTATAAGTAGACTAGAAATCAAGACTTATAGTTTTGGCAACTAAACTTGACAAACAAGCTTGAGATAGCAACGCTTGCGAGTTCGGCCGAGCAGTGCTCTAACAATCTCCCCCTTTGTCAATTTTAGTAACAAAACTACCAATACATATGGATTATAAAATAAATAAACTTTGTAGCTTCTCCTCCAAATGCTTGATCTCCTTGGTTCTTCAACATTACTCGAAATATTCGTCACTTCCAAGTACTCTTGTGATTTTGAACGTGTTCAACTCAGTATCATAGTTGTTGAATATCCGTAGCTATAACAGTAAGAAAACAGTTGTTCTCAATCATTGTTATACAGTGTCATAGTATTATTACACAACATCAAAGTTCAATTGTACTACAACTTTGAAAACAATACTATGGTTATATGTATCACTCCCCCTTAGTCAATACTTCATCTCACAATGAAAACCACTCCCCCTTACATAATGATCCATAAACCATATGTATTTGTAGTGTGAACTACACATTAATTCTCCCCCTTTTTGTCAATATAAATTGGCAAATGTACGAAAACTAGTGGGATCCTAATGAAATTTTCATAGAGATACTTCATGACCAAAAGAGAAACACATATCAACTTTGTTTCGATGAATTCACATAGTCGAAACTTAGTGTATTCATCAAGGAGTTAATAAAGATACAAGATAACCCCTACAATATTCCACAGCCGCACTCCCCATAAAGATTTGGCAATTAAGCACAAGTTAAATTAAGAACCCTCCCCCATAAAATGTCATTCCCAAAGGAACAACAAGAGCGACCTTACTTTTACGAGAAAACAAGGATTTCTTTGGACATTAAAAAATTACATGAAACACGAATTTGTATCCAGAAAACTCAATTAAATTAACCACAGGAGAACCTATGATTAATTTAATCGGAAATGCTCAACATAAGAAAATTTAAGGATCCGCGCAGTACTTTCACATAAGATGGATCAAGGAAAGATCAATACTGCGGAATATTCAAAAATTCATTCTATTTCATCGGTATTTGCATAACGATATCATAGACTTAATCTTTGTTATCAAAAGTTCATTCTATCTTTTGTCAATATTTGCATAAAGACATATAATAGACTTAACTTTTGACATATATGGGAAATCATAGTTCACGGACGCAAACACACATATCCCATAAAAAATTTACAATATAGAAAACCATAAAGATTAATACTGCAAAATCATCTTCCAAATAAACTTTAGAATTTAAATAAATAGATCTAAAAACATTGCAAGATGAAAATCATTGGAAATAGCTATTCACAATAATTGCTATTCCAAACCCTAGTTATCCTTCTTAAAACACAAGAATAAATTCTTATAAGAAGTTTCCTAGAATAAATTAAAAGCATCTACTAAAAACCAAAACCGATCATAAGCTAAAATCAAAGTTCACGTCCGGAAGCTTCACGGGTTTCAAGACCACTGAGCTTGTGATTCACAGCATCAACTGCTTCTTCGGAGAAGGTATTCTCATTGAAACGATCCTTAACATGTGACTTCATGAGAGTAAGGTCGGAGTTAACCTTTTTCAACTCAGTTCGCAACACATCAAGACTTTTCATGGTATCAACAAGCTGCAGTTTTGCTTCCTCAAAGTGACTAATAAAATCAAGAACCACTTCAGCAGAAATCTCTTCATCATCCTCAATATCTGAAAAAGAGTCAGGTGATTGAGAAGAGAGATCATCAACTTCTACATGAATTCTTTTCTTCTTCCCTTTGGATACCAAACCAAACCCCTTATCAAGAAAACCTTTTGCAAAAACACAAGTGCCAGGAGGTGACGCCATTCTTGACAAGAACAAAACCAAGAGTACGTGTATTCAACTCAATAGGTTTGGTATTTAAAAGGTTTCTCAGGGAACAAGATTTTAGGGTTTCTAAAGAAAGTTCGTGACACGTAACACGTGTACCCGTACGAACATAACCTTGACCCAAAAAGAAAGACACTGAAGGTGCAAACCAAGAAAAACTAATTACACGGCAAAATGTTGCTAAGTGAAGTTTCAAAAATCTTAGCTCAATAAATTTTATATTCTCTAAAAAATTTAGAGCACAAGAGTAGCATGCAACATAGTTGCAACCAAAACCTTTTCGAGACACAATCAATAAAAAAATCTTGAGACACAATTAATACTTAGGCAGTGTTGTCTGTAGACAATAGTTTAGCTATGGACGATAAGAATATAGCTCGACTAATTAGAAATCAAATACCAATAAGTATACTGAAAAGGTGGGGGTCTAACAACCTCACCCAATATTTCGCTTAGCAATCTGTATGGACTAACTCCAATATAATTCCAAGAGAATCAACTAGACAGTCAGACTCAATCAATGGAAATATATTCAAGAGTTATATCTCAATTTTACAATTCAATCTGCAATCAAACAAATAGGAATTTGCGAGCCCGATTGAATATAAGAAATAACTTGAATGGTACCAAATAACAATGTTCAAGTGTCAATCAATTTATATCAACAATTAAAGGTTGGATTATCTAATTGATTGAACTTATGCACAACCTGTGATATTTCAATTATAAAAAGAAATATAATGCGGAAAAGAAATAACACAGACACCAGAAATTTTGTTAACAAGGAAACCGCAAATGCAGAAAAACCCCGGGACCTAGTCTATATTTGAACACCACATTGTATTAAGCCGCTACAAACACTAGCCTACTACCAGTTAACTTCGGACTGGAGTGTAGTTGATCCCTAACCAATATCACACTGATCAAGGTACACTTGCGCTCCTTACGCCTCTTGAACCACGCTAGATTCTGCGCACTTGATTCCCTTAACTGATCTCACCCACAATTAAGAGTTGCTACGACCCAAAGTCGAAGACTTGATAAACAAATCTGTCTCACACAAAAAAGTCTATTGAATAGATAAATCTGTCTCCCACAGATATACCTACGAGTTTTGTTCCGTATTTTGATAAATCAAGGTGAACAGGAACCAATTGATAAACCAGACTTATATTCCCGTAGAGCAGCCTAGTGTTATCAATCACCTCACAATAATCTTAATCGATTAACAAAACAAGATATTGTGGAATCACCAACGATGAGACGGAGATGTTTATGACTACTTTTCAATCTTGCCTATCGGAGAATAAATTTCGAGCAAATCTTAAAGAAAATAGTACTCAATCATAATAGAAAACAGCAAGATCAGAACACGCAACTACAGAGAAAATAGTTGGGTCTGGCTTCACAATCCCAATGAAGTCTTTAAGTCGTTAACCTACTGGGTTTTAGAAAAACCTAAGGTTAAAGGATAATCGACTCTAGTCGCAACTAGTATCACACAGGAGGTGTGGGAATTAGGTTTCCCAGTTGCTAGAGTTCTCATTTATATAGTCTTCAAATCAGGGTTTGCAATCAATGTTACCTTGGTAACAAAGAATTCAATATTCACCATTAGATGAAAACCTGATTAGATTCAAGCTAATATCTTTCAACCGTTAGATCGAACTTAGCTTGTTATATACAAATGAAATGTACCATCATTTAGATAAAGGTAACCTTACCTAAACGTGTACACTTAGTTGGTTCAACAATAGTTAGCCAATGGTTAGCCATATGAGCACTTTCATTTCAACCTTATTCATCTTTATCATAACTAGTTCAAATGACTCAAATAAAGCTAGTTAGAGAGTTGTTCAATTGTTTATATTCTCATTGAAGTATACAAGACACAATTGAAGCAAAATCGATTTTGATTCACTCGAATCATTTCATGAACATTATAGCCACAGTTTGCAAAAGACTGTATTCCTTATTATAAAAACGGGGGTACAACAACCACACCCAATATTCGCTTAGCAATCTATATAGACAAACTTCAATACACTTTCTAGAAAATCAACTAGACAGTCAGACTCAATCTAGAGAAAAGTATATCAAAGAGTTTATATCTCAATCTCTCGATTTGATCAAGCAAATAGAAATCTGCGAGTCTTTATCAAAGAGAGATAAGTTGGATGGTACCAAAGACCAATATCCAAGTGTCAATCAAATTTAAATCAACAACCAAAAGGTCGGATATTCTAATTGATTGAACAATGCACAACCTGTGATATTTCAATTATATAAACAAATATAATGCGGAATAGAAATAACACAAACACCAGAATTTTGTTAACGAGGAAACTGCAAATGCAAAAAAAAAAAAAACCGGGACCTAGTCTTGATTGAACACACACTGTATTAAGCCGCTACAGAAACTAGCCTACTCCAAATTAACTTCGGTCTGGACTGTAGTTGAACCCCAATCAATCTTACACTGATCCAAGGTACAGTTATGCTCCTACATCTCTGATCCCAGCAGGATGCTACGTACTTGATTCCATTAGCCGATCTCACCCACAACTAAGAGTTGCTACGACCCAAAGTCGAAGACTTTAATAAAAAAATCTGTATCACACAGAAAAGTCTACGGTAATAGATAAATCCGTCTCCCACGAATATACCTACGAGTTTTTGTTCCGTCTTTTGATAAATCATGGTGAACAGGAACCAATTGATAACCCGGACTTATATTCCCGAAGAACAGCCTAGTATTATCAATTACTTCACAATAATCTTAATCGACACAGCGAAAAAAGTATTGCGGAATCACAAACGATGAGACGAAGTGTTTGTGATTTCTTTTCTATCTTGCCTATCGGAGATATAAATCTCAAGCCAATTATTCCAATTGTACTCGTACGATAGAAATGGCAAGATCAGATCACATAACTACAAGAAAAGTAGTATCGGTCTGGCTTTACAATCCCAATGAAGTCTTTAAGTCGTTAACCTATTTTAGAGAATAAAAACCCAAGGTTAAAGGAGAATCGACTCTAGCTTATGCAACTAGTATCACACGTAAGGTATGGGGATTAGGTTTCCCAGTTGCTAGAGTTCTCCCTTATATAGTCTTTCAAATCAGGGTTTGGAATCAATGTTAGCTTGGTAACAAAGCATTCAATATTCACCGTTAGATGAAAACCTGATTAGATTCAAGCTAATATTTCTCAACCGTTGGATCGAAACCTTAGCTTGTTACACACAATCAATTTTGGGTTTATGTCACCATTCCCAAACATTAACATTTGTTGGTTCAACAATAGTTAACCAAATGGTTAGCCATATGATCACTTTCATATCAACCATATTCTTCTTCACCATAACTAGTTTAAATGACTCAAATGAACTAGTTAGAGAGTTGTTCAATTGCTTAGATCTTATGTAACTACACGAAGCAAAAACGGTTTGATTCACTCGAATCGGTTCATGAACTTTATAGCCATGGTTTTCAAAAGCATTCCTTAGTTTATATAAAGATGAGTTTAAGAACAACCGATTTTAGATATAACCTACTCAAGTTCGCGGACTTAAGCTCGCGGAAGGAGTTCACAAACTCCAGCAGAAATTCTCGGGTCGAGAACTTCCGCCAGTTCGCGGACTTGGTTCACGCCACATTCCGTTTCTCTTGATCAACAAAGTTCGCAAACTTTGGTTCAAGGAATAAGTACTTATACATATATGTGTTTCCACAACAATGCTTATATCCTACCAAAGGTTATGTAATCTAAACTCTCATTTCAATCATTGAAACATTCTCAGAGGACGTTATATAGCCGTTATTCACATACCATTTTTCGTCAGAGCAATTTTCAAAGTGATTGAAACATAACATGACATTCGTCACTAGGTGAAGATAAATTTGGCTAAAGCGAAAGCTTACCAACACATATTTCGAGAAATAGATAGGCGAGTTAAACTCGACTCGAAATAGCAAATGTGTATAATGAAAGTCTATATATCAAAATGACTTTTGTCTCAAGAATATGAGATGGAGTAAATAGATTTTTGAGTGACAGATAAGTTCAAGTCTCCCTTTTAGTCAATAAAGTTCCACCAGTTCCTTGAGTAGTCCTTCGTCTTGTATGATGATTTCCATGGAGTCTTGAGCTCAACTATACTTTCTATCATAGTTCGAGACCTTTAGCTATAATAGACTAGAAATCAGGACTTATAATTTTGATCACTAACATTGACAAACATGCTTGAGATAGAAACGCATGCGAGTTCGACCGAGCAATGCTCTAACAATCTCCCCCTTTGTCAATTTTAGTGACAAAACCATTAATACATATGGAATACAAAAAATAAATAAATTAACTTTTGTATCTCCTATTCCACATGTCCAATCTTCAACATTACTCGAAATCTTCATCACTTCCAAGTACTCCAATGATCCTAAAGGTTGTCAGTTTAACATCATCGTTGTTGAAATCCGTAGCTATAACAACAAGAAAACAAGAGTTCTCAATCATTGTTATACAGTGTCATAGTATCATTACGCAGCGTTAAAGTCCAATCACAACTTAAACAACAATACTATGGTGATATGTATCACTCCCCCTTTGTTAATACTCCATATCACATGGAAACCACTCCCCCTTACATAATGATCCGAAAACCATATGTATTTGTAGTGTGAACTACATATTAATTCTCCCCCTTTTTTTCAATAAAATTGGCAAAGGTACAAGAACGGGATCCTAATGAAATTTCCGAAAGAGACATTTCATGACCAAAAGAAAGAAACACATATCATCTTATATAGATGCAATCATAAAACCGAAGCTAAATGCATTCATCAAGGAGTTTAAAGATACAAGACAACCCCTATAATATTCCACAACTGCACTCCCCACAAAGATTTGGCAATTAAGCACAAGTTCAAAAAGAACTCTCCCCCATAATATGTCATTCCCGAAAGAACAACAAGAGCGACCTTAATTTCGAAAGAAAAGAAGGATTTCTTTGGACATAACTGTTGATGGTGGATTTTCATTTAAGGTTAAAATTGTAAAAAACTAGAAAATCATGCGTTGACATCTTGTAAAAGATAAAGCCATTAATAAGTGTTAAATACTCCTTCACTTTACTAATTCACCTAGAATGGAGCATGTGGCAACAATCCCATTCTGTGAATACATGAAATTCATCCAAGGTTGGAGCATGTAGCAACAATCCCATATACACTTTGTGAATTTATAGCATTATTAATTAATGCGTGAGCAGCCCTTGTATTTCATGTACTCATTATCGGTGCGGCATGACGACCGAGTGTTGCTCTCGGCAGAGCAACACGAACCTCCAAGCATTATAATGAAAGCATGTACGAAATACCCGTATAGGTTGCAACTCTCGGTGTGTTATACTAGCCCGATTGAGAACTCTCGGTGTGTTATACTATCCCGATTGAGCATCCGGACTGTCCGTATCAGTCTGGATATGATCTCGTTCATCCAACCTCACCAGCGTGATTGGATGACCCAGATCAATTCCATAACCCCCAAGCAGGTATGGAATATTCACTGCCGAACCAACGACCCCGCATGGTCGGCCTTCCCAAAATATTGGCATAGCTTGCCAAAACGTTCAAACCAGAGCGTATGGATGGAAAACCCTAAATTAGGGTTTGCGGCATATTACATGTGCCGCAAAATGATCTCTCAACCATCCATCTTCGCAGTATAGATGGAGGGCGTAGATGTAGATTCAAAGGGCCCAGAGCATGTCAACACAATCACCGTGGGCCCGCCTACATACTCGACCAATCGGTCGGGACCAACCATGGTTGGTCATCCCACCCGTGCGCCCGAATAGAGCATGACGCACGGCCGTGAAACCCAAAATTAGGGTTTTGAGCATCACGAGCGTCCATCTTCTCCGGCACGAATGGAGGGTCCCAGTTAGATTAAGCAGTCCTGGTCATACCAAAGATGACCACCGTGGGCCCGTCTCTATCCCCTCACCTGATCGGCTAAGGCATATCATGCCTGGCTATCCCAAAACGCGCGTCCAAACTTGCATGGTCACACTTCCCAAATTGCAAGCTGATCTCGACCACTCAACTTCACCGGACGATTTGAGTGGCTTAGATCACGTTTTCATGGGACGGTCGGTATAGGCGTGAACACCAGCCTACCACCTACACTCCAGACCGATCGACCAAGACCGACCAAGAATTGGTTGTCTTGGAACGCGCGCTGAAGATGGCGTGATGTGCGGCTCTTGCGGCACTATTTTTCCGTCACAAATTGATCTCGACCACTCAACTTCACCTGGACGAATTGAGTGGCCCGGATCATACTTTCGTGAGGTAATGGGGTATGGGCGCGCCGCACCGTCATGCCGTCTACACGCATGTACGATCGGCCCGGGCCAAAATCGTCTCCCAAGCTTGGATTCGACCAAGTGAAGAATGATGCCTGCGCACCTCTTCAAAACCCTAATTCCATCAACGGTCGCAAATGAGCGTCTCAAAAATCATCTCGTCCGTCCAACTTCACCGGCTTGGTTATACAACCCTGGTTAGGAGTTAATTAGTCAGTGAGGCGTCATGGGAATCACCACCCATCACTCTACCACACCATGATGCAGTACCTGCATAAAATACACATGATACTTCACAAGTATCAACTTCCCGAATAACGCAGTTATTCAATTTAGCATTACATGCTACCTTTTTTGGTCCCACGATCCACACATTCCGGACATCAATCATGTCACAAACTGGGGATACATACGGGGTATTGGTCGGCGGTTTACGGCGTGCGGCGTGCAACGCGCCATCACAAGAACGTGTTAGGAAGTCATGGACGGTTAGAGATGACAGGAGAAGTGGGCAAGACTGGTCGTGTAACACCAACACACAACTCCACTACTCCATCACTCCACTTCATCCACTTCCCACGAGAGACGTGAATAAGGCTCAAATGACTTGTATAAATAGGTTCTCCTCCCTATTTTCCAAACAGGAGGAGAAAAACAACACAAGTCCAGACGAGACAGAAACTAAGTGTTAATACAAAAACGTATTCAAACACCCAGAGCCTGCTTGCATCAATCGTAAGCCTGCTCACCTTTCTGTTACAAGTCATAAGCAAGCCAACACCTTCACAATCTCAACACCTTCTTCGCTTCCCTCCCTAAGATCAACCCCATCTCCTTCACTTTGTGACCGAAACAAGTATGGAACGGCCATTTCTTGGTTTAGGCCGGACTTGCACAGATTGATTTCCGAATCTACAAGCACTCACCGCACAGTGCATTTGTTTAGGGTTTAGATTCATTCCTCATCTACACACCCCAAATTACCAAATCCGGCAGGAATAGTTTTCACCCATAAACAATAACAAATCACATACAAGTATGAATTTGAATCCAAAATACTCAATTAAATTAACCACAAGAAGTTCATGATTAATTTAATCGATAATGCTCAACACAAGTGAACTTATGGAGACTCAAAAATACGATTAATCACAAGAGAACCCATAATTAATCTAATCGAAATACACAACCAAACTAATCACAAAAGTAATCAATTTAATTGGTCATACTCGACATAAGAGAATCTATGGAGCAATGACTAAGTTAATCATGAAAATAATCAACCCAGTCAAAAACGCTCAAACATAAGAAAACTTATGGAGTTATAACTAAATAACCAAACAAGATGATTAATTTAGTTCAAAAATGCTCGACATAAAGTACCTTACGGAACAACAACAAAGCTAATCATAAAATAATCAACTTGGTTGTTTAGTGCTCAACATAAGACACAATACGGAGCCTCACAATAATACATAAAATATGGATCAGGGAAGATCAATTACTGCGGAATACACAAGGATTCATTCTATTTTCCATCACCATTTGCACAATGACAAACAATAGACATAATCCTTGAAAACAAAAGATTTTAACCTATCTTGAGTCAATAATTGACAATATAGGCTTAACTTTTGTATTTGTCAAAATTCATTCATTCCTTTATCAACATATGAATATCGACTTATGAAAGAGTTTACTTTTGACAAGATACGGGACAATCATAGTTCACGGACGCAAACACACAGATCCCATAACAATTGCAATATATAAAACCATAAAGATTAATACTGCAAAAATCATCTTCCAAACAAATTTAGAGTTTAAATCAATAAATCTAAAAACATGAAGATGAAAACGATGGACATAGCTATGTGTAATCACAATAATGGCTATTCCAAACTCTAGTTATTCTTCTAAACAAAAACAGAAAAATAGAAGATTTACTAGATATTAAGACCTTTGAAGAATTATTTATCGTCCCCGAACTCCTTGTCGTCAACAACCATTGGGATGTAAGGTTCATTAAGGTAGGAGTTTATATCAATAAACCTTCTTAGCTGATGATGTCGAACCAGGGCCTTCTGAATCTCATGATTCTTATATAGAAAAGCCTTTATTTGTTGAATCTCCTTTCGCATCTCTTTCAATACTTCAGGAACATCAGAAAACTTCTGAGAGTTTGAAGGAACATCTCTTGGCTTCCTCACATTCCTTATTTTTCTTTTCAATGTCAGAGCTAACAGAGATTTCTCTTTTTCCTTCATGATTGATGGCTTGACAATCATATTAACATCCTTTCCATCAGAAGACATATCACTTGGAGCATCCATAGGCGTATAGGTTTGTGAGAGGAAATCACAATTTCAACAAGTAGTCTTGAGATAAAAAGGAGTTTCAATGAAGGAAAAGGAATATAGGGTTTCTAAACCTTTAACCAGGTCCGTACACGTCCAATTATCAACCCTATAAAGAGTAATATTGACGATCATAACCCTTTCTTTTTGTAGAAAGACAGGAAAGAGCAAAAACTAAGAAAAGAAAAAAAAACTTTTCCTAAAGCCTGAGAGGTACAAAATCATTGTCTCTTTTGATCAGGCACATGAGACAAGATTTTCATCAATCAACACAATTAAATTGCGTTGCGGTGAACAACAATTTGTCCACCATTTTCCTCATGAGAGGAATCCTCAGACTTCTGTCTATTAAACCGACTCGACCATACTCTCTTCTCTAATGGTCTTGGTTTGTCCTTGGAAACTAACTTCTTAGATGAAGATAAGATCCTACATACCTCAACGGTCTTCTGAGCAAGTTTAAGCTTCCTTGTTAAATGATTTGCTCTTCGTTGAAGTTTGTTGATGTGCCTCAGTTAGTGTTTGTACTTGTAACACCTTGAAAGTTCATGACCCTTTAGAGAACAATACGAACACGTCAGTCTAGGATAAAAGTCATGCTTTTGAGATGTGCACGCAGATAGGCACATAATGGAACCTGAAATATTATAAACAGAGTTTCCAAAGAATGGATCAACTTTATCTTCCAGAATGGTTGGATTATCTTCTGAAAGAATATCAAGATTGATGTATGTATTGATACAAATATCAAAATCAACATTTTCACCAAGAAGTGCAACACTTGATTTCTCGTCTTCATTAGAATCATAGTTGTCAGACATTTCATCAAGATTTGCAGCAAGACCTTTGTTCTCATTGTATTTTTTACGATTTGGGCACTCGTTTGCAAAATGTCCAAATCCTTTACACTTAAAGCACTGAGGCATATCCTCGTCATAAGTTTCATCAATATCCCTATTTTTTTAGGAGGAACACGATTATGAGGTTTGACTGATGCCTTAGGCTTATATCAAGAGAACCGTTTACTTCTCTTCAGCAGAAGATCCCTAAATTGTCTTGTGATCATCGAGACTGATTTGTCAAGATCTTCATCTGATGAATCTGTCTCAGAGTGATCATCTTCAGATATATACACTCTTTTACTTTTATCAAGTAATTTAGTGTCCTTTAGTGCTTTGAACCCAACATCCTTAGTTTTGGATGAATGTTCATGATCAAAGATATTAAGCTTCCCAACCAGCGTATTTCTGGAGAGATTATCAAGGTTATTTCCCTCAACGATGGCATGCTTCTTAGAATCGTATCTGGATGGCAGCGATCTGAGAATTTTCATCACAATGTCCTTTTCGGGAATAGTCTTACCCAATGCAAAAGATGCATTAACAATTTCAGACACTTTGTGATTAAACTCATCAAATGTTTCTTCATCTCCAATACGAAGGTTTTCCCAATCGGAATTTAGGTTTTGAAGCCTAGCTTCCTTTTCACTTGTATTACCTTCAAAAATGTTTTCTAAGATATCCCAAGCTTCTTGCGACTTAGTGCAATTTGACACATGGTGCTGAAGATTTGGGGTAATGGCATGTATGATGACATTCAAACCGTCGGAATTTTGCTTTGCAGCAAGTATCTCAGCAGGGCTTTATTCACCAATATTCTTGGGAACGTTTACATTTCCAACTGCCACAAAGGGAGGATCATAGCCATTAACAACATATACCCATGATTGAAAATCACGCGCTTGAAGAAAAGCTCGCATAGCAATTTTCCACCATAAGTAATTAGAGCCATCAAAGACTGGTGGAACGTTAATAGAGATATCACCTTTGTCCATAGAGTCAGATTGCTACAAACACAGACTTATAAGGTCTTGAACATGTTTGCCTGCTCTGATACCAATTGAAAAAGCGGGGATACAACAACCACACCCAATATTTCGCTTAGCAATCTGTATGGACAAACTTCAATATACTTTTTAGAGAATCAACTAGACATTCAGACTCAATCTAGAGAAAAGTATATCAAAGAGTTTATATCTCAATCTCTCGATTTGATCTTTACTCAAGCAAATAGAAATCTGCGAGTCTTTATCAAAGAGAGATAACTTGGATGGTACCAAAGACCAATATCCAAGTGTCAATCAATTTAAATCAACAACCAAAAGGTCGGATATTCTAATTGATTGAACAACGCACAACCTGTGATATTTCAATTATATAAACAAATATAATGCGGAATAGAAATAACACATACACCAGAATTTTGTTAACGAGGAAACCGCAAATGAAGAAAAACCCCGGGACCTAGTCTAGATTAAACACACACAGTATTAAGCCACTACAGACACTAGCCTACTCCAAATTAACTTCGGTCTGGACTGTAGTTGAACCCCAATCAATCTCACACTGATCCAAGGTACAGTTATGCTCCTACGTCTCTAATCTCAGCAGGATGCTATGTACTTGATTCCCTTAGATGATCTCACCCACAACTAAGAGTTGCTACGACCCAAAGTCGAAGACTTTAATAAACAAATATGTATCACACAGAAAAGTCTACGGTAATAGATAAATCCGTCTCCCACGAATATACCTACGAGTTTTTGTTCCGTATGTTGATAAATCAAGGTAAACAGGAACCAATTGATAACCCGGACTTATATTCCCGAAGAACAACCTAGTATTATCAATCACCTCACAATAATCTTAATCGACGCAGCGAAAAAGGTATTGCGGAATCACAAACGATGAGACGAAGTGTTTGTGATTTCTTTTCTATCTTGCCTATCGGAGATATAAATCTCAAGCCAAATATTCCAATTGTACTCGTACGATAGAAACAACAAGATCAGATCACACAACTACAAGAAAAGTAGTATCGGTCTGGCTTCACAATCCCAATGAAGTCTTTAAGTCGTTAACCTGGTTTAGAGAAGAAAAACCCAAGGTTAAAGGAGAATCAACTCTAGCTTATGAAACTAGTATCACACATAAGGTCTGGGGATTAGGTTTCCTAGTTGCTAGAGTTCTCCCTTATATAGTCTTTCAAATCAGGGTTTGCAATCAATGTTAGCTTGGTAACAAAGCATTCAATATTCACCGTTAGATGAAAACCTGATTAGATTCAAGCTAATATTTCTCAACCGTTGGATCGAAACCTTAGCTTGTTACACACAATCAATTTTGGGTTTATGTCACCGTTCCCAAACATTAACATTTGTTGGTTCAACAATAGTTAACCAAATGGTTAGACATATGATCACTTTCATATCAACCATATTCTTCTTCACCATAACTAGTTCAAATGACTCAAATGAACTAGTTAGAGAGTTCTTCAATTGCTTAGATATTATGTAACTACACAAAACACAATCGAAGCAAAAACGGTTTGATTCACTCGAATCGGTTCATGAACTTTATAGCCATGGTTTTCAAAAGCATTTCTTAGTTTATATAAACATGAGTTCAAGAACAACCGATTTTAGATATAACCTACTCAAGTTCGCGGACTGGGTTCTGTAGATGGGGCAAAACGAGTCGCTGGTTTTTACGGAATTGGGGAGACGACTGTGCGGAGGAAACTCCTTGAACCGAGTGAACTCTTAAACCTCACACAGATGCACTGTAAGAAGGGAGTGCTTTGAATTCGAGAGATCAATCTGTAGTACTCCGGCCTAAACCAAGACAATGGTCGTTCCAGAGTAAATTCGGTCACAAGAGAGGATGGGTCGATCTGTATGAGGGAAGCTGAGAAATGTGTGAGATCAATGGTGATCGAAGATTTTAGGTGTGTTGTGTATTCTGAAAATAAGATAAGTTCTGAATGATTGAATTTGCTATGTTTAGAGTAATTGCTCAGATGTTGAGTTGTTAATCTCGTGTTCTCTGTTTGACGTGAGACTGTCTTGTATTTCAATCATGATTTAGGAACTTATTTATATTGCTAGAATTGTAAATACCATGATCCCATGAAGTGTGACAGTTGATAGAATCAAAGAGTGGAGAAGTGAAAATCGTGTTAAAACCAGTTACTCAACGTGCAGAGATTTGGTCGATTTTTCATCCACTACTTTGTTAACTCCTTCAACTGATTGCACGACTTGATCACATTCTCATCGTGTGTATGAACACACGTGCCGTAGACCGCCAGACCAAAACCCTAGTTAATATCCCCCATGTGACACAATTGATGTCTCGTGATTTAGTTAGTCGATTCTTTTACTTCATGGGACGATGAGTCCTTGTATTGTTGAATCGAACGTGATTTGCAAATGTTCTCGAGACTCATAAATTGAACGTGTTCCATTGAGACATAGGTATGATTCTCACGTAAATGTTGATAGTTAAGGTGAGCAAATATTGCTCATTCGATGGATTGTTGAATATTGACAATTGAACCAATATTCCTTAGTCTGAACAAATATTGCTCATCTGAGCAAATGTTGCTCGTCGATGACTTATTGATAGCATGACCAAATAAAATATTAATTTAAATACCTAACAATCGAACCAAGTATAATTAATAAAATGTTGACCATGAGATCATCGTAAAATTATTAGTGTTTGAATCTGGAATTATGAACCTTGGACTCAAAACCCTAATTCGATCAATTGATGATCAGCTGATGGTTTATTGAAAATTAACCACGAAAGGAGGGACCGGCTACATGGGATCATCGGTCGACCATGTAGCGCCCAGATGCTCAAGTGAGGAAATACCAAGGTCTCTTGAAGACTTGTTGATTTGTTGATGAGAGGATGATTAAATGCTGGTTTAATCATTTATTAAAATAATGCTCGTCTGAGCATCAAGTGATAAAACCTAATTAATTATGAAGAGGCGAGGGACCGAACAAGGAGTTTTGAAACCGGCCCTGGTTGGTCACGGGATCGAATGACGATCGTTTCATGAAATTCCAAAATTGTTCGGAAGAATTTGAACCTAATGTGAACAAACTAGGTCAAATGATTAAAGTATGGGGGACCGGCCTCTTGCAAGACAAAGAGCCAACCCTGGTCGGTCAAGGTAATATGCTCGTGTCACCAAAGTGTTCGCGTCTCAGTCCTAAGAATTTTGATATTTTCTGATGTACATTTGAGCAATCATTTGAGAAAATATGAAGAAATCAGGGATTTTGCTGAAACTGAGGAAACTTCATGAGATGAAGGAAAATAATTATAAAATGAAGGAATCATGAAGTGTGGGACCGGCTATGGCCAAGGCATGGCTGGCCGGCCAATGAGCCCGGTCCCATAGCATTTTTCCTAATTTTATTATATTTTTCATGATTTTAAGAAAATACCATGAAATCAAGGAGTTTGTTGAAATCAAGGAGTTTCCTTGAAGTGAAGGAGTTTCCATGAGGTGAAGGAAACATAAAAAATAATAATCATAAAATAAGAGGCGTGTGGGACCGTCTAGGGCATGACCGGCCGGCTAGGGCCCGGTCCCACGAGTTTACCTAATTTTATATTATTTTTCATAACTTTATGAAAATATCATGAAATCAAGGAGTTTCCTTGAAGTGAAGGAGTTTCCATGAGGTGAAGGAAACATAGAAAATAATAAAAAAAAGAGAGAGGCGTGTGGGATCGGCTAGGGCATGACCGGCTGGCTAGGGCCCGGTCCCACGAGTTTACCTAATTTTATATTATTTTTCATGACTTGAAGGAAATATCATGAAATTAGGGAAATACCATGAGATCAAGGAATTTCATGGGATGAAGGAAAGAATAATAAAATAATAAGGAATATAAGGTGTGGGACCGGCCGGCTAGTAGGCTTGGTCCTGCATACCTTTCCTAATTATTTATTATTTCCTTGATGTGAAGGAAACACCATGAAATTGAGGAGTTTCCTTAAAACGAAGGAATTTTGTTCAAATGAGAGAATTTTCATGAGATCAAGGATAATAATAAAATATGATAAAATATAAAATTGGGCGTGGGACTGGTCACGGACGGCCAAATAACGGTGGGCCTAGTCCCAAAGACCTTGTCGATATTTTATTATTTATTATTTTCTTTCCTATTTTGCGTAGGTTCATCGTCCCATCATATTTTGAAATACTCATTCGTGCATTCAGGTGTTCATTAGTGCATTATTGTTGAGTACACTTGCACCATTTTGGTCTGGGCTTACTCGATAGTAGCTCGGATGCCCGTACGTTGAATATTTATTACTAACCCATGGAATTCTCTTTGGGAAGAACCATGAATTGAAGCAACGAAATATTATGAAGAACGTAGAATATTTCCGAATATTCGATTAATGAATTTAAGGATTAGAAATAATTAATTGATGGCTCTATACTAGCGGGCATGCCTGCGTCTAGGAGCATTAATTATTAGAGGATTGGGTGATATGAGCTAGTTGAAGCGTCATATTTATTATGTATAGTATAGTCAGGGAAAACACGTTGTTGCATCCTGAAGACGTTATCGCTTTATACTAGTAGGCAAGCTGTCTAGGAGCCGTCCAATCATAATGATTCTATACACATGTCTTTTATCTAGTCAGGGAAAACATTGTTACATCCTGAAGACGTTATTGCTCTATACTAGCAGGCAAGTTGTCTAGGAGCCGTCCAATCGTTCGATTCTATATAGAAGTAATTACTGAAATTGCTCAGTGTTCATGAGATATGCCGTTGTCTCAGTTGAGAGACTACACATCTACATATATTCTGAGAGACAGTATTCTCAGTCATAGGTTCTTGCGGCATGAACTTTTATGCTTCAATGAGAGACATGAGCCTCAATACTCATCTGATTGTTGGATCAGGAGTATGTACAATTATGGTTTTACGATTTTAGCCTTTGTTGAAAATCCACCATCTACAGGTACGCAGACTTAAGCTCACGGAAGGAGTTCACAAACTCCAGCGGAAATTCTCGACCGAGCAATGCTCTAACACTTATTATATAAATGTATTAGTTCATGAACAAACCGATTTTAGAACATAACCTACTTAAGTATGCAAATGAGTACGCTTACCTAAGTAGCCGGGCTGAGTTTGGTTATGCCAGTATGCGTACTGGTATGCATACCAATTTACACTTCCAAACTCCAACAGAAATTCACGGAACTTGAACTTCCGCCAGTACGTGTACGGGTACGCATACTTAGTTCCCGAACTTCCAACAACCAACCAGTACGCGTACGTGTACGCATACCATGGTTCCCGGTTTTGGACTTTACACAAATGTGAATACACACTATGTTTATATCCAATCATGGTTACATGTTCTAAACCCTCATTTCAATCATTGAAACATTCTTGGAAGACGACAATAGTTGTCTCACACAAACTATTAGCTTCAAAGCAATTTTCAAGTGATCGAATGATCAATACGAAACATTCCGAGTCTACATCAAATGAATGTCTCACACAAATCATGTAAGATGTTACAAGGTGATTTTCACATGATCATCTTTTGACTTTCATCAAGAATAAAAGATGAACTTGGTTAAAGCGAAAGCTTACCAAGACATATTTCGAGAAATAGATAGGCGAGATAAACTCGGCTCGAAATACCAAATGTGCATAACTGAAGTCTATATAGCAATTAGACTTTTTGTCTCAAATAGGAGACGGAGTGGATAGAATTTTGAGTGTTATATGAGTTCAAGTCTCCACATACCTATTGTTGATGAATTTCCACAAGTTCCCTTGAGTAGTTATTCGTCTTCATTCGATGAACGCCGTGGAATCTAAAGCTCAACTACACTTACTATCCTAATCCGAGACTTAGCTATAAGTAGACTAGAAATCAAGACTTATAGTTTTGGCCACTAAACTTGACAAACAAGCTTGAGATAGCAACGCTTGCGAGTTCGACCGAGCAGTGCTCTAACAATCTCCCCCTTTATCAATTTTAGTGACAAAATATCAATACATATGGATTACAAAATAAATAAACTGTGTAGCTTCTCATCCAAATGCTTGATCTCCTTGGTTCTTTAACATACTCGAAATCTTCGTCACTTCCAAATACTCCAGTGATTCTAAATGTGTTCAACTCAGCATCTAGTTGTTGAAGATCCGTAGTTATAACAATGAGAAAACAATAGCTCTCAATCATTGTTATACAGTTTCATAGTATTATTACATAGCATCAAAGTTCAATTGTATCACAACTTTGACAACAATACTATGGTGATATGTATCACTCCCCCCTTGGTCAATACTTCATCTCACATGAAAACCATTCCCCCTTACATAATGATCTGTAAACCGTATGTATTTGTAGTCTGAACTACACATGAATTCTCCCCCTTTTTGTCAATATAAATTGGCAAAGGTACAAAAACTAGTGGGATCCTAATGAAATTTCCATAGAGATACTTCACGACCAAAAGAGAACCACATATCAACTTTGTTTAGATGCAATCATATAGCCGAAGCTAAATGCATTCATCAAGGAGTTTATAAAGATACAAGATAACCCCTATAATATTCAACATCCGCACTCCCCACAAAGATATGGTAATTAAGTACAAGCTCAAATAAGAACTCTCCCCCATAAAATGTCATTCCAGAAAGAACAACAAGAGCGACCTTACTTTCACAAGAAAAGAAGGATTTCTTTGGACATTAACAAATCACATGAAACATGAATTTGTATCCAAAATACTCAATTAAATTAACCACAGGAGAACCCATGATTAATTTAATCGGAAATGCTCAACATAAGAAACCTTACGGAGCCGCACAGTATTTACACAAAGATGTAGATCATGGAAGACCAATACTGCGGAATAAACAAAGATTCATTCTATCTTTATCAATATTTGCATAGAGACATATAATAGACTTAATCTTTGTAAACAAACGTTCATCCTATCTTCCATCATATTTGCATAATGACATAATAGGTTTAACTTTTGTTTGTCAAAAGTTCATTCAATCTTTATCAATATTTGCATAATGACATATGAAAGACTTAACTTTTGACCATGTATGGGACAATCGTAGTTCACGGATGCACACACACATATCCCATAATAAGTTGCAATATATAAAACCATAAAGATTAATACTGCAAAATCATCTTCCAAATAAACTTTAGAATTTAAATAAATAAATCTAAAAGCATTGCAAGATGAAAAACGTTGGAAATAACTATGTGTACTCACAATAATGGCTATTCCAAACAAGAATAAATTCTCATAAGAAGTTTCCTAGACATATTGAAACATCAAGAGACAAGGAGTTTACTCATCATCTTCATCATTGGAAACCATCCAAGAGTCTTGAATAGTATCCATATCTTCCTTGATTTCGGGAAACTTAGTTGCAATCAAACATAATTGTTCTTGCACACATTTTACCCTTGAATTAATCTTACACACACCCTTGTGAATTTGTTGAAGAAGACTCAAGGTGGTAGGATCACAAGAATCGTTAAGGGAATCACATCTTTGTCTTTTGCACATATTCTCCTTCATACGTTTAAAAGTACAAGGGCGAACAAGTTTGGGTGTTCCAAGAGAGTTGCAAATTGGAGCAATAGAATGTGCATGGCAAATTTGTCCAATCAAGCAGGAAAGTCTAAATTCTTGTTGGATGAAGTCATCGAGACCATTTGAAAAATGATAAATCCACAAATATCGAGACTTGGGGTACCCAATTCAAGGAAATAGACCAACTCCGCAAACTCGCGACTCCATCGAGAATTTTCAATTGTGGAGGGACAAAGATTAGAGATACCAATCTTTCCGAATGACATCAAAGCAAGACTAAGATAATTAGTGGGAAATTTTCCTTCATTCCAATAAACACTCTTGCCACAAAGACCATGCGAGATGGTTTCATATGATGGTCTTTCATCACATGGCCTAGGAAGGCGAAAATTACCCAAAGGAATTTTGGTAATCCTTGAAATCAACTCCCTATTAACAAGAATCCATTCTCTATTTATGATGGTCTTGAATTCCATGTCATCAAGATCAACATCATGGATGTTAGCATAGAAGATTCTTGTGAGAGTATCAAAACCCTCACCAAGACCATTAAACATGTTTCCAAGATTAAATTTCTCAAAACAAACCAAATCTTCTTTATGACCACTAACCATATCCAACTTCTATTCTAAAATAAAACCACTAGAAGAAATCCTTTCAAAGATCTTACTACTAGAATCATTGACAAATCTAATTCTAATAGAATCTTGATTTTGAGGCAAAGTCATGCTAGAGATGAATCCAAAGTTTTTGAAACCTTGAAATTTCCCATGAGACCTAGAAATTGAGAGTACAAGGAGAAAGAAGAACTTACTTGATTTGATCCTTGATGATGAATGAAACCCTTAGTTACTTATGAATCTCCAAGGATGAATTTTAATGGAAATAATACATGAACCCTAGAAACGTTCACTGGTAGGCCCGAAAGATGGGTAAATTTTATGAGGCCTACGTTTAAACCGCAAGTGCACGGTGTCTGGTTTGCAGCACAGGGCAGGTGCGAGTCGATCCACAGAGACGAGGGGTGCTTAAGTGATCTATGGCTATGCTAAACTGAGTTCTAATGAAGGTAACACACTTATGTTTTTGTTGCCGAATCGGCTGAGGTGGGAATGTGACACTAGACTAAGGTTGTATCAAAATATGGAAAGTACCAGGGTGATCATTCCACCCCTGATCTCATGCACAAGCTATGTATCTTAAGCTATGTTCCTGTGCCTTCTTATGAAGGTCTACACTGGATGTTTCTTAACCCATTTTAGCCTACGACCCTAGTATGGACTATCTTCTTACAGTATAATCCATCACAAAGCTAACAAGCTTCAAGGACTAATTAACAATCCTAATCATGGTATACTCAGCAAAAACACAACTCCAAATAAATGAACTGAACATGAATTTCAGGGGTTTCATTAACACCCTGGATATGTAATTAAAACATCACAAGAACAAATAAACCTAATTGACAGCTCTGGCTAATCCAGGCGTGCCCAATTCCACTTCTTCTTCATCTATTTATACATGCACAAGAAAATATCCCCAAACCCTAATTCTCAAAATCGAAACAAAAATTAAAATAAACCCATACCCTCTACTCTCTGAATCGCCTCTCTTCCTCTGTCAATCGGCTCTGCAACTCCATGCTTGATTGATTGATCAAAAACCTAACCCTAGTTCTTCCTATTTCTCACTTAGCCTCTAGGAAAGAAGCTATGAGAGAAATAGAGAGAAGCTAGGGGAAAAGGAGTGCGGTTGGAGGTCGTGGTGATGGTGACATGAGAGAAAGGTGGTCTGGTGGTGATGGAGGCTCTGATGGTGTCGGGGAAGAGAGGAATGGTTTCTGCAGAGGCGTGGGAAAAGAGAGAAGAGAAGAAAGAGAAGAGAAAGAAGAGAATGAGTTAGGTCGATGGGTGTATAGGGTGTTGGGCACTTTGGTGTGAGGCGGGTGCAGCAAGCTTTGATGAGAACGCTGCACCGAGCGTTGGATGAATAGGAGCGAAATCGAATCAGTGATAGAGGTAAGCGGTTTTGGAGCGGTCTGGTGTTGCACGGAGCATCAAGAGATGATGTATAGTGATGGAGCGACCGTTGGATGTAGGCGAGGAGATCTCAATGGCTCAGAATGAGCGGGCTCGGATCCGGGTCATGGGTAGCTCTAGCCCAAGTCTTCCTTGTTGGGTTGCAACTGATTTGCGCGCGGGCTTTGGCTATCTGCTCCATAGATGTTTGACTTCAATTCTTCGCTTTTTAGCTCCTCAGATTCTCCGAGCTTTATTTATTACCTAAAAACACAAAATTAATTAATACAAATATTTATTCTTGAAAACAAGGAAAATACAGAATATGGGATAATATCTGATTTATAAGCGCAAAAGACGAGTAAAATGCCAATAAAAAGATGTATAAATATGCACTATTTGGCACTCATCAAATACCCCCAAACCTGAATTTTACTTGTCCTCAAGTGAAACAAAAAATAAGAAATCCTAACTATACCCCTGTCGCAGTCTCTCGAATGCATTTAGCGTATGCACTAAGCCTTTAAACCCCTAGGTGTCCCTAGTGGACGAGTTGTAGTCTCGTGAGGGTTTACAAGGTGTACCCACAAAACCTTCTCCAACTTCGAGTGTAAAAGAGTCTCAAGCATCCTAGAAGCTATGAGGACATAGAGTTTCTGCATGCTAGTAATGTGAAGTTAGAACTATCGAAGAACGCATTCTCATCCTTAAGTCTTTGAGCGAGAAGTAACCATACCATATGAAAGAATTCGGATTCGATTGTGATCATAAGCCTCGACTTCGCCTCACCATTAGGGTTTTATGATAATTGCACTCAAAAAGATGGCTTTTTAGTCTCTCATGTGTGCAGGCGGGAATAAAGAGAGAAATCCCGCACACGTTGTAGGTAAGAAGGATAACCTTCCGAAATAAAATCTGGAGACTCCACAAAAGTGTGGACAAAAGAATCTTTTTCTAATGATCTCTAAGAAAGGAAAATCAACCATTAGCAAGGGGTGGGATTACTCACTCACTTCTCACCCGATCGGCAATTAATATCACTCTCTCATAAGAAACCATAGAAACGTCTTCAATCTTCGGTCTTCGGTCTTCATCTTCAACTATTGATGACGAACTTCTGAACTTCACAAAAACTTAATAACTTTTTTTTTTTTTTTTTTTTTTTTTTTTTTTTTTTTTTTTTTAACTTTGTGGTAACTAGACACAGAAAATAAACTACTTTTTTTTTTTTTTTTTTTTTTTTTTTTTTTTTTTTTTACAATAAAACGATAAACTCAATTTTTCACAACTTCATTAATTCTCATCTTATTTTCTTTTCTTTGTTGTACATAAACCTTGGACTATATCAATTTTTCTTTCAATATTCTCGATTACGCTCCTGGTTCTTTGACGATGATGTGTTTCTATGGGTCTTGGCTGATTGAGAGAGAGAGATGCTAACTGCAAATCGATATTTAGAAGGAGTTTTCATCTTTAGACGTCACCCTCATGATTGACGGAATTAGCACTCAAGAGATCAAAAGTAGTCTTTGAAAGTGGTGCGAAGTTGGGTAGCTCACCATTCCTACCCTAATTGACGTACGGTGACACACACTCTAAAAGCTTTTCTAGAAAGTCACAAAGAGTGAAGGTCGGTACCTCGCTTGATGTAAAATGGGTAGTCTCCACTATGGGTGATCACAATTCTACTACCGAATATCTAAACAAAGACACCTAATTCGCCCTCCCATGGTTAAATCCAACTTTAACGCTCTAATCAACTAAGAAACCCGATTGTGTTCTCCTAAGTACTTCCAAGTTCATTTATTTCGGTCGAAATCTCTATGTAAACATAGCTAAAAGCATGCTAGTGACTCTAAAATCTCTAAAAGTTGGAGGTTTTTATTTGCAAAAAGTTTTTGAATTTTTTTTTTTTTTTTTTTTTTTTTTTTTGAAAAAAAAAGGTGAAATAAAAGACTAAAAACTCTAAATGCAAATGCACCCCAAACCTAAATCAAACATTGTCCTCAATGTGTCAACAGATAGGAAAAATTTAAACAGTCACATACCATGAGAACTATCTTTGAAAAGAGAAAAGGGAAGAGATTACCGGAAATGTCGGCGGAAGCAAGGTTGAGCTTCATTCGTCAAGGCTAGAATCCAACATTCTCAGTGGAGATCATATTGGATTAGCATAATATATGTGCAAGAAGACTCAACCGAATCAAGAAAAGAAAATTTAACAAGTCCTACTGGATTATATACAAAAATTCACCATAAACTAACAATCTAAAGAGTTGAGGATCAACCCAATAGAAAATATATACAAACATCAACAAACCTTACACAGATATAACATGAGAGTGCAAGTAAGATGCAAATGTGAAAGAGTTTCCCCCAAACCTAAATTTGTGAACGGGTGTGTTTGTGAGAACAAAATCTTGCAATTTTAAAGGTACATCATGCAAAAGGTCTAACTCAAAATGAGTTTTGCTAATTACAGCGGACATACATATTCCAACCGTGGCTCCTTAAGAGTGTTATACTTTGATGCAAAATAGTCCAAGAGGACTTGGGAAGCACAAAGCTCTAGGCCTAAGTTAGGCATTTTCGAGAAAAGTTGGTTTTGCAATTTTGTGACAAACTACACCTAGGTTGGGTGAAGGAGTTTCAATTTGTGACTCGGAGAGAGGTTAGGTACATCTAAGTTGTGTTCATGTATAAAATCATTTGCACCGTCACACTCTTTCCTAAGGTCGAGTGGGTAAATCATGGTCATTTTCACGGGGCAATTCATCGGGTTCCACATCAAATTCATCGTAGGAGGCAACATATTGTGACATGGGCAGGGAATCGGACACGAAATAATATTATGATCCAAAAGAACATTAGTGTCAACGTAAGATTCATCCTTTCTTAAGTCACAAACAAGTTGTGTAGCATGCTCACATTCACTGAAGAATTTCACAAAACTAAGCTCATAGTTAAGATCACATTTATGAATGTTAGAAGAAGTATCATTCATAAGGTTCACAGAAGAGACGCCTAACGTCTACGAACCAAAAGATTCCATCATATTTTCAAAGCATGCACATGCTCTTCTAACATATCATATTCATCATCATCATTATCATAGCAAAAGTTCATCTCTCCATTCACAATTGTAGCATTTCTAGTGTACTCATTGACCTCTAGATTAGGTTCATATTCGGTATATGGTTGTGCAAAAGGTTCACTAGAGAAGGGATGCTCGGAGACATGTTGCTATGTGGATGGTCATGCATTGCATTCATTTCAAGCCTAGCATTTTGCTCCATGAGTGTGTCCATTAGTGATTGCAAACTAGGAGTTGGGGAGTATAAAATTGTTCATCTCCCCATTGTGGTGAATGATGCATGGGTGCAGGTTGATTATGGTCCCAATAGTCACTTCTAGACACTTCGTATATTGGATTATCATGGTTTTCCCTAGACTGTCTAAAAGCATGCAAAATATAACAGTATTCAGCAGGGTGGTCTAAGCCACCACATAAGGTGCAAGCATGCATTTCATATTGCCTAGAAAAACTAGATTCGACAGATTGCCTTTCTAAAGCAGATTGCCTATCTAAAGCAGATAGTCGAGCCTCTAAAAGTGATGACTGGGTATGAGACAATTGTTCGTTTTCAACCTGTGGTGGATGATGTATGTGATCATAATGATTAGGGTATGTGAGATCAGGGCCCTGAGAACGCCCATAAAATTCCCTAAAGTCACTATGGTATGGGTGTTCATCTTGTGAAAGATGCCCGTAAGCGAGCTCTCTAAGGGATTTGTTTGAATCCCCAGATGCGGACCAAAATCCTGACATGATTTATCAAATTGAACTCACAATCTAATTTGGTTTATGTGGGTTTGTTTGGTTTAAATGGGTTCATTTTTGTTTTTGTAAACTTTGGTTTATGTGGGAAAGTTTGGTTTATGTGGGCTTGTTGTTTGGTTTTTTTGTGGGAAGCTTGGTTTTGTTGGGATTGATTTTGGTTTTTTGTTGGGAAAGTACAGCCCAGTGAACTGTGGGCTCAGTTTTGTTTAGGCCCAGCAGTGTTGCTTATGTGGTTGTGCAAAGCCTAGTGGACAGTGGGCTCAATTGGCTGCATGACCCGGCTAATAGGTTTAGTTTAGTTTAAGCCCAGCATCAGAGTGCAAAGCCCAGGTTGGGTTCAGTTGGTTGCAGCCCAATTTGCTGTAGAAACACAGCCCAGAAGTGAGATGATTAACAGTAAATGTGCCTTGGTTGGTTGACTAGCCCAATTTGCCTTGGTTTAGCCTGGGTTGTGGGCCTTGGTTGGTTGACTAGCCCAGGGTGTGTTAGCCCAGTAAATGTGCACAGCCCGACAATTGAATGGCCCAGTTAGGTGGGCTGAAAGTTGGTTATGTGGGCTGTGTGTACAGCCCAACAGTGTGGGCTGATGTGGGCTGAAAATTCAAAAATAGTTAGCCCAGTAAATGGGCTTCAGTTTAAAAGTGCACAGCTTTGATTATCACATCTCACAACTTAATTCAATGCCAAAGGAGCATACACCATTTTGCAAAAACTGATCCCTACATTCACACAAGCAACAGATGAAGTCAACTGAGTTTTGCAGGTGAGCAGCCTTACAAGGTTTCCCACAAGGTGCACAGGTCAGAGCTCAACAGGTCACATCAGGGTGCATGATATCTCACACAAGGCACACAGGTGCGCAAACAAACTCATGCAACTCTGTTGTAGAGGCTAGCCTAACATGGGTTACATGCATTCCAGGTTTACTGTCACACAAGGCAATACAAATTGGCTATCGGTTCAAGGCAATACAAGCTCAAGGTACACAGTGCACATTCACGGACTCGGGGTTTACACGGGGGTTGACAGACTCGGACCCAAAAGTAAAACAACGGCGGCAGAGCACAAAGACAAGTTATCGGGGCTAGGTGTTCGGTTTTTTGCTCACGAGTGCTGGATAGTGTAGATCATGCACGAGGGATTTGCAAGGCAAAGCAAGTGCGGAGTTACAAGATGCACGGGGATCGGCGAGGGTTCGAGCGAGCAAGCTAAGCTTGCACCTTACACACACCACAAGACAAGCTAAGATTCACAAATGCACGCTTTGGCTAACCTTACGTCTTTGAGTTTTTCCCTTGCCTTCCTTCCCTTGGTTTTCACAAACAAAGATCCCAAGCACAAATGCAAGACTTTGTTGGCTCAACAAGGAGATTAGTTCTCGAGCTTCACGAGTCAAAGCAACGAGAGCAATAAAGGTACGGCGAGTTCGAGCTATGCCGAGTGAAAAACCAAGCCACAGAAAAATAACAGCAAAGTGCAGCTAACAAAGCTAACAAAGTAGCAGCCAAGTTATACTAGAATTCCTAAGTTACAGAAGCAGTTTATAAGAAAAATAAACTAAGTTACAACAAGACTAAAACAACAATGAAAAACTAAGATAACAAAAGCTACAGCTAAGACAAGTTACAGCTAGAAATAGCAATGCAGAGAGAATATATACAAGGTTGGAAATCAGTGAAGCAAGGCCAATAGTCAACAGGGCACGCGCCAAGTCCCCGGCAGCGGCGCCAAAAACTTGGTAGGCCCGAAAGATGGGTAAATTTTATGAGGCCTACGTTTAAACCGCAAGTGCACGGTGTCTGGTTTGCAGCACAGGGCAGGTGCGAGTCGATCCACAGAGACGAGGGGTGCTTAAGTGATCTATGGCTATGCTAAACTGAGTTCTAATGAAGGTAACACACTTATGTTTTTGTTGCTTAATCGACTGAGGTGGGAATGTGACACTAGACTAAGGTTGTATCAAAATATGGAAAGTACCAGGGGTGATCATTCCACCCCGATCTCATGCACAAGCTATGTATCTTAAGCTATGTTCCTGTGCCTTCTTATGAAGGTCTACACTGGATGTTTCTTAACCCATTTTAGCCAACTGACCCCTAGTATGGACTATCTTCTTACAGTATAATCCATCACAGGCTAACAAGCTTCAAGGACTAATTAACAATCCTAATCATGGTATACTCAGCAAAAACACAACTCCAAATAAATGAACTGAACATGAATTTCAGGGGTTTCATTAACACCCTGGATATGTAATTAAAACATCACAAGAACAAATAAACCTAATTGACAGCTCTGGCTAATCCAGGCGTGCCCAATTCCACTTCTTCTTCATCTATTTATACATGCACAAGAAAATATCCCCAAACCCTAATTCTCAAAATCGAAACAAAAATTAAAATAAACCCATACCCTCTACTCTCTGAATCGCCTCTCTTCCTCTGTCAATCGGCTCTGCAACTCCATGCTTGATTGATTGATCAAAAACCTAACCCTAGTTCTTCCTATTTCTCACTTAGCCTCTAGGAAAGAAGCTATGAGAGAAATAGAGAGAAGCTAGGGGAAAAAGGGTGCGGTTGTAGGCTGTGGTGATGGTGACATGAGAGAAAGGTGGTCTGGTGGTGATGGAGGCTCTGATGGTGTCGGGGAAGAGAGGAATGGTTTCTGCAGAGGCGTGGGAAAAGAGAGAAGAGAAGAAAGAGAAGAGAAAGAAGAGAATGAGTTAGGTCGATGGGTGTATAGGGTGTTGGGCACTTTGGTGTGAGGCGGGTGCAGCAAGCTTTGATGAGAACGCTGCACCGAGCGTTGGATGAATAGGAGCGAAATCTGAACGGCTGATAGAGGTAAGCGGTTTTTTGAAGCGGTCTGGTGTTGCACGGAGCATCAAGAGATGATGTATAGTGATGGAGCGACCGTTGGATGTAGCTGAGGGAGATCTCAATGGCTCGAGAATGAGCGGGCTCGGATCCGGGTCATGGGTAGCTCTAGCCCAAGTCTTCCTTGTTGGGTTGCAACTGATTTGCGCGCGGGCTTTGGCTATCTGCTCCATAGATGTTTGACTTCAATTCTTCGCTTTTTAGCTCCTCAGATTCTCCGAGCTTTATTTATTACCTAAAAACACAAAATTAATTAATACAAATATTTATTCTTGAAAACAAGGAAAATACAGAATATGGGATAATATCTGATTTATAAGCGCAAAAGACGAGTAAAATGCCAATAAAAAGATGTATAAATATGCACTATTTGGCACTCATCATTCACGTACGCGGACAAGAGAAGGAAGAAGAAAGGTACGCGTACCGTAATTCTTATAGATACAAAAGTGGGATTGGATCCGTTCATGAACCGCAACCCACAAAAGGAAATCAGGATTTATTAAAACGTTTACCAACCAAGGTTCGCACACTGAAGGGATCAGTACAGTGCAGTAAAAGAATAGTAGAGAGACTACATCACTTTTAACTAACCTTGGAGAGAAAAAGAAAACGATTACAAAATAAATTAACCTAGACAAAATAGTCAACCGTTACTTGCCCCACTTCAAGTTATATACAAATGGGGTAAAGCCAAGCTTGTTACCAAGAGGCTAGAATTGCAGAGTGATCCTTCTGCAACTTTTCCGGTTGATATTTGTGACATGTGCCACGTGTATAATCATAGTAATGATGATATTCAGGGTTAATAGAATTTTTTAAATCCTTTCTCCTATGACCAAGGAATGACGTTTTCCGACCATTAGAACCTACACAAAACTCACCAGAGATTTTTTTTTAATCAATTTCACGTGAGTTGGTAGGAAACATAGTTCGTACATTATGAACACATGATTTGTCAGGCACAGAACTTTTATCAGAACGATTCAATTCCTTAATCGAATTAAGTTTTTCAAAGAATTTAAAAACGCTTTAAAACGCTTCAAATAGATCTTTGTCAATTGATCCATCACGATAGAATTCCTCAAAAAGATTACGAGTTAATCTAATGAGATTCCATATCTTCGAGTGTTGACCACGTTTTCTCGAACAATTTTTCTTAGAAGAAAGTTTAATTTTTCCTCTAGACTGTTCCTCATCATCCAAGTTTTCCAAAGTCTTAGATGAAGCGAGATTATCTTGAGAGACCAAAGGTCTTGTGGATAATAAGATATGAACAATCTTTAAGAGATTCTGGTGTGCGTTACCGATGCCAAGAGAAAGTTTCCCAACGAGATTTCCCATAGGGACAGACTTTAGGGATCAGTCGAACATAAACTTATTAGGTTTATAGTGTTTTCCAGCTCTGATACCAATTGAAAAACGGGGGTCTAACAAACTCACCCAATATTTCGCTTAGCAATCTGTATGGACTAACTCCAATATAATTCCAAGAGAATCAACTATACAGTAAGCCTCGATCAATGGAAATATATCCAAGAGTTGTATCTCAATTTCACAATTCAATCTGCAATCAAACAAATAGGAATTTGCGAGCCCGATTGAATATAAGAAATAACTTGTACGGTACCAAATACCAATGTTCAAGTGTCAATCAATTTACATCAACAACTAAAGGTTGGATTATCTAATTGATTGAACTTATGCACATCCTATGATATTTCAATTATATAAACAAATATAACGCGGAAAAGAAATAACACAGACACCAGAAATTTTGTTAACGAGGAAACCGCAAATGCATAAAAACTCCAGGACCTAGTCCATATTTGAACACCACACTGTATTAAGCCACTACAGACACTTTGGCCTACTACCAGTTAACTTCGGACTGGAATGTAGTTGAGCCATAACCAATCTCACATTGATCAAGGTACAGTTGCGTTCCTTACGCCTCTTGAACCACGTCGGATTCTGTGCACTTGATTCCCTTAGCTGATCTCACCCACAATGAAAAGTTGCTACGACCCAAAGTCGAAGACTTGATAAACAAATCTGTCTCACACAGAAAAGTCTATTGAATAAATAAATCTGTCTCTCACAGATATACCTACGAGTTTTGTTCCGTATTTTGATAAATCAAGGTGAACAGGAACCAATTGATAAACCGGACTTATATTCCCGAAGAACAGCCTAGTGTTATCAATCACCTCACAATAATCTTAATCGATTAACGAAACAAGATATTGTGGAATCACAAACGATGAGACGAAGATGTTTGTGACTACTTTTCAATCTTGCCTATCGGAGAATAAATCTCGAGCAATCTTAAAGAAGATAGTACTCAATCACAATAGAAAACAGCAAGATTAGAACACGCAACTATAGAGAAAATAGTTGGAGTGCAAGCTTCACAATCCCAAAGAAGTCTTCAAGTCGTTAACCTATCGGGTTTTAGAAAAACCTATGGTTAAAGGAGAATCGACTATAGTCGCAACTAATATCACACATGAGGTGTGAGGATTATGTTTCCCAGTTGCTAGAGTTCTCCTTTATATAGTCTTCAAATCAGGGTTTGCAATCAATGTTACCTTGGTAACAAAGCATTCAATATTCACCGTTAGATGAAAACCTGATTAGATTCAAGCTAATATCTTTCAACCGTTAGATCGAACTTAGCTTGTTATACACAAATGAAATGTACCATCATTTAGATAATGGTAACCGTACCTAAACGTGTACACTTAGTTGTTTCAAAAATAGTTAACCAATGGTTAGCCATATGAGCACTTTCATATCAACCTTATTCATCTTTATTATACTTAGTTCAAATGACTCAAATGAAAACATAACCTACTTAAGTATGCAAACCTGTACGCATACCTAAGTAGCCGGACTAAGTTTGGTTACGCCAGTACGCGTACAGGTACACATACCAATTTACCACTTCCAAACTCCAGCAGAAATTCACATAACTTGAATTTTCGCCAGTACGCGTACGTGTACGCATATTTAGTTCCCGGACTTCCAACAACCAACCAGTACGCGTACGTGTACGCATACCATGGTTCACGGTTTTGGACTTTACACGAATGTGAATACACACTATGTTTATATCCAATCATGGTTACATGTTCTAAACCCTCATTTCAATCATCGAAACATTCTTGGAAGACGACAATAGCTGTCTCACACAAACTACTAGCTTCAAAGCAATTTTTAAGTGATCCAATGATCAATACGAAACATTCCGAGTCTACATCTGATGCGTGTCGTAGGTGCAATCAAATTAATTCAATATTTCCACTCAATTAAAAATAATATAATGGAAGTCAAGTTCGTTCCCACGAGGAGCAAGAGATCTTAGTTGTAAAAGTTGTCACGAAAGGGGGTGTAAAAAGCAAAATAAAAATAAACAAAGCAATTGAAATTGAAAGTTAAAAGATGAAAGCAATAAGAGAGACAAGATCAAGGAATCCTTCTTCGTTACGAAACAATGATTAAAGTTATGTTCTTTTCTACTTGTTATTAGTCACAGATTATCACCAACCGTAGGTTAGCAGGTGCACGCTTAGCTAGCCCCAAAATCCCTAATTTCACCGAGTAACAGTCCGCTTAGTTATCGATTCTATTCAAAAGAACCACCTTGAGGTCCGCTTACAAGATGTAATTCCCAGAATGCATTAAGATTTATGAATTTAGGTTTAGTACTAGTAGTTAAAATCGGTTCGCTTGGTCCACTTTCTAGCGTTGTTTCTACACACAATTGCTCCACGGAATCCCTCCGCAAGGTCTCGTGTTTTCTACTTGTGTAAAGTGTCGAGAACGATTACGTATTCCCTAACTTATACTAGATATAGATCAATTAACAAATCAATTTAGCGTGCACTCCAAACAATCTATCAATCAATCATGAATGTCTTTAAGATCACTCCTATTAGTAAAAACAATCGATAATCATGTGAAAAATCTCAAGATAGAATTGAAAACAAAAACTCAAATCATGTTAAGAACTAGGAATTCATCCTCAATCAATAAGAAAATTAGCTACTCATGTTTTTGAAATTCACACAAATAATAATAATTAAAGAAGAATTTTCAAATTCACACAAGTAATTAAAAAGAAAAATCTTAGAAAAGCAAGCAAAAACACAAGTGTTGTGTGTGTAGAGAGGTGTGTAGAAGTTGTAGAAAACTTCTCTATTTATAGGCTTCAATATTCTCCAAATCTTCTAAGGAGTAGAATCCTTTTCCTTTTGCAATTCAATTTCCAAATCCAAGCTTTTCTCAACTCTTCCACCTTCTCTTTCCAAATTTGAGTCCAATTCTCCATCCAATTCCTAGCCCAAGTCTTCACACCCATGAGAGAAGTTCATAGAAAATTCTGGAATTTTTGCTCGCCGGAAAACTGGGATTGTGGCCGGAATTTGGCCGGAAAACGTCACCGCCGGCCACCTGGAAATTTCTCCGTCGAGAGAATATTCGACGGAATATTCCGTCAGTCCACCGTTAGGACTAACGGTCAAAAGTCAAACTTAACGGTCAGTCGTCAGTCAACCGGGTCAAGTCAGAGAGGAGTCAGACTCGAGTTAGCTTCTTACTCGGTCTTACTCAGCTGAGTTGCAGGTAAGGATCGGTTCAACGAGTCACTGGGTCGACTCGTCAGAGCAGAAAATTCAACAGAGTTTTCTCTGTTTGTTGAGCATTTCTCAGGCCGATTTCGGGCCGCTTTCTTGGGTCTTCTCCTCTAATGAGATCCTAGCATACATCTAAGCAATACATTCGGCGGAAGATATCATCTTGATTCCTCTCTTCATCGATCCACAATCCCATCTCCTGAGTCTTGAAATTCATCCTCATTTCTTCACAGAACCCATCTCTGTCAGCAGCTTACTCTCGATCTCTTCATCTTGACAATCAACAGCGCCCGATCTCACATCTGAGTTTAAATTGCACCAACAAATGCTCATCAACTTCCCCGGTTTAACGTTCATCCCCAATTCAAACGGCAACAGATCCCATTCTTCCCTGAGCCATCTCCATCTCAGTTCTTCATCTGTTGTAAAGCAGATACTAACCCATCTTCTTTACCATCTCAAAAACCCATTCCACTAGCAAATCAGTGACTGCTACCTCTATTGATTCTTTCTCCTAATTCAACCAGAGGAATTCTCAGATTCGAACCCATCTTTCTCCATCAATTTCTCTGACCAACAGCAGCATCATACCCATCATCTGTGCTTCTCTGATTCTGTTCTTCTCTGAATCAATTGCGGCATCGATTCTCGGCTCGACCACGGACCCATCTCATTTGAACTCTAATCGATCCACCAGCGTCATCGTTCTCGGCCTTTCTTCTCTCGGTTCTCAACGATGGCACCGCTGCTCTTAATGTCAGGCGAAGGAAAAATGATTGAGAGAAAAGAAAGACCCTCTTCTCAATTTATGAAATAGGGTTATAAACTGGGTTTGGATCCGGGTACAGGTGTGGAGCAGGGTTTAAGGTGTGGGTTAAATGGGTTTGGGTTTCAACATCCATGGATATAACCCAACCCTTTTACCATTGATAAAGACACTATATTTACGGATAAGGGCTACCCAATTTGTGACCCCTTAACTTGAACTTGTCCCGTCTGTAGTGATCCTCCCATAAGAGTTGCCCCTTAACCTTGACTGGGCTCCATATATCAATCGCCTGTAAAATGACCTTTTTGCCCTTTTGGCTCAAATTGGGTGATTTCTTCTTCTTTTCCTCCGTGTGACTCCATAGTAGCTATAAAACTCAAAACAAGCGTAAAATACATAATTTACAAGAAAAATAGCAAAGAAAGCATAAACTACTAGATAGTAAATACGGTGTATTCTACACCTATCAAATTCCCCCACACTTAGACTTTGCTAGTCCTCGAGCAAATCAAACTAAAAACTTACAACTTCAAAGCGTTCAAGCGTCACAAGCATCCAAAGAGTTATGAGGACATAGAATTTCTGCATGCTAGTAATAAGAAGTTAGAAATACCAAAGAACATATTCTCATTCTTAAATGTTGAATGAGAAATAACCACACCATAATGAGAGAACGCGTGTTTGAGAAACGATCAATAAGCATTTCGCCTCGACTTCTGCCTCACCAAATAAGATTTTATGATAATTGCACTCAAAAAGACGGCTTTTTTATGGTTCTCACATGTGTGCAGGTAGGAATGAAGATAGAAATCATGCATCACGTTGAATGGTGGGAAGGATAACTTCCAAATATTTTTTTTTTAAAAACCCACATCTTTTAATATTTTGAAAAACCATTTTTCTGACGATCTCTAAGAAAGGAAATCAACCATTAATATCGAGGATGAGATTACTTACTCACCTTCACATCCGATCGCCAATTATGATAACACCACTCTCACGGCATCCAATAGAAACGTCTTCCGCTCCTTATCTTGATCTTCATGGTCCTCGTCTTCGGTTTCAACTATTGATGATAAACCCTTGAATTTCATAAATCCTTAACAATTTGTAACTCTTTTACCTTAAATCCTTGTCGCTTGAAACTTCCTTATAAATTTTCCTTCCCCACGGCTCATTAAATAAGAACAAATATTTTTTTTTTTTTTTTTTTTTTTATTTTATTTTTTTGAAACAAGAGAAATAAAATACAAAAAATAAACCATGGCCGTGGGAGAAGTATTTTACCACTTGATTCTTCACAACTTGTATCGTCTTGAAATCATAAACTTTCAAAAATTCTCACCTTTTAATTTTCTTCGCTTTTATGAATAAGTCTTCATACTTGAATATAAAATTACCTCATTGTAGTGTAAGTCTTCAACTTATATGTAAAATCCGCTTCTTTGTATGTTGCTTTTACTTGTATTTGAAATTTGCTCTTTTTCTCGTTTCGTTGCTTGTAAACCTTAAACTTTTCCAACTTTCTTTGTAGATTTTGGTGTCGCTCCTTGTTGATGATGAATGTGTTTCTATGGATCCGTTGTTGTCGAGAGAGAGAATGGTGCTAACTGCAAATCGAACTACAAGAAGGAGGCTTTCATCTATGGATGTCACCCTCATGATTGACAAAATTAGCACTCAAGAGATCAAAGAGTAGTGCTTCTATTGGTGGGAGGTTGGGTAGCTCACCATTCTACCCGGAATTAACTTACGGTGACACACACTCAAAAGAAGCTCTTTAGTAGATGGAAGATTTCTGGTCGGTGCCTCTCATGATATGAATACGGGTAGTCTCCACTAATGATTGATCAGCAACTCTAATAATGCACTTCTCCCTGCACCAAATTCGCATCACCGGCATGATTAAATCCATTATTTAACACTCAAACAAACAAGAAATCCGAATGTAGTTCTCTAACATTTCCAAGTTCAATTATGTCGGTCAAAATCTCTATGTAAACATACCTAGAAGTATACTAGTGACTCTAAAATCTTTAAAAGTTGGAATTTTTATGTAAAACCTTTTTTTCTTTTTTTTTTTTTTTTTTTTTTTTTTTTTTTTTTTTTTTTCATTTTTTTTGTAATTTTTGTTTTAAAAACATGCTTAACCACTCCCCCACACTTAAACCTTACATTGTCCTCAATGTAATTGAATCCTCCTAGTAAAGTCAAGGTGGGAAATTTTAACATGATAAGAAACAAGAAAAAGAAAAACAAAAAAGCAAAAGGATAAGAAATACAAAACCGATGGGTTGCCTCCCATTAAGCGCTTGTTTTAAAGTCGACGGCCCGACTTAGCTCTTGCGGCACATTACTCCTCCAGAGGGAGTGCATCTTGAAGTCCAATCACGTCCACATGCTCCGTTGGAAAGTTTTCATAATAAGGCTTTAACCTATGGCCGTTGACTTTCAATTGTTGTCCTATTTTTTAAACAATATCAACTCGCACCATGAGCATAAACATTAGTAACAACAAATGGTCCCACCCAACGGGACTTAAGCTTTCCGGAAATAAACGTAAGCGAGTATTAAATAAAAGAACTTTTTGCCCCACAACAAAACTTTTCCATGAAATCATCTTGTCATGAAAAAGCTTAGTCTTTTCCTTGTAAATCCGGGCACTCTCGTAAGCATCATTACGTATCTCCTCTAACTCATGTAGTTGTAACTTCCTTTGTTTCCCCGCTTCATCATACTCCATGTTGAATTTCTTTATCGCCCAATAAGCCTTATGTTCAAGTTCAACCGGAAGATGACAAGCCTTGCCATAAACCAACCTATATGGAGACATACCAATCGGTGTCTTATACGCCGTTCTATACGCCCAAAGTGCATCATTGAGCTTAAAGCTCCAATCTTTACTTGTGGTATTCACCGTTTTCTCAAGAATGGACTTTATCTCACGATTCGAAATTTCCGCTTGTCCACTAGTTTGTGGATGATAAGGCGTACCAATTTTGTGTGTTATGTTGTACTTCTTAAGGAGAGCGTGGAAAGCCTTCTTGAAATGTGAGCCTCCATCACTTATCACCACTCTTGGTGTTCCATGCCTATTGAAAATGTTTTCCCTTACAAAATCACAAACAACTTGAGAGTCATTAGTCTTGGTGGCTCTAGCTTCCACCCATTTCGAAACATAATCAACGGCAAGAAGTATATAAAAATTCCCATTCGAATTGACAAAAGGGCCCATAAAATCAATACCCCACACATCAAAAATCTCAACGACGAGAATTGGTGTGAGTGGCATTTGATTTCGAGCACCTAGATTGCCCGTTCGTTGACATCTATCACACGCTTTACAAAAAACATATGAATCTTCAAACAAGGTGGGCCAATAAAATCCACTCTCGAGAACTTTGAGAGCGGTACGTTTCGAACCAAAGTGGCCACCACAAGCAAAAGTGTGGCAAAAGGAGAGGATGGATTGAAATTCGGAATTAGGCACACACCTTCGCATTATTTGATCAACGCCATATTTCCATAAGTATGGTTCATCCCACACATATTGCTTAGCTACCTTTTAAGTTTCATCTTTTGAAATTAGACATTGTACTAGGTACTTTCCTTGTCACCAAGTAATTCACTATATCCGCATACCAAGGTGTTGATTCTTCCATGGAGAAAAGTTGTTCATCCGGAAAGCGGTCATGTAATGGAAGTTCCTCTTGAGACATAACAAGTCTACTAAGATAATCCGCAACGGTATTCTCCACCCCCCTCTTATCACGAATTTCTATGTCGAACTCTTGTAACAATAGGATCCACCGGATTAATCTTGGCTTAGCTTCTTTCTTCTTTATTAAGTGTCTTAGTGCGGCATGATCGGAATACACAATAACCTTTGTACCCACCAAATATGATCGAAATTTTTCCAACGCAAAAACTATAGCCAATAACTCTTTTTCCGTGGTAGAATAATTGATTTGTGCATCATTAAGGGTCCTAGATGCATAATAGATAACATGGGACAACTTGTCCACCCTTTGACCCAAAACGGCTCCAACCGCATAATCACTAGCATCACACATTAATTCAAATGGAAGATTCCAATCCGGTGATTTGATAATTGGTGCACTCGTCAACATCTCCTTTAATTTTTCAAAAGCATCCTCGCATTCCTTGTTGAAGTCGAAAGGTACCTCCTTTTGTAATAACTTGCACATCGGCATGGAGATTTTGGAGAAATCCTTGATAAACCGCCTATAGAAACCTGCATGACCAAGAAAAGAACGGATTTCCCTCACCGAAGTGGGATATTGTAAGTTTCTTATTAAATCTATCTTTGACTTGTCCACTTCGAGCCCTCGAGAGGACACAATGTGACCAAGTACTATGCCGTGGTTTACCATAAAGTGACATTTCTCCCAATTAAGGACAAGGTTTGTGTCTATGCATCGTTTAAGAATTAGTTCAAGGTTATTTAAACAACCATCAAAAGAATTGCCATAAACACTAAAGTCATCCATAAATACCTCGATGATGCGCTCCACATAATCCGAGAATATACTCACCATGCATCTTTGAAAAGTAGCCGGCACATTGCAAAGGCCAAACGGCATCCGTCTATATGCAAACGTTCCAAACGGACAAGTGAAAGTGGTCTTTTCTTGGTCCTCCGGTGCAATAACAATTTGATTGTATCCCGAATAACCATCCAAAAAGCAATAATAAGAATGCCCCGCTAACCGCTCCAACATTTGATCAATGAAAGGTAAAGGAAAGTGATCCTTGCGGGTTGCGGAATTAAGCTTTCTATAGTCAATGCACACTCTCCAACCGGTTTGAACTCTTGTAGGAACAAGTTCATCGTCTTGATTTCGAACAACCGTGACTCCGGATTTCTTTGGTACCACTTGAACCGGACTTACCCACTTGCTATCGGAAATTGGGTAGATTACCCCCACACTTAGCAATTTGAGTATCTCTTTTTCACAACCTCCATCATGGGAGGATTAAGCCGACGTTGAGCATCACGTACTACTGGGCTTCACGTTTTCTTCCATTAGAATCCTATGCATGCACATGGATGGACTAATGCCTTTGATGTCCGCAATTGTCCACCCAATAGCCGTTTTGTGCTCTTTCAAGACTCTAAGCAAACGGTCTTCTTGTACCGGTGTGAGGTTCTTAGAAATAATCACCGGAAGCTCATCTCCATCCCCCAAGAAAGCATATTTCAAATGATCCGGAAGAGGCTTCAATTCTAGTTTGGGCGCCTTCACAATAGATGGTACAAGTATTTCATCATTCACGGGTAAAGAAATATATGAAACATCACCCTTTTTAGCTTCTTGCAATGTCGCCAAAGCTCCACATATCTCCACCAATTCCTTGGAGATTTCAACATCCAAGTTAGACAAACCATGGACGTCCAATTCAATGCTCTTTTGCAACACCACATCAAGTTCATCCTCTTGGTTCAATTCCACCATTTGTTGCGCTAATGAATCAACCACATCAATGGAGTAAACGGAATGTACATCACTTGGGTAGCGCATGGCTTCAAATATATTAAAGTGTATTATCTCCTTGTCGAATTCCATAGTGAGTGTACCCTTATCAACATCAATCTTCGTCTTTGCGGTTTTCATGAATGGCCTCCCAAGAAGTAAAGAAGTAGATGCTCGGTTCTCATTGTTGTCCATATCCACCACAAAGAAATCCACCGGAAAAATAAGCTCATTTACTTGCACTAGCACGTCTTCTATAAGCCCCTTTGGATATATGTTAGACTTGTTTTCCAATTGGATAATAACTCTTGTCTCTTTCAAAGGTCCAAGATTCAAGGAGTCATATATTTCGGCCGACATCACACTAATGGAAGCTCCCAAATCAAGTAAAGCATGTTCAAACCTTTGTTTACCAATAGTAATTGGCACCGTGAAACCACCGGGATCCGTGCACTTTGTAGGCATCTTCTTTAATAGCATAGACGACGCACTCTCGCCAACTTTAGTAATTTCATTATCAAGCAACCTATCCTTCTTGATGCATAATTCCTTCATGAACTTGGCATACCTTGGAATTGTCTTGATAGCCTCAATGAATGGGATGTTGATTTCAATCTTCTTGAAGATATCCATAAGTGCCTTGTCTTGAGCTTCTTTCTTGGATTTAGCAAAACGACTAGGAAAAGGAGGTGGAGTAGTGAAAGTAGAAACCGGTTCCTTGGATTGATCGTTTGGTGTGGAATTCTCCTTTGGTGCGGTTTCCTCCTTGTCATTGACTACCTCTTCACTAACTTCCTCATGATGACTTGGACCCTCCACTTGCCTTCCACTTCTTAGAGTAACCGCATTAACATTCTCTCTTGGATTCACGAATGGTTGTGAAGGAAGTTTTGTGGATGCTTGAGATTTCAATAAATTCACATCGGTCGCCAATTGTCCCATTTGAGTTTGTAAATCCTTGATAGCCGAATCGGTCTTTTGTTGATTTTGTTGAAACAATGACGTAATACCTTGCATCATGACATTAAGCTTATCATCAATTGAAGAATCACGCTCCTTGACTTGTGGTTGGAATTGTTGAGAACCACCTTGTTGTTGAGGTTGGAAACGTGATTGTTGAAAACCACCTTGTTGTGCATATGGATTAGAGCCGCCGCTGCTTGTTTGCATAACTAAAGTTGGGATGATCCTTCCACCCGTATTATAGGTATTGGAGTATGGATCGTACCTTGGCCTTTGATTTGGATATAAAGCATTCACTTGTTCGGTCTCATCATCCTAATAATTACCGCGGCAATCCTTTGCATCATTATCTCCATGTTACTCATCCTTTGATCAAGATGTGATGACGAATCACTAACTTCATGCACTCGCCTAACCGTTGGTTCATCCCTTGTGTAGAATTGTTGTGAGTTCGCCGCCATACTTTCAATTAACTCTCTAGCTTCGGTCAAAGTCTTGTTCATTAGTGCACCACCACCACAAGGCCAAGAAGAGACCTATCACTTGAGTGGAGAGCTTCATAGAAGTATTGGAGTATCATAACGTCACTAAATTGATGGTGTGGACAACTTGCCACCAACCTCTTGTATCGCTCCCAACATTCATACAATGATTCTCCCACTTGTTGTTTCAATCCACAAATCTCCTTGCGAATTTGAGTAGCTTTGGATGCGGGAAAATATCTCTCGAGGAAAAGTTTCTTCATCCCATTCCATGTTGTGATACTTCCGGAAGGCAAATAATATAACCATTCCTTAGCATTGCCCTCCAAAGAAAACGGGAAAGCTTTCAACAATGCTCCATCCGCATTAGTCTCCGGTGGAAGCATAGCCATAACTATGGCATAGAAGTCCATAAGATGTTTGTTTGGGTCCTCATTCACCATGCCATGGAACTTTGGTAACTCTCTAATCAACCCCGAAGCTTGATCTCGAAGGTTGAGTTAGTTTGGATACACCATTGTTGTGTATCAAGCTTGTGAGAAGCTAGGTCCTTTAGTGTACGATCAGCCATCGTTTCTTCCTCTTTGTCCGAATCACTTGATGAAGAAGGAGGAAGTGGAGTGTTAATCGCGAGAATGAAATCCTTTAGTTGAGTGCCGGATCGAAGACGTATTGGACTCGGTCTACCCCCTTTAAGCATTCACCAAAGGTATAACACCAAACAAGATTCTCACAAACTAAGTTAGATACGGTAAAGAAATCTAACAAAGCAAGAATAAAGCAAAAAGAAAAATAAAAACATCTAAAAATCGCCCGTTGCTCCCAAGAACGGCGCCAAAATTTGATGCGTGTCGTAGGTGCAATCAAATTAATTCAATATTTCCACTCAATTAAAAATAATATAATGGAAGTCAAGTTCGTTCCCACGAGGAGCAAGAGATCTTAGTTGTAAAAGTTGTCACGAAAGGGGGGTGTAAAAAGCAAAATAAAAATAAACAAAGCAATTGAAATTGAAAGTTAAAAGATGAAAGCAATAAGAGAGACAAGATCAAGGAATCCTTCTTCGTTACGAAACAATGATTAAAGTTATGTTCTTTTCTACTTGTTATTAGTCACAGATTATCACCAACCGTAGGTTAGCAGGTACGCTTAGCTAGCCCCAAAATCCCTAATTTCACTGAGTAACAGTCCGCTTAGTTATCGATTCTATTCAAAAGAACCACCTTGAGGTCCGCTTACAAGATGTAATTCCCGAATGCATTAAGATTTATGAATTTAGGTTTAGTACTAGTAGTTAAACTCGGTTCGCTTGGTCCACTTTCTAGCGTTGTTTCTACACACAATTGCTCCACGGAATCCCTCCGCAAGGTCTCGTGTTTTCTACTTGTGTAAAGTGTCGAGAACGATTACGTATTCCCTAACTTATACTAGATATAGATCAATTAACAAATCAATTTAGCGTGCACTCCAAACAATCTATCAATCAATCATGAATGTCTTTAAGATCACTCCTATTAGTAAAAACAATCGATAATCATGTGAAAAATCTCAAGATAGAATTGAAAACAAAAACTCAAATCATGTTAAGAACTAGGAATTCATCCTCAATCAATAAGAAAATTAGCTACTCATGTTTTTGAAATTCACACAAATAATAATAATTAAAAGAAGAATTTTCAAATTCACACAAGTAATTAAAAAGAAAAATCTTAGAAAAGCAAGCAAAAACACAAGTGTTGTGTGTGTAGAGAGGTGTGTAGAAGTTGTAGAAAACTTCTCTATTTATAGGCTTCAATATTCTCCAAATCTTCTAAGGAGTAGAATCCTTTTCCTTTTGCAATTCAATTTCCAAATCCAAGCTTTTCTCAACTCTTCCACCTTCTCTTTCCAAATTTGAGTCCAATTCTCCATCCAATTCCTAGCCCAAGTCTTCACACCCATGAGAGAAGTTCATAGAAAATTCGAATTTTTGCTCACGGAAAACTGGGATTGTGGCTTAATTTGGCTGGAAAACGTCACCGCCGGCCACACGGAAATTTCTCCGTCGAGAGAATATTCGACGGAATATTCCGTCGAGTCCACCGTTAGGACTAACGGTCAAAAAGTCAAACTTAACGGTCGGTCGTCAGTCAACCGGTCAAGTCGTCGAGGAGTCGACTCGAGTTAGCTTCTTACTCGGTCTTACTCAACCGAGTTGCGAGTAAGATCGGTTCAACGAGTCACCGGGTCGACTCGTCGGAGCGAGAAAATTCAACGAGTTTTCTCTGTTTGTTGAGCATTTCTCGGTGCCGATTTCGAGCCGGTTTTCTTGGGTCTTCTCACAATGATCCTAGCATACATCTAAGCAATACATTCGGAAGATATCATCTTGATTCCTCTCTTCATCGATCCACAATCCCATCTCCCGAGTCTTGAAATTCATCCTCATTTCTTCACGAGAACCCATCTCTGTCGATGACTTACTCTCGATCTCTTCATCTTGACAATCAACAATGCTTAGATCTCACATCTGAGTTTAAATTGCACCAACAGCTGCTACTGAACTTCCCCAGTTTAACGTTCATCCCCAATTCAAACGGCAACAGATCCCATTCTTCCCTGAGCCATCTCCATCTCAGTTCTTCATCTGTTGTAAAGCAGATACTAACCCATCTTCTTTACCATCTCAAAAACCCATTCCACTAGCAAATCGATTGATCTCTACCTCTATTGATTCTTTCTCCTAATTCAACCAGAGGAATTCTCAGATTCGAACCCATCTTTCTCCATCAATTTCTCTGACCAACAGCAGCATCATACCCATCATCTGTGCTTCTCTGATTCTGTTCTTCTCTGAATCAATTGCAGCATCGATTCTCAGCTCGACCACGTAGACCCATCTCATTTGAACTCTAATCGATCCACCAGCGTCATCGTTCTCGGCCTTTCTTCTCTCGGTTCTCAACAGTAGCAGCCGCTGCTCTTAATGTCAGGCGAAGGAAAAATGATTGAGAGAAAAGAAAGACCCTCTTATCAATTTATGAAATAGGGTTATAAACTGGGTTTGGATCCGGGTACAGGTGTGGAGCAGGGTTTAAGGTGTGGGTTAAATGGGTTTGGGTTTCAACATCCATGGATATAACCCAACCCTTTTACCATTGATAACAAAGACTATATTTACGGATAAGGGCTACCCAATTTGTGACCCCTTAACTTGAACTGTCTGTCTCGTAGTGATCCTCCCATAAGAGTTGCCCCTTAACCTTGGCTGGGCTCCATATATCAATCGCCTGTAAAATGACCTTTTTGCCCTTTTGGCTCAAATTGGGTGATTTCTTCTTCTTTTCCTCCGTGTGACTCCATAGTAGCTATAAAACTCAAAACAAGCGTAAAATACATAATTTACAAGAAAAATAGCAAAGAAAGCATAAACTACTAGATAGTAAATACGGTGTATTCTACACCTATCAACATCAAATGACTGTCTCACACAAATCATGTAAGATGTTACAAGGTGATTTTCACATGATTATCTTTTGACTTTCGTCAAGAATAAAAGGTGAACTTGGTTAAAGCGAAAGCTTACCGACACATATTTCGAGAAATAGATATGCGAGATAAACTCGGCTCGAAATACCAAATGTGTATAATTGAAGTCTATATAGCAATACGACTTTTTGTCTCAAATAGGAGATATAGTAGATAGAATTTTGAGTGATAGATGAGTTCAAGTCTCCACATACCTTTTGTTGATGAAGTTCCACAAGTTCCCTCGAGTAGTTCTTCGTATTCATTCGATGAACGTCGTGGAGTCTAAAGCTCAACTACACTTACTATCCTAATCCGAGACTTAGCTATAAGTAGACTAGAAATCAAGACTTATAGTTTTGGCAACTAAACTTTACAAACAAGCTTGAGATAGAACGCTTGCGAGTTCGACCGAGCAGTGTTCTAACATATACCTGACTATATCTCACTCAACCAGGACTTTTTGTGTGAGTGAGATTTCAACCTTGTGATTAATTAGCACAAGTGTGAGCCCTGAGCTCATTAAATAAATGGTGTTCACGGTTGAGTCTCTTTTTCCTTCCAATTCTAGGAAAAAATTCTTTTTGATGTGAAAAATTATCATAAAACTTGCTTTCATAAAATACGAGACTAAGTTTGAATCCTTACCAGAAGAAGTTTGTTTGGAGGATTTCGACAGCCTGTTTATAATATCCTTGTATCCTTCAATTATCATATTAAGGGTGTCCTTCATATCTCCACTGTTGGTTCCTTCTACATGAACCTTTTTCACATCTTGAACATCATTCTTCACAAAAGGTTGAGAAGAATATTTCTGACAATTTCTTGAACGATTTATATTAATGCTACAATTTGTCTGAACATTCGACGAGCAAGTTGAACTGACTTTCCTGGAAGGATTTACAGGGTGAGTTCTAAAACCAATCGGTTTAAACATCCGAAATTCAGTTACACCTTTGAGTATTAGGTCTAGGGTGTGCTGAAGTTGACCAAGGTAATTGTTTTTCAACTTCAGTTTGCTCTTTTGTTGAACATGTCTTTTTGAATCACAAAAAAGACATACTTTCTGATCACCGAAGTAATTAGAGTGTGTAGTATTAGAAATATTGTTAGAAGATTTCTTCTTTCCAAAAGATGTGGTGAATACATGATCAGTGGAAGATCTCTACACATCTTTAGCAATAAGAAGGGTTTGCCGTTTAGGTTCAAAAGTTGTTTTCATTAGAAAAACATGGTTAGGATCAGGCACGTTTTCTAATTTTATAACAAAGTCAGAAGTGGTTGATATGATGGACTCCTCAGAATGATATTTATTTTGAATAGAGAGATTACTCATTAGTCGTTCAATTCCACATACATCTTCCTTGAGTTTGGTTAGGGATGAACAACCTACAACATTTTCCTCAAGAAAAACCTTTAGTTGGGAATCACGATCTTTTATCAACGTATTGACCTTGTGTCTCAGCCTATTTATTCTAGCAGCCTAGATTCCACAAATTTTTAGAATCGCTGCACTCTCTTGGGCTGCTTCCCTTTTTACTTCAGAATCAAATTCGTCAGTAAAAATATCAAGGTAACACATATCAATACGTGTCTGTTTCGTAGGAACATGATGTTCATCTATGTGCGAGATTGACGAGTCTTTCTATTTAATAGATTTTAACGAAACAGAACTTTTGTTTCTGGAGATGCGTTTATCTGAGATAGCACTTCTGTCCATAGAGTCAGATCGCTACAAACACAGACTTATGAGGTCTTAAATGTGTTTGCCTGCTCAGATACCAATTAAAAAAGCGAGGTTCTAACAACCCCACCCAATATTTCGCTTAGCAATTTGTATGGACAACTCCAATATAATTCCAAGAGAATCATCTAGACAGTCAGACCCAATCAATGGAAATATATCCAAGAGTTGTATCTTTGTTTCATAATGTAATCAGCAAATCAAACAAATAGAAATCCGCGAGCCTGATTATTATGTGAAACAACTTGAACGGTACCAAAGACCAATGTTCAAGTATCAATCAATTTATATCAACAACATAAGGTTGGATTTTCTAATTGATTGAACTACGCACAGCCTGTGATATTTCAATTATATAAACAAATATAATGCGGAAAAGAAACAACACAGACACCAGAAATTTTGTTAACGAGGAAACCGCAAATGCAGAAAAACCCCGGGACCTAGTCCAGATTTGAACAACACATTGTATTAAGCCGCTACAGATACTAGCCTACTCCAAGTTAACTTCGGACTGGAATGTAGTTGAGCCCTAACCAATCTCACATTGATCAAGGTACAGTTGCGTTCCTTACGCCTCTTGAACCACGTCGGATTCTGTGCACTTGATTCCCTTAGATGATATCACCCACAATGAAAAGTTGCTACGACCCAAAGTCGAAGACTTGATAAACAAATCTGTCTCACACAGAAAAGTCTATTGAAAAAACAAATCTGTCTCTCACAGATATACCTACGAGTTTTGTTCCGTATTTTGATAAATCAAGGTGAACATGAACCAATTGATAAACCGGACTTATATTTCCGAAGAACAACCAAGTAATATCAATCACCTCACAATAATCTTAATCGATTAACGAAACAAGATATTGTGGAATCACAAACGATGAGACGAAGGTGTTTGTGACTACTTTTCAATCTTACCTATCGGAGAATAAAGCACGAGCAAATATTAAAGAAAATAGTACTCAATCATAATAGAAAATAGCAAGATCAGAATACGCAACTATAGAGAAAATAGTTGGGTCTGGCTTCACAATCCCAATGAAGTCTTTAAGTCGTTAACCTACTGGGTTTTAGAAAAACATAAGGTTAAAGGAGAATCGACTCTAGTCGCAACTAGTATCACACAAGAGGTGTGGGGATTAGGTTTCCCAGTTGCTAGAGTTATCCTTTATATAGTCTCCAAAACAGGGTTTGCAATCAATGTTACCTTGGTAACAAAGCAATCAATATTCACCATTAGATGAAAACCTGATTAGATTCAAGCTAATATCTTTCAACCGTTAGATCGAACTTAGCTTGTTATACACAAATGAAATTTACCAACATTTAGATAAAGGTAACCGTACCTAAACGTGTACACTTAGTTGGTTCAACAATAGTTAACCTAGGTCAGCCATATGAACACTTTCATATCAACCTTATTCATCGTTATGACAACTAGTTCAAATGACTCAAATGAAACTAGTTATAGAGTTGTTCAATTGTTTATATTCTCATAGAGGTATACAAGACACAATTGAAGCAAAATCGATTTTGATTCACTTGAATCATTTCATGAACATTATAGCCACGGTTTGCAAAATATTTCATTCCTTAATATATAAATGTATTAGTTCATGAACAAACCGATTTTAGAACATAACATACTCAAGTACGCAAACGGGTACGCATACTTAAGTAGCCGGACTGAGTTTGGTTTCGCCAGTATGCGAACGAGTATGCATACTAGTACACTTCCAAACTCCGACAGAAATTCACGGGACCTGAACTTACGCCAGTATGCGTACGAGTACACATACCTAGTTCCCGGACTATCATTCACCAACCAGTACGTGTACGTTTACGCATACCATGTGTTAGAGCATTGCTCGGTCGAACTCGCATGCGTTGCTATCTCAAGCATGTTTGTCAATGTTAGTGATCAAAACTATAAGTCTTTATTTCTAGCCTATTTTAGCTAAAGGTCTCGGACTAGGATAGAAAGTGTAGTTGAGCTCAAGACTCCATGGCAATCATCATACAAGATGAAGGAATACTCAAGGAACTGGTGGAACTTCATCGACTAAAAATTATGTGGAGACTAAAACTTATCTGTCACTCAAGAATCTATTTACTCTATCTCCTACTCTTGAGACAAAAGTCGTTTTGATATATAGACTTTCATTATACACATTTGCTATTTTGAGCCGAGTTTAACTCGCCTATCTATTTCTCGAAATATGTGTTGGTAAGCTTTCGCTTTAGCCAAATTCATCTTTACCTGGTGATGAAAGTCATGTTATGTTTCAATCACTTTGAAAATTTCTCAGACGAAAAATGGTCTGTGAATAACGGTTATATAACGTTCTCTGAGAATGCTTCAATGATTGAAATGAGAGTTTAGATTACATAACCTTTGGTAGGATATAAGCATTCTTGTGGAAACACATATATGTATAAGTCCTTATTACTTGAACCAAAGTTTGCGAACTTTGTTGATCAAGAGAAACGGAATGTGGCGTGAGCCAAGTCCGCGAACTGGCGGAAGTTCTCGACCCGAGAATTTCTGTTGGAGTTTGTGAACTCCTTCCGTGAGCTTAAGTCCGCGACCTTGAGTAGGTTATATCTAAAATCGGTTGTTCTTGAACTCATGTTTAAATAAACTAAGGAATGCTTTTGCAAACCGTGGCTATAAAGTTCATGAACCGATTCGAGTGAATCAAACAGTTTTTGCTTCGATTGTGTCTTGTGTAGTTACATAAGATCTAAGCAAATGAACAACTCTCTAACTAGTTCATTTGAGTCATTTGAACTAGTTATGGTGAAGAAGAATATGGTTGATATGAAATTGCTCATATGGCTAACCATTTGGTTAACTATTGTTGAACCAACAAATGTTAATGTTTGGGAACGGTGACATAAACCCAAAATTGATTGTGTGTAACAAGCTAAGGTTTTGATCCAACGGTTGAGAAATATTAGCTTGAATCTAATCAGGTTTTCATCTAACGGTGAATATTGAATGCTTTGTTACCAAGCTAACATTGATTGCAAACCCTGATTTGAAAGCCTATATAAGGGAGAACTCTAGCAACTCGGAAACCTAATCCCCACACCTTACGTGTGATACTAGTTGCATAAGCTAGAGTCGATTCTCCTTTAACCTTGGGTTTTTCTTCTCTAAACCAGGTTAACGACTTAAACACTTCATTGGGATTGTGAAGCCAGACCGATACTACTTTTCTTGTAGTTGTGTGATCTGATCTTGCGTTTCTATCGTATGAGTACAATTGGAATAATTGGCTTGAGATTTATATCTCCGATAGGCAAGATAGAAAAGAAATCACAAACACTTCGTCTCATCGTTTGTGATTCCGCAATACCTTTTTCGCTGCGTCGATTAAGATTATTATGAGGTGATTGATAATACTAGGCTATTCTTCGGGAATATAAGTCCGGGTTATCAATTGGTTCTGTTCACCTTGATTTATCAAATGAATGGAACAAAAAATCGTAGGTATATTCGTGGGAGACGGATTTATCTATTACCGTAGACTTTTCTGTGTGATATAGATTTGTTTATTAAAGTCTTCGAATTTGGGTCGTAGCAACTCTTAGTTGTGGGTGTAGTTGCAGGAAATCCCACAACACACCCCTCATCATATCTTGATAATAATTTCTAGATCTAAACTTATTTGATAATCAAAATAAAGATAAAAGTGCTAAAATTATAAATGGAGACACAAGATTTTTTACATGGTTCGATCAATGTGATCTGCGTCCATGGTTCTTCACTATAATTGTTGAGGTTACATAAGAATTACATTTAGAATCTCCATTAATGGATATTTTCTAGAGCTCTAGATCTAATTATTTGGAGAAGAAGATGATAAAGAAGAAATAAAGTCTCTCTCTCAAATAATATTTCTCTCTCTCTTCCCAAAATTATCCTCCCTTTTCTCTCTCTGCCTTTCTCTTTATATAGGTGTTTTCATAGTGGATGACAACTCACACATAGTGGAGTACAACTCATATTTGTGTCTTTGATAATCTCGCAGCTCTTGCTACCTTCTCGCGAATTCTTCATACCTTTCTCGTATTTCTGCTGGTGTCGTGCATTCGTCATTTTTAATGTTAGTCTGCGACGGTTTCGCAATGTTGCTAATGACAATATCGCAAGTATGTTGTTGTTGCGATATTCTGATCCTACATCTTGCCTCTTTTTTCTTGAATATTGCTTGAAGAGCAATCTTTAAGAAAAAATCCGTTGTTGTAGTAGTTTTTGATCTTTATTGATGAATGAACGAGCGAAAGAATACTGGACTTGAAAAGTACGTACTTGCCTCTATTCTTTTGCGAAGTTCCGAAGCTTTGAAAAGTAATTAGAAGTATCATTTTGAAGTATACGAAGTATGAAGTATCCTTGAAGAAGTATGAAGTATGAAGTATCCTTGAATGCGAGTAACAAGTATTGCCTCTATTCATGCGAAATTATTACTTCATTTTTGATGAGGATTCTTGTTGTTCATTAGCGAACGTCCATTTTGGAAATGATTCTTGCCGAGAAGATAAGGAACATAAAATGTTTTCTCGGTAATCCATAGTTGCCTCTGTTCTTTATCTATGAAGGTAGAATCTTTGAGAAAATGTTGAATGAGCGAGTTGTGTCTTCGTTCTCATTTTGCTTGTGTATCATGCTTTGTGCTCATGCGATAATATAATCTCTTCAGGTTGCTTATAATTTTGCGAAATAATTGTGCGAAATAACCACATTTTACAAAATAATCACATTCTGGGAAATTCTGACTTATTCTGCGAAATTACGAATACCTCTGCGAAATTATGAATAATACCTTGAGAGATTCTAAATAATATTGCTGAGAGATTCTGAATAACACTCCTGAGAGATTCCAAATGGTTCTGCTGAGAGATTTTGAATAACACTCCTGAGAGATTCTAAATAGTTCTGCTGAGAGATTCTGAAATATACTTCTTTGTTATTTTCGCTGCCTCAGACTCATTTTCATGTATATATTCGCAAACTTATTTGTTTACATATAATCATTTTTGCAAGCTTATTTGCTTACTCATTTTTGTGTGGTCTTATTTTGCCTTCCTAGTTAAAGGTCTTATTTTGCCACCCCTCGTCATTGCGACAAAATCGCAGGACGTCTTTACATTTTCATGCAAAGACCCATTGATCTTGCCTTATCATTTCTTTAGTATTTTTGCCTCTGCAGGATGTTTTTATTGCGACAATATGACAGGCCTAGAAATTCTTGCGAAATTAAAGCCCCATGACATTGTCGTCTTGCGACGAAATCGCAGGACGTCTTTTCACTTTCATGTAAAGACCCATTGATCTCGTCTTATCCTCGCGTTAGTATTATTACCTCTTCAGGATTATCTCACAAATATGACAAGCCTAAATTTTCTTGCGAAAATAAAGCCTCGTGACATTTGCGTCTTAAGACACTTATCAGCTCCCTAATGGAGGGTGCCGCCCTTATCATCTCTCTGGTTGCCCCTTCAAGGAGGCGAACATCGGCCATACAAGACTAGCTCCTCCCATCCGGTCTTAACAACAACCAGTTGTTTTCGCAGCCTCTTATCCCTTATACCTATAGGGTTTACGGTTACGAGGCTGCACCCTAAGTGGAGTTTTCTTCGGGCCGAGTGCGGCATGTGCCAAGACTTGCCAAGAATGGCCGAGACACTTTAAATGCCCCAGGCACTCTTGGCTCAACCGTGTACCTCGGCGCCTTGAGCATACACTGACTCCTTGGAAGAGACCCTCGGGCGTCCAACCAGGGTATAACCTTATATATATAGTTGGAAATCCAAGGTATCTCTCCTGGATAGGCTTTCATGGGCCCCAAATCTCCATGACTCGAGTTCCAGGAGCGGTGTAACCTTTTCCCTGAGCCATGTCAAGAGATACCCCCTTATATGACGCACTTTAGGTATTACATTTGCCTCTTACGAAATATCATTCGCGAACTAGGGTGTACGCCATAAAGGTTCGTCCCATTCACTCATTCATTCATTTTTGTCAATTCGTTCAATCATTCATTTTTGATTATCTCTTCTCATTATCTTTGCGAAATTATCGCACATCTTCATTACTTCATTTTTGTCATTTCTTTCATTCATCCTTTCATTTCTGTCGTCTCTTTTATTCATTTTTTTGCGAAATAAGCATCAACTCTCTTCTTTGCAAAAAAGATTGAAAAATCTGCGAGAAATGGGATTTGAACTTGCGTCCTTTGAATCATTGTTTTCGCCTTTGACCACCTTTCCTGGCTCTCGTTTGTGAAAGAATGTGACTATGTCGTTCTTTTAATGTGATCGTTGGGTCTAGCATTTCGAGTAAAAATATGCAAAAAGTTTGCGAAAGTTAGGATTCGATCCTGCGAACTCGAACGCATACTCTACTGACTTCACCATATGTGCCGAATTCTGTTTTTGATAAAGTTGGTAAAGTTGCCTTCTTATTCTTTTCTTCTCTTGCGAAGTTGAATAAAACATGTAAAAATATGGTTGAGTAGAGAATCGATCTCGCAGCATCAAACTCCTTCACTCCACTGTTGGCCATCTATATTGGCTTCTGATTGCGAAAGAAAGCCATACTACCATCATCTTATTACTTTCTTCTCTTTAGGCAATTTTAGAAAAAATGTGAAATAAAAAATGTTGCTGCAGTGAGACTCGATCTTGCGGCACCGAGCTTATTGCCTACACCCTGAACCATTTGTATTGTCCTTTATTTGTGTTAGTTTAGTAAACTTCATATCTGTTATTACTTCTTTATCGTCCTTTGTGATTTACGACTGGAATTTTGTCTTCACGTGATAACTCCTGTCAGTAAACTTCGCAAAGCTTCTTCGCAAGTTGGCTTTACTTCTATAGAAATCACTTGTTAATTAAGGTTCTTCTTCTTGATGATATAGCGAGATGGTTTAGTTGTAATGACGAGATATCATCTTTGTTAACCTTCTTCTTCTGTTTTGAACTTGTGTTGCTCTGCCTTAGTCCCTTTCATTGATGCCTCAGCTGTACTTCTCTCGATCTCTTTTCCTTCTCTTCTTTCTTTCTCCCTTGGTAACTTATTCTATTGATTTCATGATATCATGTCACTCTGCGAGGGCCTCGCTGGGGCTGGTCATAAAATGGATTCTCGGAGTTTAATGACGAAATATTTGTCTCTACTGTATCTTTTCTTTGCTGATGTTTCTTTGGCTTTTGTTTGTCTTTCTCTTGTTTGCTGATTTGAGAAAATTCAAGTTTGAACTGATCAACAAGCCCGTGTGTTTAACTGTTGATAGGTGGATGGATTCGGTCTTTGCGAAGCTGCATATTTAAACTTGTCTGGTGGAGTATCAAGTTGACGAGCTGGATATGTCTTATTAGGTCTTTGCGAGTTAAATTCATGAAACTCTTTGAATATTATTGGCGAACTGAGCCTTTATCGTTTTACTTCGCTGGCGTCCCTTTAGTTCAGGTCATTGATATCTTCGCTGATTTCATCATTCCATTTTCTCTCTTGATTTTTGGGGCTGTCCTGAGATTGTGTTGTCTGAAAATAAAAAGTTTACACTGAAATGTCCATATTTGCACTCGGAATTTTCAGATTTAGTGTTATTTCTTTTTTGGAGTTATGCACGAGGCAACTCTTCCAAGTACCAGGCTCTTTGTCACCTTCTTTGGGTTGCTGGATCGTTTGTATTTCTTTCCTTGCTAGTAAAGACTTTGCCGGATAATTAATTTAGAGATAAGAAGATGAGAATACTTCCCTTTCAATGGTGTTTCTCTTGGCCCTTGAACCTTTAATGATTTGGAAGAGATTTTCGCTGTTTGTAGCTCTTCTGGTCGTGGTGGGTTGCTTTACAATGGAACTTGGGGTTGTCTTAACGATCAATAATATCTGCTTGCCCTCGCGGTAACAGCTGCAACTTCACTGGAACTGCGGCAACTTCACTGGAACTGCGGCAACTTCGCTGGAACAACTGAAGGAGTAATCCTTTTCACTTACCTGCTGCGGCAACCTCGCTGGAACTTTGTTGATGAAGTGAACTTCGCGGAATCTCTATATTTGTTGTTATTTTATCGTGTCTTTTCATTGATGATCTTCCAGTCCTACTTCGCTGGCATTGGGGTTGTTTTGGCGAGTAATACTAATGGCTTAAAATCGCTGGACTTAGTTATTATCCTGGAGATAGAATTTGCTGGTGCTATGGCTGTATTGACAGATGATGAAAGGAATTTGCCTTCGCTGCGAAGGTTAGTTGACGAGGTCTTCTTCCGGAGTTAACCTAACTTCACTATATATGTATAAAATGTTAGCTGTTGATGGTATTGCACTCCTCTTTTACGAAGTAACTTCTTCCAAATACTTTGTTGAACTTCTTCTGCTTCCTTATTTCAAACAACAGAATGATAAAGTCCTTTGCTGGTATCATCTGCTTCTTCTTCTTTTTTATTAATGGCTGATATCTTCTTTCAAATTAACTCGACTTCTGTATACTTTCTTCTTTATTAATGCCTTTCTTTGCCGATGATTCCAGCCTTCTCCTTCCTTATCATTTGTGATTTTCTATAACTTTGTTCTCTTTATTTTATTTTTTGCTCAGGTCATACTCCCGATTTGTTGCATTCATGTTGTTGAGTTGACCTTTCTTCTTCTCTACCTGTAAACAGAATCATCACAACCTATTTACCTGCCAGCTTCTTTGTTTTGTTCTTCTTTGAATGGCTGAATTTATTTCCTTGTGTGTCTTTAAAATCTTTGAAGTTCGTTTGCTTGCGAAAGCTTGAAGATACTCGAATCCGCGACATCAAGTTCCTTGTCTTTGCTGATGACCCATTGTGCTACTCCTCTTGTACTATTCGTAAATTAGTTGGTGTATCTTTCTGGATTCTGCGAAGATATCTCTACTACTTTACTCGTCATATAATTGTCGAATTAAACGTCGCTGGTGAATGATAATATTCATGATTACAGCCGCATCCGTGTACTTTTTCTTGTCATCATGTTTGCGTGCTGCTGTTCTTTTCACTTTCGCATACTGGTCAAACTCATGTCTTTGTTGGGTCTGTAACTCTTGGTGATAACTTGGTTTATTGACGAAATGAAATGGTCTCATTCTTTTTACTACGTGCATGGTGTTGCTTACCTTGTCCTCACCTAAGTAAGTTAAATGACTGGTGATGAAGTGAGCTTTTCATTTCCTTTCATCGCTGGTGATCTCAAAGTTGATCTTTGCGAGAACCTCTTTCTAAATATTCTCCTTATATATCCCTTCTTTTCCAATTAACCTTTGTTCTTTGACAAACGCCGATTCGATGAGACTCTTGGTCTGCCTTACACGATAACTTCACTCCCTGTAGAAGATTTCTCCCAATATGCTTCTGTGTTTCTGCATCTTTCTTCTTTTATTTTCTTTAACTGTGTTGTCGATGTTTGCTTGAAGACACAATTCCTCCACTGAAATTTCCATTTTTCCTCTCAAATTTTTTTTTTTTTTTTTTTTAGATCCAACGAGGTTTAACTCTCCCAATAGCTATTTTTTTTTGAATCTTCTTCAATCTAATAAGTAGCAGGCAGTGTTTCTAGCGCCAAATGTAGTTGCAGGAAATCCCACAACACACCCCTCATCATATCTTGATAATAATTTCTAGATCTAAACTTATTTGATAATCAAAATAAAGATAAAAGTGCTAAAATTATAAATGGAGGCACAAGATTTTTTACATAGTTCGATCAATGTGATCTACCTCCATGGTTCTTCACTATAATTGTTAAGGTTACATAAGAATTACATTTAGAATCTCCATTAATGGATATTTTCTAGAGCTCTAGATCTAATTATTTGGAGAAGAAGATGATAAAGAAGAAATAAAGTCTCTCTCTCAAATAATATTTCTCTCTCTCTTCCCAAAATTATCCTCCCTTTTCTCTCTCCTGCCTTTCACTTTATATAGGTGTTTTCATAGTGGATGACAGCTCACACATAGTGGAGTACATCTCATATTTCGCAGGTCTTTGATAATCTCGCAGGCTCTTGCTACCTTCTCGCGAATTCTTCATACCTTTCTCGTATTTCTGCTGGTGTCGTCTGTTACGTCATTTTTAATGTTAGTCTGCGACGGTTTCACAATGTTGCTAATGACAATATCACAAGTATGTTGTTGTTGCGATATTCTGATCCTACAGTGGGTGAGATCAGCTAAGGGAATCAAGTACGTAGCATCCTGCTGGGATCATAGGCGTAGGAGCATAACTATACCTTGGATCAGTGTGAGATTGGTTGGGGTTCAACTACGGTCCGCATCAAGTTAATTTGGAGTAAGCTAGTGTCTGTAGCGGCTTAATACAGTGTGTGTTCAATCTGGACTAGGTCCCGGGGTTTTTTTTGCATTTGCTGTTTCCTCGTTAACAAAATTATGGTGTCTGTATTATTTCTATTTGCATTATATTTGTTTATATAATTGAAATATCACAGGTTGTGCGTTGTTCAATCAATTAGAATATCCGACCTTTTGGTTGTTGATTTAAATTGATTGACACTTGGATATTGGTCGTTGGTACCATCCAAGTTATCTCTCTTTGATAAAAACTCGCAGATTTCTATTTGCTTGAGTAAAGATCAAATCGAGAGATTGAGATATAAACTCTTTGATATACTTTTCTCTAGATTGAGTCTGACCGTCTAGTTGATTCTCTAGAAAGTATATTGGAGTTTGTCCATACATATTGCTAAGCGAAATATTGGGTGTGATTGTTGTACCCCCGCTTTTTCAATTGGTATTAGAGCAGGCAAACACGTTTAAGACCTTATAAGTCTGTGCTTGTAGCGATCTGACTCTATGGACAGAAACGACTCTAGAAATGCTTCACCAGGATTAAAACCAATCGTAGCAGAAGTTCTAATAAAATGGTTATTCTCCAGAAAAAGTTGGATGAACAAATCCGGATCAACTCTGATCTCATAGAAGAAATTGCAATGCTTAAGGATTTGAAATTTGTCAAAATCCCTTTAATGGATTTGAATAACTCTTGTTGTTCCTCTCGGAAAGAACAAATAAGTCAGGTGATAAACAACGTTCGCATGTTGTCAAAACTGATATGACCCAGAACTTCTCTGACGATGCTAAATGTGTTGGCCCATGTTTGTTTTGTGATTCCTCTAATCACTTTCAACATACTTGTATGTCCTTCCGAAAGAGCCTGAAAGTTGCAAGTATTATTCACACGAAAACTAAACAACTTAGTGCCTCTCTAAAAGGACGTACAAAACTATGAGGAAACCCTAAACATGAAAGTACTAATAGTATGGGAGCTTTTGCTTTAAAATCAACATCACCCTTTCAATGGTTTCTTGACAGTGGATGTAGCAGGCAAATGACAGGTGATCTCACATTGTTTGTTTCTTCTGACGACTATGAAGGAGGTCTAGTAACTTTCGGAGATGGGAGTTGTTGCTACATTAGCAAGAAAGGGACGATCAAACTGCCCGTCGTACCCGAAATCCATGATGTAGTATACGTAAAAGGTATGACTGTAAATCTTCTTCTGTTAGTCAAATTTGTGACAAAGGCCATCGAGTTGTCTTCAATGAAAATGGATGTGACATTGTAGAAAAAACTGGGAAAGTAATTTTTCAAGGAACTCGTGGTAAAAACAACTGTTAGCTTCTTGATACTCAGTTTAGCAATTGTTACAATTTGACTAAGGTGGAATCTACACATCTTTGGCATGAGCGTTTTGGTCACATCAATTATCGTCTTCTAACTAAGATCATTAACAAAGAACTTGTTAGAGGCGTTCCCAAAATCAATGCAAAGATTGAAGGTGTATGTGGTGCCTGTCAAAATGGTAAACAAACAAAAGTTAACCATAAATCATCTCGATATATTCTCACTAAAGATCCACTTGATTTTATTCATATGGATCTTTTCGGACCAATTCAACAACCCACGGTTGCTGGTAAGAAGTATGCTTTAGTTATCGTAGATGATTACACCAGATTCACTTGGGTTGCATTTCTATCTCATAAAAATGAAACCCTTGATGAATTCAAGATTATTGTTAAACGAATCCAGAACGAACAAGGTCGCAAACTAAAGAAAATTAGGAGCGACCGTGGAACTGAATTCAAGGACACTAAGGTGTTTGAATTTTGTGACGAACTGGGGATTATTCAACAATATTCACCACCCATTACTCCTCAAGCTAATGGAGTTGCAGAGAGAAAGAACAGAAACATTCAGGAAATGGCCAGGGTAATACTCCATAACAAAAACTTACCTCTAAGGTTTTGAGGAGAAGTTGTTTTTACGGCATGTTATTTGATCAACCGTGTTTACTTACGATCTAAAACCCTAAACACTCCTTATGAGTTGTGGTATGGAAGAAAACCCAACCTGCACTACCTTAGAGTGTTCGGAAGTAAATGCTACATTCTAAAATATCTAGAACAGAGAGGGAAATTCGATACCAAAAGTGATGAAGGTATCTTTCTTGGCTATGCTTCTGATAGCCGTGGTTTTCGAGTGTTTAATCTCAGAACTCAGGTCATGATGGAATCTGCTAATGTCATCATCGATGATATTAGTGATTTTCATCATGATAATCCTCCTGCTGAGTTGCCTCCAACCGAGACAATTGAGAAAGTCAAAGAAATACCAGAATCAGTTGAAGTTATTCTAACTATTGTTGATCCTGATATTTCTAATGACGAGGAGAAGAGCACTGATCAAGCTACTTCTGACGAACAAGAACGTGTCCCTCCACGAGACCTTTGGGTTCAAAGGAATCATGATCCCAACAGTATTATTGGGGGAAGAGATTCTACGGATAAGACTAAAGGGCAACTTTAAAACATGTGCAATTTTGGTTGTTATCTGTCACAAGTAGAACCGAGAAATATTGATGAAGCTCTGAACAATCCCTTTTGGGTGAATGCAATGCATGAAGAGTTAAATCAATTTCTAAGAAAAGACGTATGGGAACTCATACCTTGTCCCTCCAATGTTAATATTGTTGGAACAAAATAAGATATTCAAGAACAAGTATGATGAATATGGCATAATTATCAGAAATAAAGCCAGACTTGTCGCTCAAGGATATTCACAAATTGAAGGTATCGACTTTGACGAAACCTTTGCTCCTGTGGCACGCCTTGAGTCCATTATACTTTTATTATCTCATGCTTGTTTTCTCAAGGTTAAACTTTTCCAAATGGATATCAAATCCGCATTCCTGGAATTCTAAAGGAAGAAGTCTATGTTGCTCAACCTAAAGGATTTGAAAACCTTGATTTCCCAGATCATGTTCTTAAGCTCAAAAAGACATTATATGGGTTAAAACAAGCACCTAGAGCCTGGTTTGAAAAACTTACCACTTCTCTTATTAGAAAAGGTTTTTTAAGAGGTGGAGCTGATAAAACCTTGTTTACCAGATGGAGTGGGAAAGATGTTGTCATTGCTCAAGTCTATGTAGACGATATCATCTATGGTTCAACTTCAGAGAAGCTTGCAAATGATTTTCAGGTTTCACTTGCCAAAGAGTTTGAAATGAGCAATGTTGGTGAATTAAAGTTCTTTCTAGGATTACAAATTCAACAACATAAGGACGGAATCTACTTATCTCAAGAAAAATATGCAAAGGATCTTGTTACAAGATTCAGTATAGATAAGTCAAGTCCTAAACTGACACCTATGGCCATTACTGGTAAACTACACAGAGATGAGAAAGGAGTAAAAGTAGATCAAAAGTTGTATCGATCTATTATTGGTAGCCTTTTATATCTTACAACCACTAGACCTGATATTTCTTTTAGTGTTGGTTGTTGTGCTAGATTTCAGGCTAATCCAAAAGAATCTCATCTTGCAAATTTGCAAATAGGATCATACGATATGTCAATCACACTGTCGGGTATGGTCTATCTTACACTTTTGATACTAACATTGATCTTTCTCGCTTATTCGAGATGCTTGATTGGGCAGGATGTGTAGATGACATAAAAAGTACATCGGGGGTTTCTACTATGTAGGATCAATCTTGTGGCTTGGCATAGCAAGAAACAGAATTCACAATCCCTGTCTACATGTGAAGCAGAATATATTGCTGCTAGCTCATGTTGCACTCAACTGCTATGGATGAAACAAATGCCAGTTGATTATGGAATTGATACTGGAATAATGAAGATCTTTTGTGATAACTCTAGTGCGATTCGAATTACTAAGAATCCCGTTGAGCACTCAAGAACAAAGCACATTGATATAAGGTACCATTTTATTCGAGATCTCTATGAAAATGGTATCATAAGTATGAATTTTGTGCCTTCCGAACAACAATTGGCTGATATTCTCACCAAACCATTAGACAATACTGCTACTTTTCAACACTTACGGCAGTCTATTGGTGTTGTTTTGGTTTATTAATTTTTTCTATGACTCTTGCCCCTGTGCTTATCTCGATCTTTTGGGAAATTGAGTTTGAAACTCCAGTAAGTGTTACTTCAATTATGTATTTGTTTTCGTAGGATTGATTTTTTTTTCTATCAGAGTTCTTTGTGTTTTGTGTCAAAAGAAATCCTTCATTTCTCCTGAAATTAAGGTCGCTCTTGTTGTTCTTTCGGGAATGACATATTATGGGGGAGAGTTCTTTTTGAACTTGTGCTTAATTGCCAAATATTTGTGGGGAGTTCGGCTGTGGAATATTATAGGGGTTGTCTTGTATCTTTAAACTCCTTGATGAATGCATTTAGCTTCGGCTTTATGATTGCATCTAAATAAGATGATATGTGTTTCTTTCTTTTGGTCATGAAATGTCTCTTTCGGAAATTTCATTAGAATCCCGTTCTTGTACCTTTGCCAATTTTATTGACAAAAAGGGGGAGAATTAATATGTAGTTCACACTACAAATACATATGGTTTTCGGATCATTATGTAAGGGGGAGTGGTTTCCATGTGAGATGGAGTATTGACAAAGGGGGAGTGATACATATCACCATAGTATAGTTGTTGAAGTTGTGATACAATTGGAATTTGATGTTGTGTAATGATACTATGACACTGTATAACAATGATTGAGAACTCTTGTTTTCTTGTTGTTATAGCTATGGATTCTCAACAACGATGATGCTAAACTTACAACCTTTTGGATCATTGGAGTACTTGGAAGTGACGAAGATTTCGAGTAATGTTGAAGATTAGACATGTGGAATAGGAGTTACAAAAGTTAATTTATTTATTTTTTGTATTCCGTATGTATTAATAGTTTTGTCACTAAAATTGACAAATGGGGAGATTGTTAGAGCATTGCCCGGTCGAACTCGCATGCGTTACTATCTCAAACATGTTTGTCAATGTTAGTGATCAAAACTATAAGTCTTGATTTCTAGCCTATTTTAGCTAAAGGTCTCGGACTAGGATAGAAAGTGTAGTTGAGCTCAAGACTCCATGGAAAGCATCATACAAGACGAAGGACTACTCAAGGAACTGGTGGAACTTCATCGACTAAAAGGTATGTGGAGACTTAAACTTATCTGTCACTCAAAAGTCTATTTACTCTATCTCCTACTCTTGAGACAAAAGTCGTTTTGATATATAGACTTTCATTATACACATTTGCTATTTCGAGTCGAGTTTAACTCGCCTATCTATTTCTCGAAATATGTGTTGGTAAGCTTTCGCTTTAGCCAAATTCATCTTTACCTAGTGACGAAAGTCATGTTATGTTTCAATCACTTTGAAAATTGCTCTGACGAAAAATGGTCTGTGAATAACGGCTATATAACGTTCTCTGAGAATGTTTCAATGATTGAAATGAGAGTTTAGATTACATAACCTTTGGTAGGATATAAACATTGTTGTGGAAACACATACATGTATAAGTCCTTATTCCTTGAACCAAATTTTGCGAACTTTGTTGATCAAGAGAAACGGAATGTGGCGTGAGCCAAGTCCGCGAACTGGCGAAAATTCTCGACCCGAGAATTTCTGCTGGAGTTTTTGAACTCCTTCCGTGAGCTTAAGTCCGCGAACCCAGTCCGCGAACTTGAGTAGGTTATATCTAAAATCTGTTGTTCTTGAACTCATGTTTTTATAAACTAAGGAATGCTTTTGCAAACCGTGGCTATAAAGTTCATGAACCGATTCGAGTTAACCAAACAGTTTTGCTTCGATTGTGTCTTGTGTAGTTACATAAGATCTAAGCAATTGAACAACTCTCTAACTAGTTCTTTTGAGTCATTTGAACTAGTTGTGATGAAGAAGAATATGGTTGATATGAAATTGCTCATATGGCTAACCATTTGGTTAATTATTGTTGAACCAACAAATGTTAATATTTGGGAACGGTTACATAAACCCAAAATTGGACATTTCATTTGTGTGTGACAAGCTAAGTGATCGCTGACGTAAGCGTCAAAAATAAATTACACTTTCTTACTACTCAAAATATAAATATAGCAAGGGCAAGAAAGGATCGATCCCACAGAGAGGTCTAGGTTGTCAAATTGTTATGGTTCCTTATAAATAACACCGGTAGTTTTGTGATTTTATGAAATAAAATAAATAACAGCAAATAAATAAATAAGCAAACAAATAAGATAGAAGAGATATTGGTTAAGGATTTCGTTTTCATTCACTAACATGCTTTTCACAATAACTAGAATTGATATTTAATCTCAACTTTTATCAAAGACCCTAGAATACCTTGATCGCAAGAATATCCCGCAAATCTCCTCATGTCATCAACAAACACATTAAAAGATGCGAATATGAATTCTACCTAAAGGAACAACCTAACGTGTAAAAGCACTAATCAAGTTTAATTCCCTAGATGCGTTAAGTTCTATGAAATCAGGCCAATCAAAGCAATTGAACGTGGAAAGCGCACTAATTCAATTTAACAAAGGTTACGATTCACATATGATCATAAGAATATATCACTACAAACTATAATCATATTATGCTACTTGTATTCAAGGAATATCACTTTTACGTATAATAAACCCTAAACTAGCAATAGATGTGATTAGAAGTTCTACCAATTTGCAACTTGACAAAACAATCAATCAATCATAAAACAATATTTTCAGAGAATTGCAAACAATAAATATGAGACAAAACTAATATATTGAATCAAAGAATCATATTATGTGAAATCCAACTATTCCATAACCAATAATAAACTTAGGTACTCATATTCAAGGAGTTCATCACAAGAAGAAAGAGAAAAGACTTCATGGTTCTAAAACCCTAGAATAAAGTAGAGAAGAGATAATAAAACGTGGTCGATAAAAGATATATCCAAATTGTGCCTAGGCTTCTCTATATATAGAGTTTTATAACCTCCTCTTGAAGAAACTAGGAAACCTAGTAAAATTAGGAAAGTGCACTCCTTAAAATTGTGTCCCGTGCATCAAAACCCGTGCCAAAGTAAATTGCCAAACTCTGGCCAAATTCCCAAGTCACGGCCAATCCTGAAATAGCCGCACCCTTAATTTTGTTCTTGTAAAACATTCTGGCTAAATGGCCTATTGGGCTCACACTATTTTTCTTATCGTGATATGTGGATAGATTATTGGGCTTGCATTGTTCCATCCCACTTGGTAGCTCAACCGTTAGTCATGTGAAACCGATGATGTAAGCATTATCATCTTCTCATCTCAGCCGTCATAGCCATTCCGCGTCAATCATCTTTGCTTCTGAACTCCAACTCGAAATGACTTCTCTCTGAAGTATTCGAGTCCCCCAAACTCGAGCTCAAGCTTCCATCAACTGCCATCAGTGACTTTCTCCTTTTACCGGCGTATCGTTACTTTCACGTCAACATAATATAACGTTTAGCGCTGACCTATAACCCCACGGCCTCCACATGATGCAGCGTTCCAGACTTTCCAGAATGCCTTGATTAGTCTGTTCCTGTGATACACATTGAACCCATGGATGTCAAGATGCGCTTTCGCATCCCTATGGAACCCCATTTTCCTAGCACTCCCTTATTTGCGTTAACCTCAAGATCACAACAGCGACCCATTAAGCCATCACCGAGAACAACCGTGCTCACTCATGATCATCGATTCATCACTTGGTATCTCCATTCATCATTGGAAGCTCTTCAACTCGCTCGGCTCAACCTCTCGTCGTTGCTTCCATCGTACTTCCCTGAACTTTTCCTATCCAACACACCGATATTTCGCCAACAGTCCACGAGTTCTTGGTTGTCGAGAAGCAATGACAAGCAGACCTTGAGTAGTCGAAACTGCACCATCATCATACCAAGCTCGAACAAAGAACCCTCTAGTTCTTTCCATGTCTAGTCTACACCGCAGCGTCCTCCATCTCTCGTAATCTCATCTCGAGCTCCATCAATGCCATCACCGAACAATGGCATCACCATGCTCGAGTTCTTCATTCGCCAACAGCCACGACATCACCATCAACCCCATCTCCGGCTTCACACGATAATGGCAGCAACCTCCTTCTCTCGTTGCTCCTCTCATCCTCTGACCGATACTCGTCTTCCATTGATCACCGCTCATCACCATCACCGCCAACAAACTACAAACTCAACTCCATCTCCCGAATCGCTCCCGTTCTCGTGCTTCACCGCCTCTCTCTCGTTCAACTTCTCCAATGACAGCAGCCATCTCATCGTCCCGAGTTCGAAAGCGGACCATCATCACCGATCGCAGACTTCATTACTTCCCGGTGCCATCAATGGCGCAGCGCCACTTCGACTCCCTGGCTTGCTCGAGTTCTTTTCAGTTGAATGCCATCACTTTCCCGTGAGCAACAACACCTATATCGTTACACTGATATTGAACTTAAACAGCCGTTAATGGTGATCATCACCGATCAACCAACAGCCACAACCACTTTCTCTCTTGGTTTCGTCGTGCTCATGACAAAGAAGGTAATGGTGGCCCCGAGAAGAAAACCAAGTGCCTTTAGCAGTATTTGAATTATGGCTTCCTCCCAGTAAATGACTTGACTCCCTTTAGCACTCCCTTTGAAAATGTCCGCCCCTTAACATGAGGGTGTCCCTTAGCGATCTTCATTCAACTGTCGATCCTGAAGACCGATGCGTTTAGTTCCGGCTTCATTCTTGTTTCGCCCATAACTTCTTCATACGATGTCGAATGACTCAGTTCTTTCGGCATTGTTTTCATCTTCTCGTCCTCTACACAATGAAAAGTAGAAATCTTGTATTTGAACGAGTTCCAATTGGTCTTTTTGCTCCAAATGACTCCATTGCACCTAATAAACTCAAAAGCACACATAAGATACATAATTTACAAGAAAACTCGCAAAGAAAGCATAAATACTAGATATTAAATACGGTGTATTCTACACCTATCACTAAGGTTTCTATCCAACGGTTGAAAGATATTAGCTTGAATCTAATCAGGTTTTCATCTAACGGTGAATATTGAATGCTTTGTTACTAAGCAAACATTGATTGCAAACCCTGATTTGAAAGACTATATAAGGGGAACTCTAGCAACTGGGAAACCTAATCCCCACACCTTACCTATGATACTAGTTGCATAAGCTAGAGTCGATTCTCCTTTAACCTTGGGTTTTTCTTCTCTAAAAAAGGTTAACGACTTAAAGACTTCATTGGGATTGTAAAGCCATACCGATATTACTTTTCTTGTAGTTGTGTGATCTGATCTTGCTGTTTCTATCGTACGAGTACAATTGGAATAATTGGCTTGAGATTTATATCTCCGATAAGCAAGATAGAAAAGAAATCACGAACACTTCGTCTCATCGTTTGTGATTCCGCAATACCTTTTTCGCTGCGTCGATTAAGATTATTGTGAGGTGATTGATAATACTAGGTTGTTCTTCGGGAATATAAGTCCTAAGTTATCAATTGGTTCTGTTCACCATGATTTATCAAAAGACGGAACTAAAACTCGTAGGTATATTCGTGGGAGACGGATTTATCTATTACCGTAGACTTTTTTGTGTGATACAGATTTTTTTATTAAAGTCTTCGACTTTGGGTCGTAGCAACTCTTAGTTGTGGGTGAGATCAGCTAAGGGAATCGAGTACATAGCATCCTGCTGGGATCTGAGGCGTAAGAGCATAACTGTACCTTGGATCAGTGTGAGATTGGTTGGGGTTCAACTACAGCCCAGACCGAAGTTAATTTGGAGTAGGCTATTGTCTGTAGCGGCTTAATATAGTGTGTGTTCAATCTGGACTAGGTCTCGGGGTTTTTCTGCATTGCGGTTTCCTCGTTAACAAAATTTTGGTGTCTTGTTATTTCTATTCCGCATTATATTTGTTTATATAATTGAAATATCACAGGTTGTGCGTTGTTCAATCAATTAGAATATCCGACCTTTTGGTTGTTGATTTAAATTGATTGACACTTGGATATTGGTCTTTGGTACCATCCAAGTTATCTCTCTTTGATAAAGACTCGCAGATTTCTATTTGCTTGAGTAAAGATCAAATCGAGAGATTGAGATATAAACTCTTTGATATACTTTTCTCTAGATTGAGTCTGACTGTCTAGTTGATTCTGTAGAAAGTATATTGGAGTTTGTCCATACAGATTGCTAAGCGAAATATTGGGTGTGGTTGTTGTACCCCCACTTTTTCACCATGGTTCTCGGACTTGTACTTTACACAAATGTGAATATACACACTATGTTTATATCCAATCATGGTTACATGTTCTAAACTCTCATTTCAATCATTGAAACATTCTTAGAAGACGACAATAGATGTATCACACAACTATTAGCTCCAAAGCAATTTTCAAGTGATAGAATGATCAATACGAAACATTCCGAGTCTACACCAAATGATTGTATCACACAAATCATGTAAGATGTTACAAGGCGATTTCACATGATCATCTTTTGAATTTCGTCAAGAATAAAAGATGAACTTGGTTAAAGCAAATGCTTACCAACATATATTTCTAGAAATAGATAAGCGAGATAAACTCAGCTTGAAATATAAAATGTGTATAATTGAAGTCTATACAGCAATACGACTTTTGTCTCAAATAGGAGATAGAGTAGATAGACTTTTGAGCGATAGATGAGTTCAAGTCTCCACATACCTTTTGTTGATGAAGTTCCACAAGTTCCCTTGAGTAGTTATTCGTCTTCATTCGATGAACGCCGTGAAGTCTAAAGCTCAACTACAATTTCTATCATAATCCGAGACTTAGCTATAAGTAGACTAGAATTCAAGACTTATCGTTTTGGCAACTAAACTAGACAAACAAGCTTGAGATGGCAACGCTTGCGAGTTCGACCGAGCAGTGCTCTAACAGTATCCACTAAGGGTAATGAAGGAGTAACCCCTAGTTGTTGACCAATATGCTTTTTAAGCTGAGACACATAAAAAACAGGGTGGATTCTTGACCCAACAGGAAGCTTCAACTTGTAAGCAACATCAACCACTTTCTGTATAACTTTAAAAGGGCCATAATATTTGGAAGATAACTTAAAATTATTTTAGAGAGCCATAGATGATTATCTATATGGTTGGAGTTTGAGAAACACCATGTCACCTATATTGAAATTCTTGTCACACCTTGACTTTTCTGCCAAGAATTTCATCTTGTCTTGAGCTCTAGTTAAATCTTCCTTAAGCAACTGTAACATGTGATATCTCTCCTGCAAATACTCTTGAACAAAAGCAACAAAGGTGGTAGACTTGATAGGGAAATCCAGGTGTGGAGGTGTGTAACCATACAATGCCTGAAATGGTATCATTTTAAAACGGGTATGATAAGTGGTGTTGAACCACCATTCAGCCAGAGATAGACAGTTAGCCCATAACTTTGGAGTTGTACCTATCAGGCATCTGAAATACTGCTCCAAGCAAGCATTTGTCCTCTCAGTCTGGCCATCAGTCTTTGGGTGATATGTTGTACTAAGGTTCAATGTAGTACCGAATAACTTGGATAATTCTTGCCAAAAGTGACTGATAAAAATCTTGTCTCTGTCAGAAACTATTGAAGATGGAAATCCATGCAGCTTAAAAATGTGATGAAGAAATTCCTTAGCTACAGAATGGCTGTAAAAGGATGGGTCAATGCAATGAAGTGGCTATATTTGGTTAGTCTATCCACAACCACTAATATGACAGATTTCGTGTTATAGAGTGGCAAACCTTCAATGAAATCCATGGAGATATGTTTCCATGCAATGTCAAGAATTGGTAGAGGTTGAAGAAGGCCAGCTGGAGCAGAGTGTTCACCTTTATTGCACCAACAAACATCACAGGTAGCCACAAAGTGTAGAATGTCTTACTTCATTTTAGGCCAAGAAAAATATGATTTAGCTCTAGATTAAGTACCTAACATGCTAGAGTGTCCACCAACAGCAGATGCATGCACATATTGCATTATAACATGTCTAATAGAGTAACTAGAACCAATGTAAAGTCTGGATTTATACCTGAGGATACCACCTTGCAGATAGAATGACTTGTGGGAAGGAGAAACAAGTAACTGATATATCAGTTTCTAGACAGTGGAGTCATTGTCATAACTGCTAAGGATGTCTTTAGTCTATTGAGGTTGGACTAATGAGAGGGACAAGCATTCAAAGTAGAGTGAGGTAGTCTTGATAAAGCATCAACTTCTATGTTGTCTTGTCTTTTCTTGTATCTGATCACATAATCCAATTCCAGTAGTTTCATTAGCCATTTCTGTTATAAGACAGGAGTCATTCTCTGCTCCATGAAAAACTTTAGACTCTGGTGATCAGTGTTAATGATAGACTGATTATGTGATAAATAATGCTTCCATTTTTGTACAACCATGAGTATCGCTAATAGTTTTTTCTCATAAGTAGAGAGAGTCAAAGACTTTGGTCCTAAAGGTTTACTAAAGAATGGGCCTACCCAGCTGCATCAATACATCACCCACACTTCTGGAGCATACATCAGTCTCCAAAACAAATGGGAGTGAAAATTTTGGGAGAGCTAAGACCGGAGCAGAAATCATAGCAAGCTTCAGATCCAAAAAAGCTTGTAAGGCAAGAGGAGACCAACTGAAAGAGTCTTTCTTGAGCATAGATGTTAGAGGTTTGCTAATTGTGCCATAGCCCTTGATAAATATTCTATAATAACCTGTAAGGCCAACAAATCCCCTTAATTGTTTAAGGTTAGTGGGTTGAGGTCATTGCTACATGGCAGGAATTTTTCAGGATCAACAACAACACCTGCAAAAGTGATGAGATGACCCAAATAGTCCAACTGAGGCTGAGCAAAACAATATTTTCTGAAATTGACAGAGAGGCAATGTTGTCTTAGTAAGGTGAAAACCTGAGATAGATGTTCAATATGTTCAACCAAGGAATGACTATAAATAAGTATGTAATAAAAAAAGACCAACACAAACTGTCTTAAAAATGGTTAAAAAATCTTGTTCAATCAAGGCCTGAAATGTGGCAGGAGCATTAGTGAGACAAAATGGCATGACCTTAAACTCATAATAGCCATGATGAGTTCTAAAGGCGGTCTTGTAAATATCCTCAACATGCATCCTGATTTGATGATAACCAGACTTAAGATCCAGCTTGGTGAAAATAATAACACCATTAAGTTCATCCAATATTTTTTCAATTAGAAGATTTTGAAACTTGTCTTTAATAGTGAACTCATTGAGTTTCTTATAATCCACACAAAACCTCCAGGAGTCATCTTTCTTCTTAACTAGCAGAATAAGAGCAGCAAATGGACTGTTACTATCTTGAATAAGGCCAGCCTCCATCATTTCTTGAACTAACTTCTCCACCACAGCCTTGTGCATATAAGGGCATATGTAAGGTCTTTGTGAAGTGGGAATAACATTAGGCTTTAATGGAATTTTATGGTCTAAAGCTCTTTGTGGTGGTAGTGAAGATGGCTCAACAAAAACATCTTGAAAGGTGTCCAATAAGGAAGCGATTTCAAGTGGCACATGAATTATTGGTTTGGCAAAAATAGAGAAAAATTGGCCAATAATAGTGGGTGTATTGTTCTTGAGAAATTTAAGAAATGACTCAGCACTGAGCATGTTGTAAGAAGGAGTGGAAGAACTACCCTGTAAGGTGATTTTTCTGCCTTTGTATAATAAGGATACTTTAAGTTCAGCTAGATTGAAGATGACATCACCAAATTTCTTTAACCAATCCACTCCCATAACCATATCACAACCACGAAGTGGAGGTACCCTTAAGTCACCTAAGAAGGAGTAGCCCTGCATAGACCATGGTATAATGCAACACAAATACCCTGACTAGTAGTTGTATCACCATTTTCCACTGTGACCAACATATGACCAGTAGGTACAATATATAGTTGAATTCTTGTATCTAGTTGAGCACCCACAAAGCTACGAGTGCTCCTAGTATCAATAAGGACTAAAATATCTTCTCCATTAAGCTTTCCCGAGACTCTTATAGTGTTTTGAGTAACAAGACCAGTTAAGGCATGGAGGGAGATTTCCATGGTTGTATCCACAAAAGTGGTAGGGGATATGTCTTCTTATTCTGACTCATCTACAACTGGTGAGGAAGTATCCTCATCTGAGGCTACAAGCATGAACATTTGTTGTGTTTTACATCGATGTCTTGGACTATAAAACGCATCACAATTGTAACATAACCATTTATCATGCCTGACTTGCATTTGAGCAGCTGTGAGTTTTTTAATAGGAGGTATAGTGGAATCAGGTTTAGTAGGGGTAACATGGTGTGTTATAATTGGCTTATCATAAGAAAAAGATGTGCCTGGTAAGCTGGTGATTGGAGGCAATGATGGTTTAAACCCTGAAAATGAGGGTGAGAAGGAAGAGGTGGATGGTTGAAAATTCCTAAAGAATGGATTATATTTTCTAACATTTAAATCCACATAAGCTTATTGTATTCTGGCTAGAAAAAAAGCCTCAAAATCACTACTAGGTTTGAACATCTGAATAGGGTTACGGATGTCATCCTTCAGTCCACTGATAAAACTCATAATAAAATACTCATCAGATAAACTTTTGTTTTTAGATTTCATAATAGCTTTCAAAGACTCACAGTGTTCATAATATTCCTCTACTGTGGTTGTCTGAGAGAGTTTGCTAAAACTACCCACATAGTTATCATAAGCGACATCCTCAAATCGACAACAAATATCATAAGTAAAAATATCCCAATCAATTAACGACTTATCCTCTTGATAGTCTAGAAACCACGAATCAGCCTTACCATCAAAATGCATAGAAGTTATGTCTACTTTTTTAGTTGAATCAATAGAATTAAGATAAAAATAACGTTCACATTTTCGAATCCATCCTATGGGATTGGACCCATCAAACCTAGAAATATCAATCTTGGGATGACGGAGAAAGTTACCTGAGTTGAGCTGAAAAACAGAATGGTGACTCATGTCACCAAAAGATTTCCTGAATAAGCAGCCTCATGAGAAGCTTGAGTGAATGGTGGGGTAGATGCAATAGGAATCGGTAAACGAGCTAGAATTTTATATATTGAACTCTTCAGAGACTATAATTCTGATCTTATTTCCTTGACCTCGTTTTCCTGAACTGATGTTCTATCACCATCAACCTTTTGTTGCTGAGCGACCTCCTTTAATGTATGGGACTTTTCAGCTCTGTCATGATTCAGGCCCTCCGGTTCGATGAATCTGATACCAGATGTTATGAATTAGTAACAAAATTTGTTGAATCTCATAACAATAACTTACTCTCCAAAGGACGAGTCTAATAATTGATTTATTCTTCTTACCCGATCAGGTTTACAATCATTTGTCTTAAATACAGACTTGACTTTCACTAACAAATTCCACCTGGATCTCACTGGCCGTTGAATTAACTTTACCCTAATGTGTAATTAAACCTAAATAAGACTAAAAACCCAATGCTAAATTAATCAAAGACAAAACAGGACGTTAACACTAGCCATAGTCTCACAGGCGCAAAGTATGGACCTAAGGGCTCGCAGGAATATAAAAATATATGGACCTAAGGGCTCGCAGGCATATAACACTTCAAAGATAATTTTAGTGATATAATCAAATTCTAGCAATTGAAGTTAAATAAGAGAAAAAAAACCTCGCCAACTGTTAACGAAGCATTCCATATGAGGAAAAATTTCCACTTTGCCAGTCACAAAAATTGTCACGAGAATTTTAAATTGAAATATCAAATCTTACAATTTCATAAAGTTGAGGTTAAACTTGGGGTAAACAATCAAGAAACCTGCAACAATTAATGCATCTACGACTCAGATTGAGATGCGAACCATTTTACACTGAGATGATAGTCGTCTCATGTTGAGCCAACAACGTCTTATGCATCCAGCGGCTCTTATCTCACTCCCTATAAATACCACCATTTATAACCCTAAAATCACACCTTCTGCTCCTACTCGTACTCCCAAAATTTATTATATTTTTACTTTCAATCTTAATTTTCACTCTCAAACTCTTAATATCAAATTATGTTGAAAAAAGTTCCAAAAAAAAAAGAAAATTTATCACAAACACTAATAGTTAAACTTAAAATGCTTCATCGACAAAAGTTCGCGGCCCAAAGTATATCTGGAAGAAGATAAATCTATTTGCATAGAATATGTGACATTTACGCTTGATCCTATCAATGATGTTCAACAAGCATACCATATGCTTTGGGGGAATATTTTTACATAATTTTTTCAAGAAACTAAGATATAAAAAATCGTGATGCTGCCGGGTTGTCAGGTCGTTTTGGTGCAATCATCAAAGACATGAACAGTTCGGGTAGCTTTGATGATGCAAATAAATCGTCAAAGAGAAAGTGGTGATACTGATGTGGGTGTGATTAGTTAAATTTCAAATCTATTGATTGATTTTTTAAAATGTGTTATGTTTGTTGTAATAACTAATTTATAAATGTTTAAACTGTAACAACAAAAATTCGGGAGAAACGACAAAGAAAAAGATGCTCGAGTTTCAAGCATGAAGCCTGTTTCCATGTTTTGAAAAAACTTAACCGATATAACCCTGGTATGTTGAATGGATATCAAGTACCAAAGGAGTCCCTTTACGAGTCTACAAATGTATCTCAAGAGTCTCCTTATACTTCACCAGAAACAAACTCACAACCTCAACCCAACACTGGTGGATTCCAACAAGGTAATTCTAATTTTAATTTTATTGGAAATGTTGCTCGATGGCATGACCGGGTATACAAAAACAAAAAAGATGAGAAAGGGAGCTCAAGATGCCGCACGATCATCAACTTCAGAATTCAACATTCGAGAATATTTTGAAAAACAAGAGAATGAGCGGAAGAAAATGACTACAAAATTGAAGAAAGACCGTAAGGCGGTTGAACAGAATACTATTAATGCACACGTGAGAGGAATCATGGGAATTGACACGACAAGAATGAATCGGGCATAACTAAAGCTCTAGAAAGCTGAATTTGATGAAATTCAAGCAAAGAAGGCACGATAACGCCCAACAATTGAGAACGCTGATTTTGAAGAGGATGGCACCTTAGATGAGGAAAACCATAATGATATTGCACTGGTTTAGATATTACTGTTAAAATTCTAGATGTAATAGTTAGTTTAATTTCGATGTAATCCTTTGTTTTAAATTCAATATAATCCTTCGCTTCAATTTGAGTTTAAGTGTTTTTTTTTTAAATTTAATTCTTGATTTTAATTTCAAATTACATGAATCAAATTACATTAATAGAACTAAACTTATTGAACGAAAGAGTTAAAATAAACTAAATCTTGTAAGGGTTAATTCTTTCAAATTCATCTCAGTCGCGTGCAGTGAGATCCTCCCTTAGTCTTAAATGTAAACCTCTGTTTTGAATTCTCTCAAAGCCGCAGGATCTACTCCCGTCAATTCCTTTAAGTTTCAGCTTTGCGACTGTAATCCCCCCCGAACCCAAAAACTTCGATTTTTTCATAAAGGGCTGGCGGAGTTCTAGAAGCAACATCCGCCAATCCCTGGTCGGCATTGTTTATAGTTAAGACTAGGATGGTATCTGATCATCTTCGAGCCCCCAAATTTCGTTCTTGATTATTGAAAACATCCTTGGAAAATGCTTTTGCAGTTGTTTGTCTTTCATAAATCCAAGAATTTCACCCCTGATTATGAAATACGAATGCCCCCGACTGTCCCTGTTAATCACTACCCCGATCCCGAAGGTCAACGCAGTATGACCGAAATCCTATGATGTTATCCCATGCTAATGTATCCAAAGCTTGGGATTGCTTTGAGCACTCTAATTTCTTCAAAGTAACAACACTGGGGGCACAAACCAGCCAATTAAGGCTAGGAATGCATCGCCGGTAGATGGGACGAGACGATCGATGCACACCCAATGCGTGGACCAGACTCTACCATTTTATACTCTCTTGCGGGCACACCCCATGCGGGTTGAACTTTTTTCCTCAAATATTTATTTAGATAACTTGTCCAACTGGTATCCCTTCGGGACTCCTCGATTACCATATTACGCAAAAAACAATGTAGGTGAGCATAACCCTATTCATTTATATTGGTTTAAACGATTGATATGGTCCACACATTATATGTTTGTATCCCAATAAGTATATTCTAGCATTGTAAATCCTATAACAAAATTTGCAATTTAAAATCTTCACATACTTAAATGCATGTGAAAAGTAAATTAAATTAACAAAAAAAAACTAACTAACCAATTTCGAAACACTAAGAGTAATCCGTGAAGAGAAGTAATGAACTACCAACAAGAGTACCAAGCAATCCGAAGATTGAAAGAATGATTTTGGAATTATAATCCAACCATTTTGATAAGGTTTTTTCTTTTTGAAAAAGAAATCTACTTTTATAAAATAAAAATATGAGAGTAATTTGCCCAAAGTTTTGAATTTTGATCCCATGCTTGAACTTCAACCCAAAATCTCCATTGAAATCACAAAGAAACGCCATAAGAGCGCATTGAGAATCTCCATGAAAGAGAAGACATAAATAAAAAGAGCAAAAAAATCCATAAGAACACCTAAAAACAATGGAGATTGAAGAAAAAACTAAAACATATCTAACCTAAGCTACTAGCTATCTAAGAAAATAAAAAAAAATACACAAACCTGCTCGAATCTAATCCGAAATGAACTAAATCTGAGCAGAAAGCTTTAATAGTGGTGGGACGTTTTTTTGGATTTGACGAGTTCTGAGTCCTGACAGCCCACCTATCAACAGTGATAGTGGTCTAGCTCTTGATTATGAGATTGTAACTAGAAGTTACACCAGGACCCGATACAACTCGCGCCCAACAGTTCTCACTTCGGACTCTAGTTGGGGTTGGTATCACATTTTTGTTTCTTCTTTTCTATCAGGATGCGGTGAACTAAAAATAGAAGAATTTGTGTAGAAGATTTAGAAGAAGGTGCGAGGTAGAGAGCCACGGGCCCTCGTGATAGTCCACTGAAGCTAAATCACATTCACAGGGTTCGTAGTATCTGTGGCAATTAGTTGAATTTCCATTACCTTTTTTGCTGAATCCTTGTACATAAAAGAAGTTTGGTTGCAGTAATGGTAGGGGTAAACAAGAAAATCTCTGCAGCATCAGCTAGAGCTCACACAAGAAAAAGGAATCAGAGCAATGGACTCAAACTTCCATTTGGTAGGTCTTTCATCTTCTTACAGTTTTTTTTTTTTTTTTTTTTTTTTTTTTTTTTTAATTCTTGAGCTATTCATTGATTTTTCTTCCAAAAATCACAACTTCGGATTGAATTTTAGTATTTGATCTGTAATTATCAGGGATGTGTAAGACAATATCACTAGTCGTGTTGATGGTGTTTGTGGCATTTGCTTATCAAGCAATTCAACCTCCACCTCCAAAGATTTGTGGATCTCCGGGTGGTCCGCCCATTACCGCACCAAGAATCAAACTCAGCGATGGAAGACGTTTGGCCTACAAAGAACATGGGGTTCCAATAAATGATGCCAAATATAAGATTGTTTACATTCATGGATTTGATTCCTACAGACTTAATACGATGCCCTTATCTCAGGTACTTTTCTGTTTTCATTTTGTATTTGTTTTGAGTTTTAGCTCTTTGTTTGGTTCACTTGAGACTGTAGGTAATTACAGGAACTGGCTGAAGATTTAGGGATATATATGGTGTCATTTGATAGACCTGGTTATGGAGAAAGTGATCCGAATCCAAAACGTACTGATAAGAGTACTGCTTTTGATGTGGAAGAGCTTGCTGACCAGTTGGGTCTAGGATCCAAATTCTATGTAATTGGATTTTCTATTGGAGGTCATGCGACTTGGGGCTGCCTCAAATACATTCCTCACAGGTATGGTTTCACCAAGTTCAACATTGCACCTTTGTTGTTATCTTTATTAAGCTTGATTTGCAGAACAACTTGTTTGAACCGTGGAAAATATTAATATGCATTGTTGTATACTAGTACAAACAATACAAGTAACAGATATAGCACATTCTAGTAACTAATAGCGGAAAGTAGTACCTAGTGATACCAGTCGAGTTCATGAAACAGACAAGCCTATTTTATGCAAATGGATGTAAGTCGTATTGATAAAATTATAATTTCAGGTTGATTAATTGTTTACACCTAGACTACATGTGTATATCTGGCTTGAATGGTCTCAAATAAGAAAACCTTGGAGCACTTGCAGGTTAGCAGGAGCAGCACTACTCGCTCCAGTAGTTAACCTCTGGTGGCCTGGGTTTCCTGCCAAATTAACTAAAGAAGTCTTTGCATTGGCACCTGTACGAGACCAATGGACAGCTCTGGTGACTTACTACACCCCGTTCCTCACCTACTGGTGGAACACACAGAAGTGGTTTCCTTCTTCAAGTGTCATATCCGGCGTCAATGCTATTTTCTCTAAACAGGATTTAGAGCTTGTTCCCAGGCTTTTCAGCGGAGATAGGGTATACTGTCCTTGCAACCTTTCAACTTTTGTCAAAATCTTATACATAGAATATCCGGTCTCACTATATATCTCTTACTTCGTCAGACACAAATAAGGCAGCAAGGTGAATACGTGTCAATTTTCAGTGACATGAATACTGCTTTTGGAGGTTATACGTTTGATCCTATGGATATTGAGAATCCCTTCAGTAACAATGAAGGTACAGTCCACCTATGGCAGGGAGATGAAGATAAACTTGTACCAGTTCCTCTGCAACACTATATTGCAGAAAAGCTCCCATGGATTCAGTACCACGAATTAGCAGGTGCAGGACATTTGTTCCCCTATGCTGATGGTATGAATGATGCCATTGTAAAGTCACTTGTACTGGGAGAGAAGAAGTAGGGCTAGATGCACTCTTCTACTTGTTTTTATTTGGTGAAACTGTAGGGGGACTTAGGAGTCAATTTTCTGAACTACGCCACCAATTATATTCCCCTTATTAATGCTAATATTAGTCCTGTCATTTTCTATATAGTGGAAATTGTATAAATACCCCTCCTTTTAAGGGGTCTTCACAAATACCCTTAAGAAATTTACAAATACCCCCAAGGGGTTTATTTTAGGTTTTTAGGGTCTAGTTTTTTGGCACATCTAAAATTATATTAAGTCAATTCAACCTCCGGAGGAGGTTGGGTTGACGTTTTCACGCGTCAAGAACATACTAGTTCATTTTCATTATCCACTTAAAATATACCTCTTAGGGGTATTTAAATAAAATGGAAGGGTATTTATGAAGACCTTATATTCAAGGGGTATTTAATTAATGTTCCCTATTCTATATGACCAAGCACTGTGGCGTACCATTTTTCTTGGCTACTGACCTACAGTTATATTATAGCCAAGCCAAGAGCAAGAGAAAGACCATCCACTGTGGTCATTCATTTTGTCTTGGCTTATAGCGAGGAAATACTATATTACAGAAACATGTCATAGTACTTGGCCCCTAATGTCAAGTGAAACACTTCACCATAGTGCGTGGCCTCGGCTATAATGTAGCTATAGTCAAGTGAAACACTTCACCATAGCTAAACTGTTACATTTTCTCGAGAAAGACATAGCAATTTGAGCAATATTAGTAACTTGATTTTGTGGGTTTCTTTTAGAGAGAGGATCCGTTCACACTTCTATTTTCACATTATCTCACACTTTGAGCGTTTTTTTTCCTAAAAATTTGGACGGTAGCGAATTTGAAGCCGATATTTTTGGGATATGTTCTTCCTATATGGCTTTACGTTTCTACCGGAAATGAGCACATTCCGGAACATATAACACCAAACATCTGCTACTTTGAAAAATAGTCGTCGAAAATTAACGGATTTTCCACCGTAATTAAGATCGATAGATTGTGTGAGGTTTGGTGCTTCCGAATGTACTCATTTTTGGTGGGTATGTAGAGCTTTGCAAGAGTAACACATGTCCAAAATATTAGCTTCAAACGCGCAACCCTTTAGGATTTTTAAGGAAAAAAAATGCCCAAAGTGTGAGATAGTGTGAAAATAAATGTGTGAGTGGATCCTACGATATTATTATTAAGGAAGGATCCCCTCACACTTTCTCACACTTTTATTCTCACATTATTTCACACATTGAGCGTTATTTTTGTGGATAAAAATCAAAAGGTAACGGATTTGAAGCTAATATTTTGGGGATATGTTCTTATTACAAAGTCTGCGTTACATCAAAAAATGAGCGTTTTCCGAAATGTATAATAACACCATCTGCTAAGTTGAAAATGAACCGTTGAAAATTAACAGATTTTTAGCCATTGAAATTCAAACTAGTAGATTGTAAGGTTTAATATTTCTGAATGCACTCATTTTTGGTAGACATGTAGAGCTTTGTAAGGGGAACATATCCCCAAAATATTAGCTTCAAATTTGTTGTTGTCTGGTTTTTATTCCCACGAATGACGTCCAACGTGTGAGATAATGTGAGAATAAAAGTGTAACGGATCATTCCTCACTAATAACTCCAATAATTACAAGAAATTAAAGAGCTTGATACAAGTTTTTTAGATAACATCAATGATCTCTTTGTAGAATCGTCCTAATTTTAACTCTAGCTCTAACAATTAGATTCCTGACATTCAAGCAGCAAAATTTCATTTAAAATTACGTTCATGTGGCTGCAAAGCACCACGAGACTTGCAAACTTTCTATTCATCATTTACGTTTATCATATATGCCTACTTCAAGACTCTGAGCTTCTTCCTCCACAATAGGGTCAAATATATGGTGTGGGATATGATGGAGATTTATATCAGTTTTCAAATTTGTTGGGTTGTTATTCTGGTTGTCTTCCTACTACTTATCTAGGACTTCCTTTGGGTGACAAGTACAAAGGCATAACAAAATGGGACAAGGTGATCGACAAGTTCATTGCTTACTTGGCAAGATGGAAAAAATCATGGTTAAAAAGAGATGGAAAAATAACTCTTATTAGTAGTGTTTTAGCTAGTTTACCAACATACTATATGTCCCTTTTTGAAATGCCTGCCTCTGTTGCTAAGAAGCTTGAGAAGTTGATGAGGGATTTTTTATGGGATGACAATAAAGGTAAGAAGAAGATGCACTTGGTCAAATGGGCAGCACTTTATAAAAGAAAGAAGCATGGAGGTTTGGGTATCAAAAATTTAAAAAAAAATGAATCAGTCCTTTATTTGACAAAATGGTTGTGGAGATATGCTAAAGAAGATGAGGTTCTGTGGAGAGTTCTCATTGATGAGAAATATGGGTTTGATGCTGGTGTTCACTGGATTTCAAAATCTCCAAAAGGGTCTTTTGGTAGGGCTGTATGGAAGGGTATTATGAAGTGCAAGAATATTTTCATCAGCAACTCAAAATTCAAGGTTCACAAAGGAACAAAAGTGAGATTCTGGTTGGATAATTGGTTGCTCTCTGCTCCACTCTGTCGGGTATTTCCTAACCCGTATAATGTTTCTAGAAAGAAGAATTGTTTTGTGTCAGAATTTTATGAGGCAGATGCAATTGGTTTCAAGTGGTCATTGGGTCTTAACAGAAGATTGAACTCAAATGTTAGAACTGAATTTCAATGTCTGCAACAAGAATTAAATGATTTCACTTTGAATATGGACGAGGAGGATTGCCTGGAATGGTCTCTTACAAGTAAAAAGATCTTTTCTGTCAAATCTACTTATGATAGGTTAGCCAATACTGATATCGATACTTCTATATGTTGGGTGCAATAATCAAAAATAAGGAAAAAATCAAATAAGCAAAGTTATTGATACTTAGCTCCTTTATAGTGGAAGTGATCGATTTGATGAAACGAACAAGCTCCCCAAATCTCCGCAACAAAGAACAAGGCAAAACTTTGGAAAACAGCAGTGAGTCACGTGTTCAACACGTTGCCCTTAAGACATTAGCGCCGGCTACAGTCCAAGAGTAATGCTATAGACCTTACAGGACGGATATCTCCAGGATAAAACACCCTACTACACCTACTACTAGCATATGTAGTAGATGCTCAACTTGAGCTTGGCAACTCCGAAAAAACCGTTAAGGAAAATCGCGAACGCTTAAGAAACAACGATAAAATATTTTCCCTTAGGGGCCCCTCTACAATAAGGAGCAACCCCTTTCCCATAGTTTTTTACAAAAGTAGTGAATTTGTTTATATAATGGAACAAAACAACTTAAGAAGAAGAACTCCCCGATGTGGGACTAAAAGCTTATATAGTCTCTTAAAACAACTAAAAAGTAGAAACTCCACGATGTGGGACTAATAATTTTTCATTCACAAAAGAAAACAATAAATTATAATTTTATTAAAACCTTAAAAATCCTTTTTTAATAATTGTTTTCCAACACTATATAGCCTATATTCAAGTTAATTTGGCAGCTGAAGATTCCTCCCAAAATTGGTTTTTTTGTGTGGACAATTGCTCATTCAAGTCTTCCAACTAGAGATATGTTAAGAAGAAGGGGAATGGATGTTCCAGTTTCTTGCCTTTTCTGCGGTGAATCTGAGACAACGGATCATATTTTTATACATTGCGATTTTGCTAAGAAAATTTGGGAATACTTCATTGTTAAGCTACAATGGTTTTTCACTATGTCTCCAACTGTCATGTCTCTTCTTTTTGCTTGGAATCTGACTCAGCCAACAAAAGTACAAACTCAGGTGTGGAATATAGTTCTGGCTGTGATACTGTGGAGCATATGGAATGAAAGGAATTCAAGAGCTTTTAACATCAAGGTGAATTCAGCTGCCACTGTAATCAACAAGGCTCTTTATGAGATGTTCACCTGGTGCTTGGTGTTCAAGGATTTCGAAAACCTTTCTTACTCCTCTGTGATTGATCAATGGCCAAAAGCTTACTTCCAGCCCCCTTAATCCAGAGAGTATGTGATACTGCTTATGTTAGGGAGTGTGATGATTTTGTTTTGTCTTAGTCTTTGAATAGTCTTGTGCCCAAGCTATTATTTTTGTTCTTTGTCCGAGTGGTATAAGCCTTTTATACACTCGTTTTTTATCAATAAAACTTTATCTTTACCGACCACTCTACCTGTGCTGGAATAATAACTTGATTTTGTGACCTAGAAGGCCAACGGTTATCCCCTGCACCGGGTAAAGTACCCTTAAAAGTACTCCATCCCACGGTGTCATACCTTCAAATGCTCCAAGCAATTTTTCGCGAAGGAATAACCCGGAAATACAGTGGTTCGGTGATCTCTTATCACCCACTTGTATTTCAGCCTTATAAGTTTGCACCTATGCAAACATCCAACTCTACCTTGAGTATGCAACGGAAGACTTACTTAGATTTTCTCTTCACCAGCAATATAGCCCATACTACAAAGGGGTTAGTGCCATGATTATGCTTCACAGAATTTAGGGAGTATTACTGAATCAACAGAATGCCAAGACCAAAACGTATAAGCAACAAACTCACTTTTATTATCTTAAGGGGAAGATACAAAACTCGTCCAACCAATGGACTTACAGGCTTATTCTCTAAGCCTCGCAGACCACTCTCTACTGCAAAGTGGTTCCTCAACACTTGAACTATTGAACAACTCTTATCTACAAGGGTTCTATGGTTATTTATAATGCCAAGAAACCAGGGCCAATCCGTATGCAATTCTCTTGCACGCCCCATGAACAACCATATGTCCATGGGCAGTTCCCTAACCGCCACAATTTACTTTTTAACTGCTAACTTTAGTGCTGGCGTGTAGAATGGCGCCACACTTGTTCCAGACGGTTAGGCTATGCCAAACTCGGTTATAAAGCCACTTTATAACCGTCTCTAACTTGCTCTTTCACTTTAGCATGCGTGTGATCCACACACACTCGCAACTGACAGCTTGAACTCGAATCTGATAATCATTGCGCTTCACTGAACTTTGGCCCATGCCAATGTTCGACAATGATTATGCTTTACTCACTCTTGGCCTACGCCAAATATCCGGCAATGGTTGCGCTTCATTCAACTTGCACTTCTGCCAAGTATTCAACAATAGTTGCGCTACATTTAACCCGCTACACACTTAGCTCATTTGGATGTCAACATCCAAATATCATGCCAACTGAGTCTTGACTTGCTTAATTCAACTTCATGCTTCACTTGCACCCTATTGACGAGCAATAATCACCAATGGCGCATTTGACAACGCCATTGTTGCATATGCATTGTCCAAGGCTTGGCCAATGCTTGGAACGATGTCAAAGTCATGCCATGACTTTGCATTTCATCCTTTATTCCTTCCTTGAGCGAGGCTAACTCAATAAGGATATGCAACACTATCGCGTCGTATTGCATTTGCTAAGTAGCCTTTCTTGTCTCAAACCATGTTGGCGCTACATCGTGGGATCAATGCGCTCCATCTGCAAAGCTACAATTTCGAGAATGCGCAATCACAGTGCTTAACTGTTCCATCTGACAGGCTACAATTTTAGTAATGCACAACTGTTGGGCCATGTCATACACGGCCATATGGTCCATATCCCTGGCTTAAATCAAGAAAACATATAAGCTATATCCTTGACCTAATTCGCTGCATTTTGCTGCTTCATTCACACTTATTTTGCTGCTTCATTCACACTTAAAGCCATGCCCCGCCTCCATCTAAACCCAAAAAACAGCTGAAAACAACAACGAGAGAAACAACCTAAAAATAAAATACATTCATTTTCATCACTCAAACCCTTCTCTGATCACAAAACCATGCCCTAAAAATGAGAAACGAATCAGAAATCTTCTTCTTCGTCGTCTCCACTAGCCATGTCCAAACTCCCGAAGTTTGTATCACCAAAACAACTCTTAAAACTACTCAAAGCAGAAAAGAACACTAACTCAGCACTCTACCTGTTCGACTCTGCTACTCAACATTCAACTTGTCATACACCGGATGTATTTCAACACATTATCCGTCGACTCAGTGATTCAAAACTTGTTTCTCAGGTACCAAGAATCCTTACATTGATTCAAACACAAAAATGTAAGTGCTCAGAAGATGTTGCATTATCGGCACTCAAAGTTTATTCAGATAATAAAATGCCTGATAAAGCTTTAGAGATTTTTCAACAAATGAATGAGATTTTCGGGTGTAACCAAGGTATTCGATCTTGTAATTCTCTTCTTAATGCTTTTGTCATGTCTAACCAGTATGATCGCGCTGAATCTTTTTTCGCCTATTTTGAAACTCGATTCGAGGCTAATTTAGAGACTTATAATGTGATGATGAAGATTTTATGTAAAAGGAATAAGTTCGATAAAGCGAGAGAGTTTTTGGATTGGATGTGGAGTAAGGGTTTAAAACCAGATGTTATTAGTTATGGTACATTGATTAATTCATATGTAAAGAGCGGGGATTTTGTGAGTGCTTTGGAAGTGTTTGATGAAATGCCTGATAGAGGGGTTTCTCCTGATGTTGTTTGTTATAATAGTTTGATTGATGGGTTATTTAAGTTAGGGAATTCGACAAAGGCTATGGAGATTTGGGATAGGTTATGTGGAGATTATTATGTTTTCCCTACTGTTTTAACTTATAATGTTATGCTCAATGGTTTGTGTAGATGCGGGGAGTTTGATGAGAGTTTTAAGATATGGCAACGTATGTTGATGAATGAACATCGCCCGGATTCTTTTACCTTTTGTACATTGATACATGGGTTGTGTAAATCAGGGAATGTTGATGGTGCATACAGGGTTTATACAGGAATGATCAAGAGTGGATATGTTCCCAATGTGGTTACAAGCAATGCTATGCTTACTGGGTTTTGTAAGGCGGGGAGGATTGGAGTTTGTCGTGGGTTGTGGGATTCGATGGGAAAAGGAGGTTGTCGTAATATTGTTAGTCATAATATACTTATGAAGGGTTTATTTGAGAAGAGTATGGTAGATGAAGCGATTTCCATCTGGGAACTTTTGCCCGAGGATGGTTGTGTTCCAGATTCTTGTACATATGGCATTGTAATTCATGGTTTGTGTGAGAATGGGTACCTGAGCAAGGCTATTCGGGTATTGAAAGAGGCAGAAGATGGAGGAGGTAATCTTGATATTTTTGCGTATTCTTCATTAGTTAAAGGTTTATGCGGAGAAGGGAGATTAGATGAAGCAATTAGCATCTTTGAACAGGCTAGGAAGTGTGGCTGTAAACCCAACTCTATAATGTACAATGAACTAATCAATGGGTTTATCAAAATTTCTAAATTGTTAGATGCAATGCGTCTATTTGAGGCAATGAAATCAAATGGTTGTCCTCCTACTACTACCACTTACAACACACTCATAAATGGTCTATGTAGGGCGGAAAAGATTGTTGATGCATCTGCTATTTTAAAAGAGATGCTAAGTAACGGCAGGGAGCCAGACCTAGTTACCTATAGCTCTTTGATTGATGGTGTATGTAAAATCAAGAAGATTGACATGGCTCTTCAGCTGTTTGTTCGGATGATTAAGGAATTTAAGCCTGATGTAAATCTGTATAATATTCTAATTCATGGGCTTTGCTCGATGGGAAGAATAGAAGAAGCTCTAAATATTCATTTGGCAATGAAGAGTTGCAATTGTCCGCCGAATCTTGTTACCCACAACACCATCATGGATGGGCTTTACAAAGCCAGAGATTGCAAAAAGGCGTCAGAAATTTGGTCCCAAATTTTTGAAGAAGGGCTGAAGCCAGATATTATATCTTATAACATAGTCATCAATGGCCTCTGTTTGTCTAACCAGTTAGATGCTGCTGTTAGGTTATTAGACCAAGCCTTGGTGCAGGGAGTTCTTCCAACTGTTATTACTTGGAGTATACTCGTTAAAGCAGTGCTTAACAGTGCAAGTCCTTTAATGTGAACTGTTTGATAAGAATTATACTGCTAATTGCTTGTGAGTTTTCCAACCTACCATCTTTGCTCTTGAAGTTGGTACAGTTATTCCGTGAGGAGGATTATGTCTCAAGGTTTTTTTTTAACTCTTCCTTTTTTTTTCCCTAGACACGAGATGCTTGTTATTGTACAAAGCCAACTTCAGAATTGCTGAATGTGCTCGTAGCAGCAATGTTGATGCGAAAGGATATGCACTTTTAGTCGAAATATAAAGGTAAAGGCGATTTTATTATTTACATATGATTTCGCTTTTCACTCTTTCGATTTTGGATTCTGCCGAGTGTATTAATTTCTGTAGGATGTTACTGATATTATGGCTACTTTCACAGAGGTACTTTTAGATATTACCATTGAATAGTTAGCATCAATAGCAGGCATGTGGCACCTATGCATAAATATTTATGTTTATGTTCATCCCTAGTGGCTTGGCAAGCTTATTTCTTAGCCCCTAATTTAGGTTTCTTGTTCTTGACAGGCTAGAAGCAGATTATTTTCAAAGAGCTTGAATTGCAAGTCATGAATCATGGTACGCAATTGTTTAACTTTAAGTCTTATTGGAGTTATTAGTATATCTGCAATTCTACAGAAACAGTACATGCCTTCGATTCTAATCATTAAAAGGTGAATAAGAAACTTTTGCTGAAACTTTGGTCTTTGGTAATAAGGGTTCATTTCCTTCGATATAATAGTGCACATGTTCATATAGCATCAGAAATTGTAACTCAGTTACATGTTTTGGTATGGCAAAGAGATTGCCAAGATCAGTTCTTGATGATGCAAAAGCAAATAGGTGATGATATATCAGCCCCAAGTTGCAAGCATTCACTTGGGTTTATTAAATCATGCTATAATCCACAGTTAATATAATAGTGTAAATGTTCATATCATATCAGAAATTGTAACTCATTTACCTGTTTTGGTATGGAAAAAAGATTGCCAAAATCAGTTTTTGATATCAGCCTCGATTTGCAAGGATTCACTTGGGTTTGTTAAATAATGCTATATTCCACGTAAAACAGTAGGTAACCTGTAGCTCAAAGATTTTCCGCTTTAATTAAATAGTCTAAAAATTCACAGCATCAGAAATTGTAATTCAGTTACATGTTTTGGTATGGCAAAGATATTGTCCAGATCAGTTCTTGATGATGCGAAAGCAAATTGGTGATGATATATCAGCCCCGAGTTGCAAGTGTTCACTTGGGTTTATTAAATCATGCTATATTCCATACTTAAAAAGATTTCCCAGATTGGATCTTAATTATCAAAAGCAAATAGATGATGCTATATCAGCGCCGAGCTGCAAGCATTCACTTGGATATATATTAAACAATGCCAACTTCCACCTTGATGGTAGGGAACTTTTAGCTAAGACATTTGTTGCTTTTCATTCAATAGTATAAATGTTCATATTGCATCAGAAATTGTAACTTGGTTACATGTTATGCTCTGGCAAAGAGATTGCCCAGATCAGTTCTTGATGATGCGAAAGCAAATTGGTGATGATATATCAGCCCCGAGTTGCAAGTATTCGCTTGGGTTTATTAAATCATGCTATATTCCATGTTTAATAGTTGGTAACCCATACATAAAGTATCTTGCTTTCTTTCTTCCTGTTCACTTCTGTTCATCTTCTTGATCTGTTCTTTCTGTTTTAGATGACAGATTTTGCTCATAAATAAATTGGGAAAGCAAAGCCACTGAAATGAGCCCTAACACTGCCGGTTTAATCCAATCAGACGGATTAGAGAACAAGGAATCAGCGACTGCCACGAATATCAGCCCTAGTAAAGCAAGGTAAAAGTTTCTCCGAGTATTTGATCCTGCACTTTTTCTTGTAACTTCTTTGACCTTCCTGGCTTCTTCCTTTGCTTTGACTTGATCTACAGGTTTTTTCTGCCCCAAGTTCTTGAAGAACAAGCCTTCATTCCGATCCTTATCTATTTGATCTTCAAAGTCTCCCACTTTCTTCTCATTTTCCTCAATAACCAATTTGTTCAATTCTGCGTTCTCTTCAAAAGATTGCATGTTGAGCTCTAGCTTTTCCATAATCTGACACGCACAAATGAAGAACTGGGTTATCATTGGAGCAGTTATAATTTTTACAAGAACTCATATTTTCAATAATCACTACAAACAGTAAAAGGCAGACCCTGTTTTCAGCTTCATCTAGTTCTTTGAGAGCATTTTCGCCAATTTCATTGAACTCGTCATTTGCTTTTTCAGCGAATTCGGATAGATAAGCAGAGCGTTCATCTAAGTAATCGGTAAGGCGAACCTTCTGAGTTTGAAGCATTGCTATTCTCACTAGGAGTTCTTGCTTTTTCTTATCTCCTTCGGGGGAAGATGATTCTGAGCCTGACTCGGCATTGTTTGATTTGCAGCAGGTAGTGAATTTGATGTTCTTGTTGGGCAGTTTTCCGTTGCGGAGGAAGGCATGTTTGGTGGGAAGGAAAGAAGTTTGAATGGCCTTGAGGGTGTTCATCTCATTCTGTGTGGAGAGAGAAAAAGAGGGATGGAGTCTTCTCCTCAAAAAAGTTTGTACATTATCTCTTTAGATCTTTTTGAAATGAAAAAGAGAATGACCTTAGTTTGGCTGAATATTACCAATTTGTACCTTTTATTCATTTATTTATTTATATACAGTATTTATTTATAGCACAAGGTTTCGAGATTTTGAAGAGATAAATTTTTTGATAGATAGAAAAACACTTCATTACAGATTTTACAGTTGTGCATGCTGACATCTGATTGAACTTATCTAGTAGTAATAGGGAGTTTCTTCCTGCAAATTTGATGGGATGTCAAAGCCTGAAATGAAATCGTCACCAAAGAGGACTGCACCAGCTGCTAATGCCCCGGCACTCATACCCATTGCTGCACCACTGTTATTTCGGGGACCAGCACCTTGCCCTGCTGGGGCAGTCCCACCACCAGGTCCTCTGTTATCTGCATATGCACTTGAGAAGCGTGGATCTGCTCTTGGTAGAAAACTGGGTAAAAACCCCACATGAGATGGTGGTGGTGGGGGTGGAGGAGGCGGTCTGTAGGAGCCTTGTGTGCCCTGTGCTGAAAATGATTGCTGATTTGAGTTGTTATTTGGCATCATCGATTGGGAATCGGGGTATGCTCCCTTTGGTTGTCTCCAGTTTGGAGGGGCTGCTGTGCGTGACTGAGAACGAGGTTGCTGTTGTGAGTTGTGGTGGTGGTCTTCTATATTTGACCATCCACCTTGGATTTCCGGTTGCAGTTCAGACTGAGACTGAGAATCCATCTGCTGATTATTAGTGTTATGGTGGCGGCGTCGGCGAACATTTGACCACCTACCTTGGGGTGAGCGCTGTTGAGAATCATCAGGTGGTTGCGGTGAGATATGGTGGTCGTCTTCTGCATTAGACCATCTACCTTGGCTTTCTGGAGATTGAGAATGAGAATGATCCTTTGGCTGAGTATTAGCATGTGGATGGTTGTCTCGGACATTTAATCCCCCACCGTGAAATGCAGAGCGCTGTTCAGAACGAGAATGATCAGGTGGCTGATGAGGATCAGAGGGGTAGTCTTGTTGAGAATTAGAATAATCAGGTGGCTGGCGAGGATCATGTGGGTAGTCTTCCGGATCCGACCACCTACCTTGAGCTGCCGGGCGTGACTGAGGATGAGAATCAGGGTCGGATTGGTAATGGTGGTGGTGATGGCGGAGACGCTGGTCTTCCACATTTGACCACCGCCCCCCTCCAATAAATATTTCACTCACTTGATTTCCTCCTCTGTCTCCGCCTCCCAATTCAAATCCTTCTCCATTGTTGCCTACAAAAATAGCCAGCACAAGATGTCAGTCAAAATTACTGGCAACAACTATACATAGAAAGAAATTTGTTCAATCATGTGATTCAAAATCAGTCTGTGAATGACGCAAGAATGTTACCGTACCTGAATAATGATAACCAGGAAAATTCCCTCCACCTACATCGTCCCTATCCTCAAATATCCTGACAGAAACATCCACCAATCCTTGTGGTTTCCCAGATGTCTTCTTCCTCAACTGAAAGCTGCCCACTTCTTCAACTGACCCCGACGATGAATTGTTCACATCACTAGTACTATAATATTTGTCTACAAATTCCCTCAAGAGAATAGTAGCTGTTCCCTGAAGTTTCTCTCTGAGAAAGATTGGTTCTCTACTAAACACTTGAATGTTTAAGGTTGGAGATTTTGATTCATATGCATCGTTATCATCCGCAATTACTGCTGAAAATTTGGTTTTCCATGTTGGGTTCTTGCTACCAGAAGCATCAACCTTGGTGCAGTATTTGTTGTTTGGATCTATCCATCCAACTGCATACCATTGCAGCTTCCAAAACGATGACGGACGATTTAGCCCGCGAGCCGAGATCATGCATACTTCAACCCTGAGTTTTTTCATGGTTTTAACTTAAAAATTCCTTTGCAGCATGAGAAGGAGGATTTGCAGAAGTGCAAATTTTTGTGTTTTCATTCACAAATTGGTAAAGTGGGTTATATTATGTTATATAGAGGAAGGATCCCTCACACTTTTATCATCACACTATCTCACACGTTAGGCGTCATTTTTGCAAATAAAAATCAAATCGTAACGGATTTGAAGCTAATATTTTGGGGATATGTTCCTCTTACCAAGGTCTACATGCTTACCAAAAATGAGCACATTCCGAAATATAAAACCTCACAATCTACCTATGTCTTAATTTCGATGGCCGGGAAATCAGTTAATTTTCAACGGTTCATTTTCAAAAAGAGTAGATGGTGGTGTTATATGTTTTAATACGCCATTTTGGTAGGTATGTAGAACTTATAAGAATAACATATCCCCAAAATATTACCTTCAAATCCAATACTGCATTTTATTATTATTCGCAAAAATGACGAATATGTGAGATAGTGTGATTATAAAAGTGTGAGGGATCCCTCCTCATTTATATAAACTAGAATATTATGAACAAACTTTATAAAGGCAAAGTAAAAAGAAGAAAGCTACTTTGCATAATTTAGAAGATTGGGTTATCTTTATTACTTGATGCTGTAGAAAATTCTTTGGCATCCAAACAAGAATTCTAAACTTTAGGAGACAAAAAAGTAAGTTGATTGAAGAAAATGAACAATTTATAATTCCATTGAGATGAAAAAGAAAAAGAAATCCAGAATAATAGATAAAATTTGATACCCTACCATATTTACATGCTAATCAAAAGTATAAATCCAAATACCCAAGATAATGTAATTGACAGAAAAAAGAGAGAAAAAAAATGATTCAAGCATAACATGATCAGATACTGTAAATTGACAGAACAGTACCGCAATAATTGTTCTTGCAATTGGGCCCCTCGTTTGCCAATGTCGCTTATCAATTTCCTCCCTCATCTCAACCTTTGTTACCTTTATCTCTAAAATAATTGAGGGTCTGTTTGGGAGCTTGGAAACGGGAGAACATATCCTGGAAAAGTTTATCTTAATTTAATTTATGATAACCTTGTTAATGGTTAGTTTTAATGGTGTTTGTCTAAAATTCTATCATATCTTGGGCTAGGTTAACTTGTGTTTGTTTGACTACAGAAATATGTTAATATAAATAATTATTTCTTAACCAAATATTTATTTTAAAGGAAAATAACCTGTCCAACCTGGTGAGGATACGCGTATCCCAGGTATTTGGAAGAATACCTTAACCTCACTTTTTAGCTTCCTAAAATTAAGGAAGGTTTAGTAATCCTTATCCGTGATTGGAATTGCGGTGAGACAAACACATTTTAACAGTTTTTACTTGGATAACCCAACCTGGGATAGGATATCCAGGATGCCAAACACGACCTGAATGTTGGAAGTTGGAATTATTTGTCAGAACCTATCTATTTGAAGTACACAACATTTGGTACTCGTTAGTCGTATCATTCTCATGCATAACTTGTTGGAACGAAAATTGAAAATTATTGGTAATGAACACGACCTTCAGGTGAGAAGCATATAACATGCAACTAACGACTTTTTCCTTTTTTTTTTTTTGTCTATACTTCTAGCTATTTAGAATGCGAGATTACGCCATTATTATAATGTAACATGACTAAGTCAATCACATACTGCTCCAGCTATTAAGATATTTCTCTGGAAATGTGCTCATCAAATCCTCCCAACAATGCAAAGATTGCAAGCATCCTGCACTATATAGATCATATCTGCCAAGTCTGCATTAGTGGAGGGAAATCATGACACATCTCTTCTTAAACTGCCCCACTGCTACTGCAATTTGACATGAAATCTTTGGAACAAACCATGAAAAATTTGACAACAACACAAACTTTAATGATTAGTTTAACTCCTGGTTTGATACCGGAGCTATTTCTGGAAAAACAACCCTGTGTGCTACCATATGCCGGCACATCTGGAAAACTAGGTGTGACATGGTTTTCAATCACATTAAACCAAATGCTAAGCACACTTCTCAGTGTATTCAACAATATTTATGTGATTATAACAGGGTGCACAATTTACCTACCCACGCCCTCAATGTTTTCTTCCCCAATAACAATGGGACTGACACTAAGTCAGACATTCAAATTCCTTATGATCTAAATCACACTCCACAAGAGTTTGGTCTCATCATAAGGATATGCATTATACAGAACCCTGAGAACCTCAAATATTTCTCTGCATTAACTATTTTGGATGCCGCAGGAAACAACATTGATAGCAGAGGACACTCAGGCCACTTTGGAGGTTGGGGCAACAGGAGGTGCAGATCTAGCTTTCAGCTGGGCCAAGGAAAAGCAACACATGAACATTGAAGTACAAGCTGAATCAAAGGAAATTCTGTTAAGATTTCATTATCTATATCATCAAGCAATTCAAGGAAGGCTCAACCCCCAGTTATTATACGCCAAGAAACAATGCTAAAGAAAATAGCTCAAGAATCAAGCCTATCTCTTTTGTGTTAAGTAGTCTTAAGTTAATCCACAGACTTCAAAATTTGGAAACTCTTAATTTAGCTCTTTTATGTATGAACTATGAAAGCAGGCTTTACACAAGCGCTGCTACTACTTTGTATGGCCCTTAGTGCTTTTTCCTAAGGTTTTTTCTATAAAAAAAAGACTACGTCAATCGCATTACAAATAGAAGTAGCGAGCTCGGCGAAACTTTTTTTCCCACTTTAAAGTAATTTAGTCGTTCTTCGACATTATGTATTGTACTTTTTTATCTCAAAATTAATCAACATTATTATTATTATTATTATTATTTTAAATGAAGTAATAAAATTTTTATGAATTTTTTCTATGTACCCTAAAATAAGTCCAACTCTTGGGGAATAAATGTACAATTTAGAAAATGATTTATATATTTGAAGAACAAAAGTTTAATAATTACATCTGTTCCAAATTAGTTGAGCTAGTAGATAAACATAACTATCAAATGATATCATTGAAAAGCATTTTAAAACACCTAAACAACGAATATAAACAAACTATCAAATGATATAAAGTCAACTATTAATGGAACAAAGTTTGAAAATGACCAGCTCAACTAATTTGGGACGGAGGGAATATTATTATTTATGCTTGTTGAATAGATTATTTAAAGGTCTTTACATATACATAAAATTCACAAAAGATTGACTTATAGTTCGAAAGATACGAAGGTTATCTTCATTATGTAAGCTCTCACATTGAATGGTGACGAAACCCTCGATGTCTATTGGGCGAAATAAGGTTTTGTGAGACAATTTTTTTGGAGAAGACACTTGGCAACGTATAATTGGTTTTAGTCTGGGTCTAACAGAGATTCCCGGACCCTTCCCAAACAAAAAAAAAATGGGCTTAAGAGGTTCTTACCGCTAATCACGTTCCTTATTCTCTGGGAATCCCAGCGGGAAGAGCTCGCGAACGGACAATGGTGTCCGTTTAAAAGAAAAACGAGCAACCTTTGCCCGTTCTTGTGTCTTAAAACGGACAGTGGTCATCCGTTTCATAGGAACGGATGGCCATTAACCGTTTTGAAGCATTTTAAAACTGGTAGCCATTTTCCGTTCCTTGACCGTTTTCCGTTTACACTTTATTCCATTGTTAAACTTCATTAATCAAAATTTATTGACATTCGGATTACACCGGTCCGGGTTAAGAGTTTTGGTGCATCATGCAGAAAGATTATTTTTGTGGTCTTCAAGAGAACATGTTTAGGGTGCATGATGCCCACCAAAACTTGAATTGCCAACATGGTTAATGCTCTATTACAAAAAACACATACTGATAACTCGTATTGTGATCGATATATGAAAGTTTAAGAATTGCTAATTTCATTGAATTCAACTAAAATGATTAAATAATTTTATTAATTTAAAATGTGACACAAGATAGTACACTGATTAATTACAAAATTAATTTTAAACCTAATTCACCTTCGTAGGCATCGCGGCTGCACCTAGCTAGTGCAGCAAGCCTTGAAACCGTCAGGTGACCCTAACGGCCGAGTGGTGTCCCGAGGGGGGTAACAGAGGTTTACCACAAAACCTATAATCCAGGTGCCCCAATATTAATCTTCATCATTATCTTCAGGAGGATTACGTGGTGATTGTATCGTGTTAAGTTCCGGGAGTGAATTTTTTATAATTACGTAACATTTATAAAAGTTGAAACTGCTACCGTCTTCCCTAGCGTAGATAATATTTGCATACTGCTCCTAAAAAAGCCAAAAATAAGTTAGTGAAGAACACGATTAAAAGGAAGATGCAAAAAAAAAAAAAAAAAAAAAAAAAAACTCACAAGTCTTTCTACTATCCATAAAGGAGATATGCTATGTTCAATATAATGGATGCGTACGTATTGTTCCGCTCCTTTTTTATTACACCAACCCTACATTTTATACGTGTTTCTGTTCTTCGATGAACATTTATGAATTCAAGTGTATAGTCATCAAAAACCTGGCTCCAAACTCTATTATCCGGAACCAACTGGCGTCGAACCTCCAGGAGAGTAACAACATCGGCCCAAGCATTTGTTATAGCAATGTCTTGTTCCGCGATATAAATGCAAAGGCATGATTATTGTTTTTGTTTTTTTTATAAAGAAACCTTGAAATAAGATAAACTGAGATGATCTGAGGTTTTCGGAGGATATGGAGAGGTTAAAAATAATTATTTGGTGTATGATGTTTGGCGTAGAAAAAGTTAATTATAGGGACTGCACCATGATCACCTGAGTTTAAATCCCTTCCTGCAACAAGTTGTTAGAACGTCTTTCTTTCTCAGTATATATAGTTGTACATGTTAGTGTCTTTAAATGAACCAACTGAGAACTCTGGCTCCGGTTGGGTATACACGAAGGTCTCTACAAACTGCGAAGGAGGAGGTACGTTTGGAATAAAACAAGAACTTATGATGTGACCAAGTCTAACCTCTTCATGGTTGTCTACAGAAATCAAATTGGAAGCAAAGGTCCCATGCTATTGTTTCTCCAAAAATTTGCGTACTCTGTCTCATTTGTCATTTCATAATGTTTTCCTTTCTCGATATCCTCCGTTTTGATGTTGGTAAATCAGGATGGTTACAAGGATTTGTAATCAAACTCAATACATGCCTCAAACATCTCTCCCCAATATAAAGTGCTACATCTTTCTTTTCGACTACTCCTGGAAAATATAATCTCTTTCCACTAATACTCTCTTCCTATAATAACATCTTCATCATCATAGTGTGCATTGCGAAACCATGGTTGCCAAATAATAGCTCTAGGTGACATTCTCAAATCCATCTGTCTTTTAGCGTTGTTCGCGGAATGTCTCCCGTCATCTGTTTGTTCCCTACCTCTTTATGCTCTGCTTTAAAAATATTTATTGCAGGGTATACACCGTCCTCTACAAACGATATATTCTTGAGTAATGGTTGACCATTACAAAAGTAAATATAATACCAATATTCTAATATTATCCGCATCGCTTTCATGTTAGTGTCACCTCCACTACTTACATTGTCCAAGTTACGTAACAATCTTCCATAAAGAAGAAAAATCTTTGTCAATTCTTCTCGCCTGTCGACCAATAACCTCGTTCAAATTGTCCCTACTGTTTATATAAGATGCAAGGTGAGAGATACTTACAACTAAGGATTTACTTTCCCAAGGTACTCTAGCTGCTACTTTTTATGCGGAATGTTGGGCATCATCTTCCGGATTTGCAACTTGACGTTGTAAGTTGGAAATTAAACCGTTGAAGTAAAAAATCATCAAAACTTCCACAAACATCTTTTGATAACCTCCAAGTAAAATTTATAGGCTCACCTTTACATATTGGAATTCCCGTCAATACTACAAAGTATAAAGGTATCAACCCTGTTTCAAGCCATGGAAATGAAGCGTCTTAGTTATATGCTACAATTTAGCTACAAGAGCATTTGTTAGTTGCACATTTGAATTCTTAAAGTTGAATGAAAATATTGAGGAAAACCCACAATTTTTTAGTATATGAAGTTCAGAAGGATGACTTTGAGCAACAATTTTGTAATAATGATTTATCCTTCCCCTCTAGTCCTCGTTTTCATTTACGGTGCATCTTGACCGGATATGTGCCGTCTCTACCAATTTTAGACAATTGCAAGAATTGGGATCCCTTCATGGCATAACCTAATGAAACATACAAATAACAATTTATGTATACTAAAATTTCAACGTAGACCAGTTATACGTCAATTCTCAACATAAGTTAAGATAGGTTATACCTCGTCATCTTGTATTGGTCATCCAAAAGATATTCAATAAAGAACCGGACCAATCATTATTTCCTTTCGATTACAAAACAAGTTTGTATATGTACTTAATTTAAACGAATGCATAAAATATTGTTTCTAGTACAAAGATTATGTTGATGTCGTATTTAGGAAGTTCCAAAAGATAAGCGTTTATACTTCGTAATTCAATAGATTCCTTGAAACTTTGATCATAATGATATGACCAAGTCTAATCACTAGAGTATTATATATATAAAACTTCACATGTTATGTTTTTAATATAATACGACTTGTAAGATACTTTAGGAATAGAAACATGTCAAGTCAGTATTTCTAACCTCAAGTAGAAGGATGATATCTTCGTTGCAGTCGTTACTTCTACTAATTCTTCAGGTTTTCGGAGTAATACTTGTACGTCTTAGCATTCCTATACTTTCTAGTCTAACCTAGACTAAATTGACTCCAGCAATTAATCAAGCGACTCTAGATGAGTTTTGATATCAAAATATGACAACCAAACTTGATGTACGAACACTTAGTGGGCTCAACTGAGTTATGCTCTAACAGAAGAGAATGAAGAGGAAGAAATTGGGGAGAGAAAAAAAGTTTGTAAGTGCTAAACAACCATCATTTCCATTATGTAACTTCAATTGTGAAAGTATCATCTTCTAATTCAATTCAACATGTGCAAATATGAATTTGGAAAGCAATAACTTAAAAGAGAAAGCATGTCGCATTACACAATAGAGAGAGCTATCAGATGGCTCTTTATCCCGTAAATCTCCCGACTGAGATAAAGTTGGGCTCAAGAGGAAACATGCTTAGCGGGATAATATGAGTTAACTCAGCTTTCAAATCTTTTCAATTCCCTCCTTCCTGGATGCATTAGTGAAAACTTCCTAACTCTATTCTATTTTCTTCCTACAATTTTCTAATCTTTATCTTGATTTTCATTTATGTTTCCCATAGTTTTGAATTGAAATATGATCTTTTAGTTTTTTGATTATAATCCATGTAACATCTCTTAAAAGTATAAGTTTTCTCTAAAAAATTTTGCTAATGAAGAACAAAATATTTTTGCATGTGTATTCCTTACAGTCCTCAAATGGTTTAACCAGTATGGTTATTTGGAACTAGATTCCAAATTAGTCAGACAATTTTGTTTATTAGCATGTATTGCTAATCATCTCCTCATGATGATTAATATCAGTATGTTGACGTATTTTTATAGACCTAGGAAAATTTCTATGGGATTGATTCTAGTTTTACTCCTCATCATTACCCATTTTTTTGGTCCTCAAAAGCTCCATGTTCATGGAGTCTCAAAAATTCAAATTCTGGTTTTGGCTTCTTCTTCAGTCAACTACGGTTACCATAATTCCAGCTCTTCTAATAGCTGGCACTATCCCTTTTTAGCTCAATAAAAAGAGAATTATTTTCCTCTAAAAATAGTCTCAATTGTAACGACATTCCTTAATCATAGGGATTTTCTTTCTTATTTAGAAAATCTTCATAACTATCCAAAACTCTTTCACCCCATTAAAAGTAAAAACCCTAAGGTTCTCTTCTTTACACAAGTTAATCTTTTCAGAGTAAGAAAACTAGTTTACCTAGATATAATGGCTTTCAGCTCTCAAATCTAAGTTACCAATGTCGCTAAGAAACTGAAAAATACCTATATCTCTCAAAAATCTAATCTTCAACGTAGAGTGGTTGGCTCTACAAAACTTATTGATGAAGCTGCTGAAGAATGGACAAGTATCTTGGGTAAAATATTTCATAAAGATAAGATGGAACTGAAGCTGGTCAGAACTGAAATTAACAAGCTTTGGAAGAGATACAAAAATAAGTTTATGAAGGTGATGGGTAAAAATCTTTTTGTCATTAACCTAACACTGAGGAAGAACAAGAATAAGTCATTAATATGGGTCCGTAGATAGTCAATGATGCTTTATTTGCTATTCAATAGTATGATACGTCAAAGAAGCCAGAGGAACATGAGTTTCTTGTGCAGGAATTCACAACAACGTTGAAGAAACTAAGGTTAGAACATCTAAACAAAGCAGTTGTGGAAGAAGCTATAAGTTTCTTTGGTACCAAGATTTCCACTGATCCTCCTAACTGTCGACCAAGATATGGTTGTGACATTGAAGCAAGAGTCCTGATAGATCTAAATTTTCCAATGATCAGGGGTGCATGGTGGAATACAAGAGCGGAGGGTCAAGTTTGGATTAAATATCACTGGAATCTTCAACCACATAATTTTATGTCCTAAATGCTATGTGATAGATCATAATGAAGAAAACTGTGCTTTATTAGCACATAATCTCTACTTGGATAGGCTCACAATTGAACAATATTAAAATCTTCAACTTGAGCATCCCTCTGATACTGAGGATGCAGAAGATGATTTTATGAATGAAAAGGAGAATGTTGTAGTTGATGCAGCGCAAAAAAACTTCGAAGGTGAAGAAAATGGTGAAGATACAAGGCAGAATAAAATGATGAGAACTCTAAGCTTAATGAGGAACCTTCTAACAATCCTCATAATATTCATGTCATTCCTACAAGTTTATCTCTTAATTCTACTGATCCAACTACTGATATTCATAACATCAATGAGATGGAGATGGACAAAAATGGTGAAGAAGTCGCATCCACTACTCTTGGACAACTAGGAATTCCTTTAACTCATGTAATTCTCTTTACATTAAACATCATCCATCTTTATTTTTTTTAGAATTTTCTTTACTTATCACAAAATGAAAATTTTGGCTTGGAACTGTCGTGGCTTTTGTCAAAAAGAAACTAGAGACCATCTTTTCCATTTAAACAAACTCCATAATCCTGATTTAATCTTTATTTCTGGAACAGAAATTAATGATGGCAGAGTCCTAAACTTTTCAAAGCCTCTCATTTTTCCAAATTCCTTTTATGTTCCTTATGTTGGTCTTGCCGGTGGCCTGTTGCTTTTATGGAAACATGGATTTCAAGTTGATATAGTTCATTCTAGTCCAAATATAATTAATTCTATTATTCTAAATGATCCATCTAAGGGAGAATGGTTCTTATTTTTTTTATATGGTACCCCATATAAAGAAAAACAAACTGAGCAGTGGGAATATATTAGAGACCTTAGTAAAGCTGTCAAAGTCCCTTGGGTAGTTCTAGGAGATCTTAATATTATTTTTAATTCTAATGAAAAAGTTAATGATGCTTCCTCTTCGAGTAATAGTATTATTACTCAGTTACTAAGAGAAGCTGATATTAAGGACTTAGGTTTTAGTGGAAACCCCTTCACTTGGAAAAGCAACAAACATGCTACTAGTAGAATCAAAACTAGGCTAGATAGAGGTTTAGTCAACAGTGAATGGTTCTTGAAATTCCCAGATTCAAGTTTAACTCATGTTTCCCGAAATGGTTCTGATCATACGCCCATTTTACTTCAGTTATATAACAATTTATTTGTTAAGGGTAAAAAATGGAAATTCTTTGAAAACTGGTTACAAAACTCCACTTGTATTACTGAAATTGAGAATTCTTAGACTTTTACTGTGTCTGGTTCTGCAGCTTTTGTGTTTATGGATAAATTATATAATACCATGAAGCAACTGTCTTTGTGGAACAAAAAAACTTTTGGTCATATAAAAAGAACAATTACTCAATTGAAGGATCAACTGACTTATCTTCAACAAACTGATTCTAATTGAAGTAATACTCAAAAAGTACTTCAATTAGAAGCTTATATATTGCTAAATAGGATGATATTGAGTATAGTTTTTGGAGACAACAAGGAATGTATAGATACCATGGAGATATGAATATGAATACCAAATACTTCCACACTAGAGAAAATATGAGAAGTTCAAGGAACATAATTGGCAGTCTTTATCTCCTGATGACACTTGGTGTAGTGATAGAGCTTCTCTGGATGATATTTTAACTACTCACTTCAAGAAAATCAATACTTCAGTTAAGACTACAGATTTTTACAATTTTTTACAGCATATTCCTCAGTGTATTTCAGATGAAGATAACTCGGAACTTCTAAAAATTCCTTATGAAACAGAGATACTTGACACTCTAATGTCTATGAAAGCTTGGACTTCACTAGGTCCAGATGGGTTCCCACCTAGATTCTATCAAACAAAGTGGAATACATTTAAGGTGGATCTTATTCAAATGATCCAAAACTTTTTTCATTCTGGCTTTCTTCTCAAGTAACTCAATAAACTAGACTTCTATTATTCCTAAGAATTCAACTCCACACAAGCATGAGATTTCAGACCTACAGCTTTGTGCAACACCTCATACAAGTTAATTTCTAAGATCATTTCTAGGAGGATGAAAAAATATATAGGAAAGATAATTTCACCTATGCAAGTTGCATATGTTCCAGGGAGATTAATTTCAGTAAATATCTCTCTTGTTCAAGAAATGGTTCATAGTATGAAGAGACAATCAGGAAGAGTTGGTTCTTTGGCATTGAAGATGGATATGTCAAAAGCTTTTGACAGGTTAGAATGGGACTTTCTAATGCAGGTTCTTAAACAGTTTGGTTTTTGTGATAAGTGGTGTCATTTGATTCACCAGTGTTTCAGTACTACACAAGTTTAAGGTCTTCTCAATGAATCTCCCTGTCAATCTTTTCATCCTTCAAGAGGTATTAGGGCAAGGGAACCCCTTGTCCCCTTACCTTTTTATCATTGCTATGGAGTCTTTTTCTAGAAATCTAGCTTTTCGTGAACAAACCAAACTTATTTCTGGTGTCAAGATAGCAAGGAGAGCTCCTAGAATTAATCATCTCTTATTTTCAGATGATTGTTTGTTGTCCTCTAAAGCAAACTTAGATCAGACAAGGAATCTTCTTGAATTTATTGAAGAATTTAGTAAATGTTCAGGACAAGTTATTAATTTCAACAAGTCCTTAGTATACTTCAGCAACAATGTCAGTCCATCTGTCTGTGATACCTTAGCAGGTATTCTTCAGGTTCCTATTATGGATTCTAAGGAGAAACACCTTGGTCTACCCTTCTTTATTGGCAGAGACAAGAAAGTTCCTTTTTCTACTTTGGTTGAGAAGATGGATTCTAGGTTATCTAAGTGGAATTCAACTAATCTATCTGAGCCAGGAAGAACAGTTATGGTTAAGCATGTTCTTAATGCTTTACATGTTCATCGTATGACCTATTTCAAATTTCCTGATCAAACAATAAAAGAACTTAATTCCAAGGTAAATTCTGGAGAAGAAAAGACACTAATAAGGGTGTCATTATATCTTTGACAAATTTGAGCAGAGATAAAGAAGAAGGTGGTCTTGGTTTTAGAAACTTAGAATGTTTTAACAAAGCTTTGCTAAAATTGAAAATTATTGGTAATGAACACGACCTTCAGGTGAGAAGCGCATATAACATGCAACTAACAACCTTTTCTTTTTTCTTGTCGATACTTCTAGCTATTTAGAATGCGATATTACACCATTATAATGTAACTTGACTAAGTCAATCGCATTACAAATAACAATAGTGAGCTCGGCGAAACTTTTTTTCCCACTTAAAAGTAATTTAGCCGTTATTCGACATTATGTATTGTACTTTTTTATCTCAAAATTAATCAACTTTTTTTTTTATGATACTTTTGAAGTAATAAATTTTTTATGAGTTTTTTCTATGTACCCCTAAAATAAGTCCAACTCTTGGGGGATAAATGTACAATTTTAGAAAATGATTTATTTATTTGAAAAACAAAAGTTTAATAATTACATCCGTCCCAAAATAGTTGAGCTAGTAGATAAACATAACTATCAAATGATATCATTGAAAAGCATTTTAAAACACCTACAGAACGAATATAAACATAATTATCAAACGATATAAAATCAACTATTAATGGAACAAAATTTGAAAATGACCAGCTCAACTAATTTGGGACGCAGGGAGTATTATTGTTAGAGCATTGTTCGGTCGAACTCGCATGCGTTTCTATCTCAATAATGTTTGTCAATGTTAGTGATCAAAACTATAAGTCTTGATTTCTAGCCTATTTGTAGATGTCTCGGACTAGGACATAAATAGTGTAGTTGAGCTTAAATCTCTCGACGTTCATCTCCTGAAGACGAAGAACTACTATGGGGATCTTGTGGAACTTCTTCGACAAAAGTTATGTGGAGACTTGAACTTATCTATCATTTGGAAAGTCTATTTCTATTATCTCCAATATTGAGACATAAGTCGTTTACGATATAGTTTTCTCAATGCACATTTGAGATTTCAAGCTGAGTATATCTCGCTTACACATTTTTCGAAATATGTGTTGGTAAGCTTTCGCTTCGACCAAGTTCATCTTATATCATGAGAAAATTTTCGAGTAACATCTTACATGGTTTTGTCTGATACAATCATTTGATGTAGGCTTGGAATGTCTCGATAATGATTATTCCAATATCTTGAAAATTGCTTTGATGTTAATCGTGTGTGAAAATGGCTATTGTCATTATGGAAGAATGTTTCAATGATTGAAATAAAGAGTTGATGATGTAACCATCTTTGGATATAAGCATATATAATGTGTTCGCACATTAGTGTATAAGTCCATAAACCGGGAGCCAAGAGTATGCATATGTGTGTACACGAAATTGGTGAAGCTGAGTTTGGTTTTGGCAAAACTCTTAACTAGTCACCTTAAGTATGCGTACATGTACGCATACTGGCGGAAGTTTTTGAACCGAAAATTTCTGCTGAGTTTGGAAACTTAACAAACTCAAAACCGGTTGCTAAAGTACGCATACCCGTACTCATACTTAAGCTGGTTACTTTTTCAAGTCGGTCAGTTTATGGAGTTAAATACTTAATTCATAAGGAATGCAATCTTTGCAAACCGTGGCTATAATGTTCATGATTGATTCAAGTGAATCAAACCGATTTAATTTCAATTGTGTTTTCTAAACAATTGAACAACTCTTAACTAGTTTCATTTGAGTCATTTGAACTAGTTATGGTTAAGATAAATAAGGTTGATATGTGAGTAATCATATGGCTAACCTCGGTTAACTATTTGTGAACCAACCTGGTGTAGATGTTTAGGTACGATTACATAAACCTAAATGAGGGTATATTTCATTTATGTGTAACAAGCTAAGTTCGATCTAACGGTTGAAAGATATTAGCTTGGTTGAATCAGTTTTTTCATCTAACGGTGATTATTGAATGCTTTGTTACCAAGGTAACTTAGATTGCAAAACCTTATTTGAAAACTATATAAAGGAGAACTCTAGCAACTGGGAAAAATAATCCCCACACCTCTTGTGTGTTACTAGTTGCATAACCAGAGTCGATTCTCCTTTAACCTTAGGTTTCTTCTCGAGACCCTGTAGGTTAACGACTTGGAGAATTCATTGGGATTATGAAGCCAGACCCAACTATTATCTTTGTAGTTGCGTGATCTGATCCTTCTGTTTCTATCGTGTTGAGTGCAAATGAAATAATTGGCTCGATATTTTATATCTCCGATAGGCAAGATAGAAAAGTAATCACAAACAAACTTCGTCTCATGGTTTGTGATTCCACAATAACTTATTTCGCTAGTCGATTAAGTTTATTGTGAGGTGATTGATAATACTAGGCTGTTCTTCGGGAATATAAGTCCGGTTTATCAATTGGTTCTTGTTCACCTTGATTTATCAAAAGACAGAACAAAAACTCTTGGGTATTTCTGTGGGAGACGGATTTATTCAATCCTATAGACTTTTCTGTGTGAGACAGATTTGTCTATCAAGTCTTCGAATTTGGTTCGTAGCAACTCTTAGTTGTAGGTGAGATCAGCTAAGGGAATCAAGTATGTAGTATCCTGCTGCGATCAGAGACGTAAACGGCGCAAGCTGTACCTTGAATCGGTGTGAGATTGATTAGGGTTCAACTACAGTCCGGTCAAAGTTAATTGGTAGTAGGCTAGTGTCTAGCGGCTTAATACGGTGTGGTGTTCAATCTGGACTAGGTGCTTGGGTTTTTACGCATTTGCGGTTTCTCGTTAACAAAATTAAGTGTCTGTGTTATTTCTTTTCTGCATTATATTTTGTTATATGATTGAAATATCACAGGTTGTGTGTTAAGATCAATCAATTATAATATCCAAACTTTGGTTGTTGATTTACATTGATTGACACTTGAACATTGGTCTTTGGTACCGGTCAAGTAACTCCTCTTATATTCAATCAGGCTCGGAATTTCTTTTGCTGATTGCAGATTGAATTAAGAGTTAGAGATATTAAAATCTTTGATATACTTTAATCTAGATTGAGTCTGACTGGCTAGTTGATTCTCTAGAAAGTGTATTGGAGTAAGTCATCTCAGATTGCCAAACGAATTGTTGGGTGTGGTTGTTAGACCCCCGCATTTTCAATTGGTATCAGAGCAGGCAAACACTATAAACCTAATAAGTTTGTGTTTGATTGATCCTTAAAAATTTCCCTATAGGAAATTTCTTTGGAATTCTTGCTCTTGGCATCTGAAACGCACGCTAAAACTCCTTAAAGATTGTTTAAAGATTATTATGGACAACCTCTGGTTTCTCATGATAATCTCACTTCATCTAAGATCTTGGAAAACTTAGATGATGGGAAACAATCTAAAGGAAAAAATAAAAAGAAGGGAAAATTGAGAAAACGTTCGTTATGCTCAAAGATATGGACCCTCACTAGATTAACTCTTAATATTTTTGAGAAATACTATCGTAATGGATTAATTGACAAATGTCTATTTAGAGCTTTTGAAAGCGTTTTTAGATTATTAGAAAAACTTAATTATGTTAAGTTTAAGAATTGACCCGATAAAATTTCTGTACATGTAAAACTATGGAATAATGATGTACGAACTGAACACGTTGTCAACACAAGTAGATCCAATACGGGTTATCATGTTTTTGACACAAGGTCAAGATATCGAAAGAATCTTCTTTCTAGTCATGTGAAAGGAAGATAGAAAGCTATGCCAACCCTGATTATCATCATTACTTTGATTATATCACTGGGACTATTCACAAATATCAACCAGGAATGTCGCATGAGGATTCCTATGCACATCATGCCACTTGGTAACAACCCTGGCACTACCCCATTTGTATATATCTTGAGATGGGGCAAGAAATGGTTTGATTTGTGTACAATTGGGTTGAAATTTATTATTCCGTTCTTCTAGGATATTCTAATGAGCTTTCTACTGCATCCGTCTCCTCTCACAATTTGTGTCTTCACGGGATGCACAACCTTGATGTATACATCAAATAAAAAATCCCACGTTCCTTTTGTGGGTCGCGGTTCATAAACGGGTCCAAGCCAATGAGTGGGCATATAAAGAAGAAAGTACGTGTACCTTCCTCTTCATCCCATCAGTCCGCGTACGTGAACTTTCTAGGGTTCATGAAATTCCTCCATTAAAATCCTAGGAGGAAAATAAGACAAAGGGGTACTTAAGGTTCATTCCAAGTAAGTGATTTCCTCTTGTTTTCCCTTTTCAATTTCTTGTTCTCATGATGAATTTTAAAGGTTCAAAAGGAATTTCAAAGAAATTAGGTTCTTCTTTTTCTAACATGAATCCTCCTATAGATCAAGATTCTCTTAGGATTAGATTTGTCAACGATTTATGTGCTAGAATTTTTGAAAGGATTTCATCTAATGGATTTATTCTAGAAAAGAAATTGAATTTTTCTAGTGGTTTTAAAGAGGATTTGATTTGTTTTGAAAAGTTCAAGCTTGGAAACATATTCGATGGTCTTGGTGAAGGATTTGATACTCTTATTAGAATCTTCTATGCCAACATTTATGATGTTGATCTTGAAAACATGGAATTCAAGACCATGGTAGATAGAAAAAGGATTCTTGTTAATAGAGAATTAATCTCAAAGATTACCAATATTCATGTGGGTAATGTTCGTCTTCCTAGACCAAGTGATGTAAGACCATCATATGAAACCATCTCTCTTGGTCTTTGTGGTAGAAGCATTGATTGGATTGAAGGGAAATTTCCTACTAATCATCATAGCTTTCCCTTGATGTCCTTTGGTAAACTTGGTATTCTAACCTTTGTCCCTCCACGATTGAGAATTCTCGTTGGAGTCGTGAGTTCGCGGAACTGGTCTATTTCCTTGTGATGGATACTAAATGTCTTGACATTTGTGGATTTATTGTTTATCAAATGCTTGCTATGACATCATCCAACAAGAAGTTAGGCTACCCTTGCTTGATTGAGCGGATTTGTTACAATCTCTCCATCAAGCCTATTGGAAACTCCATTGGAATTCCCAAGCTTGTTCGGCCATGTACCTTCAATCGGATGAAGGAGAATGCTTGTAAGAGACAAAAGTGTGACACAAGTGATGGCTTGAGTGATCCTTCCTTGAAGCTTCTTCGCCAAATTTAAAAAGGTGTTTGTGAATTAAATACCAAAGTAAGTTGTGTACAAGAACAATTACTTGTGATTGCTACCAAGTTTCCCGAAATTAAGGAAGACATGGACAAAGTTCGTTCCAGTTTCATGGTCTCCAATGATGAAGATGATGAGTAGTTTCGCTTTTCTTAATGTTGGTTTTAAGTTGAATTGATCTATTTTGTCTAGTAAATCTTCTTTTTATGTATTTTAGAAGAATAACTAGGGTTTGGAATAGCTATTATTGTGAGTACACATAGCTATGTCCAACAATTTTCATCTTCATTGTTTTTAGATTTATTTATTTAAATTCTAAGTGTTTTGGAAGATGATTTTTGAAATTTTAATCTTTAAGATTTTATATATTGCAAATTGTTATGGGAGTTTTTGTTTACGTCCGTGAACCTGTGACTGTCCCATACTTGTTCAAAAGTTATCTCTATTATGTCGATATGAATGTATTGATGGAAGATAGAATGAACTTTTGACATTACAAAAGTTAAATCCTTTTATGTCATGTTTTGATAAAAAGAAAGGATAAAACTTTTGTGTACAAGGATCAAGTCTATTATATGTCATTGTACAAATAATGATGAAAGATAGAATGAATCCTTGTATATTCCGCAGTATTTGGTCGACCTCTGATCCACTTTTTGTGCATATAATGTGTTGTTCCATAAGATTTCTTATGTTGAGCACAATCGACTGAGTTGATCATTCTCTTATGATTAACTTAGTTGTTGCTCCGTAAGGTTCCCTATGTCGAACATGATCAACTAAATTAATCATTCTCTTTTGGTTATTTTAGTTGTTGCTCCGTAAGTTTCTCTTATGTTGAGCTTGTACAATTAAATTGATCGCTTTTTGTGGTTAATTTAGTTGTGTATGTCAATTGAATTAATCGTGAGTTTTCTTGTGGTTACTTTGGTTATATATTTATCGATTGAACTAACTATGGGTTCTCTTGTGGTTATTTCAATTGAATTTTGTGGATACAAATTCATGTTTTCATGTGATTTGGTTGTCCAATGAAATCCTTCTTTTCTTGTGAAAGTAAGGCCGCCTTTGTTGTTCCTTCGGGGATGCAATCTTATGGGGGAGAGTTCTTTTGAACTTGTGCTTAATTGCCAAATCTTTGTGGGGAGTGCGGCTGTGGAATTTTTAGGGGTTATCTTGTATCTTTATTAACTCCTTGATGAATGCATTTAGCTTCGGCTTTATGATTGCATCTAAATTTTTTGGTATGTTAATACACCTTTTGGTCATGATGTATCTCCGTGGAAATTTCATTAGGATCCCACTAATTTTCGTTCCTTTGCCAATTTTTTTGACAAAAAGGGGGAGAATTAATGTGTAGTTCACACTACAAATACATATGGTTTACGGATCATTGTGTAAGGGGGAGTGGTTTTCATGTTGAGATATGTATTGACTAAGGGGGAGTGATGCATATCACCATAGTGTTATTGTCAAAGTTGTGATACAATTGAACTTTGATGTTGTGTAATAATATTATGACATTGTATAACAATGATTGGGAGCATTTTGTTTTCTTATTGTTATAGCTACGGATCTTCAACAACTGTGATGATGAACTTACAACCTTTAGGATCATGGAGTACTTGGAAGTGACGAAGATTTCGAGTCGCGTTGAAGATGTCAAGGAGATCAAGCATGTGGATAAGAAGCTATATTTTTTTTTATCTTTTTTGTAATCCATATGTATTGATAGTTTTGTCACTAAAATTGACAAAGGGGGAGATTGTTAGAGCATTGCTCGGTCGAACTCGCATGTGTTTCTATCTCAAGCATGTTTGTCAATGTTAGTGATCATAAATATAAGTCTTGATTTCTAGCCTATTTGTACATTTCTCGGACTAGGACATAGATAGTGTAGTTGAGCTTAAATCTCTCGACGTTCATCTCTTGAAGACGAAGAACTATTAAGGGAGCTTGTGGAACTTCTTCGACAAAAGGTATGTGGAGACTTGAACTTATCTATCACTTGGAAAGTCTATTTCTACTATCTCCTATAATGAGACATAAGTCGTGTTACGATATAATTTTCTCTATGCACATTTGAGATTTCGAGCTGAGTATATCTCGCTTAAATATTTCTCGAAATATGGGTTGGTAAGCTTTCGCTTAGACCAAGTTCATCTTATATCATGAGAAAATTTCCGAGTAAAATCTTACATGGTTTGTGTGATACAATCATTTGATATAGGCTTGGAATGTTTCGATAATGATTATTTCAATATCTTGAAAATTGCTTTGATGTTAATAATGTGTGGAAACGGCTATTGTCATTATAGAAGAATGTTTCAATGATTGAAATAAAGAGTTGATGATGTAACCATCTTTGGATATAAGCATATATAGTGTTTTCGCACATTAGTGTATAAGTCCATAAACCGGGAGCCAAGAGTATGCATATGTGTGTACACGAAATTGGTGAAGGAGACAGGTTATGTATGCGTGCCCGTATGCATACTCGCGGAAGTTCTCGAACCGAGAATTTCTGCTGAGTTTGGTTTTGGCAAAACTCTTAACTAGTCACCTTAAGTATGCGTATTGAACAGAAAATTTCTGCTGAGTTTGGAAACTTAACAAACTCAAAACTGGTTGCTTAAGTATGCATACCCGTACTGATAATTAAGCTGTTTACTTTGTCAAGTCGGTCAGTTCATGGAGTTAAACATTTAATTCATAAGGAATGCAATATTTGCAAACCGTGGCTACAATGTTCATGATTGATTCAAGTGAATCAAACCGATTTGGTTTATTTGAGTCATTTGAACTAGTTATGTTTAAGATGAATAAGGCTGATATGTGAGTAATCATATGGCTAACCTCGGTTAACTATTTGTGAACCAACCTGGTGTACACGTTTAGGTACGGTTACATAAACCTAAATGAGGGTATATTTAATTTCTGTGTAACAAGCTAAGTTCGATCTAATGGTTGAAAGATATTAGCTTGGTTGAATCAGGTTTTTCATCTAACAGTGATTATTGAATGCTTTGTTACCAAGGTAACTTAGATTGCAAACCCTGATTTGAAAACTATATAAAGGAGAACTCTAGCAACGGGGAAAAATAATCCCCACACCTCTTGTGTGTTACTTGTTGCATAACCAGAGTCGATTCTCCTTTAACCTTAGGTTTCTTCTCGAGACCCTATAAGTTAAAGACTTGAAGACTTCATTTGGATTGTGAAGCTAGATCCAACTATTATCTTTGTAGTTGCGTGATCTGATCTTGCTGTTTCTATCGTGTTGAGTGCAATTGAAATAATTGGCTCGAGATTTTATATCTCCGATAGGAAAGATATAAAAGTAATCACAAACAAACTTCGTCTCATCGTTTGTGATTCCAGAATAACTTGTTTCGCTAGTCGATTAAGTTTATTGTGAGGTGATTGATAATACTAGGCTGTTCTTCGGGAATATAAGTCTGGTTTAACAATTGGTTCATGTTCACCTTGATTTATCAAAAGAAGGATCGAAAACTCTTGGGTATTTCTGTGGGAGACAGATTTGTTCAATCCTATAGACTTTTCAGTGTGAGACAGATTTGTCTATCAAGTCTTCGACTTTGGGTCGTAGCAACTCTTAGTTGTGGGTGAGATCATCTAAGGGAATCAAGCACGTAGTATTCTACTGGGATCAGAGACGTAAGGAGAGCAAATGTACCTTGAATCAGTGTGAGATTGATTAGGGTTCAACTATAGTCCAGTCTGAAGTTAATTGGTAGTAGGCTAGTGTCTGTAGCGGCTCAATACAGTGTGGTGTTAAATCTGAACTAGGTCCCGGGGTTTTTCTGCATTTGCGGTTTCCTCGTTAACAAAATTCTGGTGTCTGTGTTATTTCTTTTCCGCATTACATTTTGTTTTATAATTGAAATATCATAATTGTGTATTAAGATCAATCAATTAGAATATCCAACCTTTGGTTGTTGATTTACATTGATTGACACTTGAACATTGGTCTTTGGTACCATTCAAGTAACTCCTCTTATATTCAATCAGGCTCGCAAACTTATTTTGCTGATTGCAGATTGAATTAAGAGTTAGAGATATTAAACTCTTTGATATACTTTAATCTAGATTGAGTCTGACTGCCTAGTTGATTCTCTAGAAAGTGTATTGGAGTAAGTCCTCTCAGATTGCCAAAACAATTGTTGGGTGTGGATGTTAGACCCCAGCAATTTCAATTATTATTTATGCTTATTGAATAGATTATTTAAAGGTCTTTACATATACATAAAATTCACAAAAAAATGACTAATAGATCGAAAGATACGAAGGTTATCTTCATTTATGTAAGCACTCACATTGGATGGTGACGAAACCCTCGATGTCTATTGGGCGAAATAAGGTTTTTGTAAAACAATTTTTTTGGAGAAGACACTTGGAAACGTATAATTGGTTTTAGTCTGGGTCTAACGGAGATTCCCAGACCCTTCCCAAACAAAAAAAACCATAGGCTTAATAGGTTCTTACCGCTCACGTTCCTCGTTCTCTAGGAATTCCAGCGGGAAGAGCTCGCGAACGGACAATGGTTGTCCGTTTAAAAAAAAAACGAGCAACCTTTGCCCATTCTTGTGTCTTAAAACGGACATTGGTCATCCGTTTCAAAGGAACGACTGGCCATTAACCGTTTTGAAGCATTTTAAAACAGGTAGCCATTGTCCGTTCCTTGACCGTTTTCCGTTTACACTTTATTCCATTGTTAAACTTCATTAATCAAAATTTATTGGCACTATGATTACACCGGCCCGGGTAAAGAGTTTTGGTGCATCATGCAGAAAGTTTTTTTTTTTTTTTGTGGTCTTCAAGAGAACATGTTTAGGGTGCATGATGCCCACCAAAACTTGAATTGCCGACATGGTTAATGTTGTTTTACAAAAAAACACATACTGATAACTCGTATTGTGATCGATATATGAAAGTTTAAGCGAGAATCGCTAATTTCAGTGAATTCAGCTAAAATGATTAAATAGTTTTATTAATTTAAAATGTGACACAAGATAGTACACTAATTAATTATAAAATTAATTTTAAACCTAACTCACCTTTGTAGGCATCGCGGTTGCACTTAGCTAGTGCAACAAGCCTTGAAACCGTCAGGTGTCCCTAACGGCCGAGTGGTGTCCCGAGGGGGGTAACAGAGGTTTATCCACAAAACCTATAATCCAGGTGCCCTAGTATTAATCTTCATCACTATCTTCAGGAGGATTACGTGGTGGTTGTATCATGTTAAGTTTCGGGAGTGCATTTTATATAATTACGTAGCATTTATAAAACTTGAAACCGCTACCGTCTTCCCTAGCGTAGATAATATTTGCATACCACTCCTAAAAAAGCGAAAAATAAGTTAGTGAATAACACGATTAAAAGGTAGATGAACAACAACAACAACAACAACAACAACAACAACAACAACAAAAAAAAAAAAAAAAAAAAAAAAAACTTACAAGTCTTTCTACTATCCATAAAGGAGATATGCTATGTTAATATAAATATCTTTTTGAATGCGTACGTATTGTTTCGCTCCTTTTTTATTACACCAACCCTAATTTTTATACGTGTTTCTGTTCTTCGATGAACATTTCTGAATTCAAGTGTATAGTCATCAAAAACCTGGCTCCAAACTCTATTATCCGGAACCAACTGGCGTCGAACCTCCGGGAGAGTAACAACATCGGCCCAAGCATTTGTTATAGCAATGTCTTCTTTCGCGATATAAATGCAAAGGCATGATTATTGTTTTTTTTTAATAAAAAAACCTTGAGATGAGATAAACTGAGATGATCTGAGGTTTTCAGAGGATATGGAGAGGTTAAAAATAATTATTTGGTGTATGATGTTTGGCGTAGAAAAAGTTAATTATAGGGACAACACCGTGATCACCTGAGTTTAAATCCCTTCCTGCAACAGGTTATTGGAACGTCTTTCCGTCTCGGTATATACAGTTGTACATGTTAGTGTCTTTAAATGAACCAACTGAAAACTCTGGCTCCGGTTGGGTATACACGAAGGTTTCTACAAACTGCGATGGAGGAGGTACTTTTGGAATAAAACAAGAACTTTCGATGTGACCAAGTCTAACCTCTTCATGGTTGTCTACACAAATAAAATTGGAAGCAAAGGTCCTATGCTACTGTTTCTCCAAAAATTTGCGTACTCTGTCTCATTTGCCATTTCATAATGTTTTCCTTTCTCGATATCCTCCGTTTTGATGTTGGTAAATCAGGATGGTTACAAGGATTTGTAATCAAACTCAATACATGCCTCAAACATCTCTCCCCAATATAAAGTGCTACATCTTTCTTCTCGACTATTCTTAGAAAATATAATCTCTTTCCACTAATACTCTCTTGTTATAACAACATCTTCATCTTCATCATCATAGTGTGCATTGGGAACCCATGGTTGCCAAATAATAGCTCCAGGTGACATTCTCAAATCCATCTGTCTTTTAGCGTTGTTAACGGAATGTCTTCTATCATCTGTTTGTTGCCTACCTCTTTATGCTCTGCTTTAAAAATATTTATTGCAGGGTATACACCGTCCTCTACAAACGATATATTCTTGAGTAATGGTTGACAATTACAATAGTAAATACAATACCAGTATTCTAATATCATCCGCATCGCTTTCATGTTAGTGTCACCTCCACTACTTACAATGTCCAAGTTGTGTAACAATCTTCCATAAAGAAGAAAAATCTTTGTCAATTCTTCTCAGTTGTCAGTGTCGTTCAAATTGTCCCTACTGTTTATATAAGATGCAAGGTGAGAGATACTTACAACTAAGGATTTACTTTCCCAAGGTACTCTAGCTGCTACTTTTTATGCGGAATGTTGGGCATCATCTTCCGTATTTGCAACTTGACGTTGTAAGTTGGAAATTAAACCGTTGAAGTAAAAAATCATCAAAACTTCCACAAACATCTTTTGATAACCTCCAAGTAAAATTTATAGGCTCACCTTTACATATTAGAATTCCCGTCAATACTACAAAGTATAAAGGTGTCAACCCTGTTGCAAGCCATGGAAATGAAGCGTCTTAGTTATATGCTACAATTTAGCTACAAGAGCATTTGTTAGTTGCACATTTGAATTCTTAAAGTTGAATGAAATATTGAGGAAAACCCACAATTTTTTAGTATACGTGCAGAAGGATGACTTTGAGCAACAATTTTGTAATAATGATTTATCCTTCCCCTCTAGTCCTCGTTTTCATTTTCGGTGCATCTTGACCGGATATGTGCCCGTCTCTACCAATTTTGGACAATTGCAAGAATTAGGATCCCTTCATGTCATAACCTAATGAAACATACAAATAACAATTTATGTATACTAAAATTTCAACATAGGCCAGTTATACCTCAATTCTCAACATAAGTTAAGATAGGTTATACCTCATCATCTTGTATTGGTCATCCAAAAGATATTCAATAAAGAACCGGACCAATCATGATTTCCTTTCGATTACAAAACAAGTTCGTATATGTACTTCATTTAAAAAAATGTATAAAACATTGTTTCCTAGTACAAAGATTATGTTGATGTCGTATTTAGGAATTTCCAAAAGATAAGCGTTTATACTTCGTAATTCAATAGCTTCCTTGAAACTTTGATCATAATGATATGACCAAGTCTAATCACTAGAGTATTATATATATACAACTTCACATGTTATGTTTTTAATATAATACGACTTGAAAGATACTTTAGGAATGGAAACAAGTCAAGTGAGTATTACTAACCTCAAGTGGACGGATGATTTCTTCGTTGCAGTCGTTACTTCTTCTCATTCTAGGTTTTCGGAGTAATACTTGTACGTCTTAACATTCCTAGACTTTCTAGTCTAACCTATACTAAGTTGACTCTAGCAATTAATCAAGTGACTCTAGATGAGTTTTGATATCAAAATATGACAACCAAACTTGACGTATGAACACTTAGTGGGCTCAACCGAGTTATGCTCTAACAGAAGAGAATAAAGAGGAAGAAATTGGGGAGAGAAAAAAAGTTTGTAAGAGCTAAACAACCATATGGATAAAGTTGGGTTCAAGAGGAAACATGCTTAGCGGGATAATCTGAGTTAACTCAGCTTTCAAATCTTTTTCCTTCCTGGATGCATTAGTGAAATCTTCCTACCTCTATTCTATTTTCTTCCTACGATTTTCTAATCTTTATCTTGATTTTCATTTATGTTTCCCATAGTTATGAATTGATGTAATATCTCTTAAAAGTATAAGTTTTCTCTTAAATTTTTTGCTAATGAAGAACTAATTTTTTTTTCATGTGTATTCCTTACGGTCCTCAAGTGGTTTAACCAGTATGGCTATTTGTAACTAGCTTCCAAATTAGTCAAACAATTTTGTTTATTAGCAAGTATTGCTAATCATTTCCTCATGATGATTAATATCAGTATGTTGAAGTATTTTTATAGACCTAGGAAAATCTCTATGTGATTGATTCTAGTTTTACTCCTCATCATTACCCATTTTTTTCATCCACAAAAGTTCCATGTTCATGGAGTCTCAAAAATTCAAATTCTGGTTTTGGCTCCTTCTTCAGTCAACTACGACTACCATAATTCTGGCTCTTCTAATAGCTGGCACGATCCCTTTTTAGCTCAATTATATGAGAATTATTTTCCTCTAAAAATAGTCTCAATTGTAACGACATTCCTTAATCATAGGGATTTTCTTTCTTATTTATAAAGTCTTCATAACTATCCAAAATTCTTTCACCCCATTAAAAGTAAAAACCCTAAGGGTTCTGTTCTTTACACAAGTTAATCTTTTCAGAGTAAGAAAACTAGGTTACCTAGATATAATGGCTTCCAGCTCTCAAAGCCAAGTTACCAATGTCGCTAAGCAACTGAAAAATACCTATATCTCTCAAACCTATACTATTCAACGTAGAGTGGTTGGCTCTACAAAACTTATTGATGAAGCTGCTAAAGAATGGACTACAAGTATCTTGGGTAAAATATTTCATAAGGATAAGATGGAACTGAAGCTGGTCAGAACTAAAATTAACAAGATTTGGAAGAGATACAAAAACAAGTTTATGAAGGTGATGGGTAAAAATCTTTTTGTCATTAAGCTAACACTGAGGAAGAACAAGAATAAGTCATTAATAGGGGTCCGTAGATAGTCAATGATGCTTTATTTACTATTCAAAAGTATGATACGTCAAAGAAGCCAGAGGAACATGAGTTTCTTGTGCAGGAATTCACAGTAACGTTGAAGAAACTAAGGTTAAACATCTAAACAAAGCAGTTGTGGAAGAAGTTATAAGTTTCTTTGGTACCAAGATTTCCACTGATCCTCCTAACTGTCAACCAAGATATGGTTTTGATATTGAAGCAAGAGTCCTGATAGATCTAAATTTTCCAATGATCAAGGGTGCATGGTGGAATACAAGAGCGGAGGGTCAAGTTTGGATTAAATATCACTGGAATCTTCAACCGCATAATTTATGTCCTAAATGCTATGTGATAGATCATAATGAAGATAATTGTGCTTTATTAGCACATAAGATCTACTTGGATAAGCTCACAATTGAACAATATTAAAAACATCAACTTGAGCATCCCTCTGATACTAAGGATGCAGAAGATGATTTTATGAATGAAGATGAGAATGTTGTAGTTGATGCAACGCAAAAAACTTCTGAAGGTGAAGAAAATGGTGAAGGTACAAGCCAAAATAAAAGGATGAGAAACTCTAAGCTTAATGAGGAACCTTCTAACAATCCTCATAATATTCCTGTCATTCCTACAAGTTTATCTCTTAATTCTACTGATCCAACTATTGATATTCATAACATCAATGAGATGGAGATGGACAAAAATGGTGAAGAAGTTGCATCCACTACTCTTAGACAACTAAAAATTCCTGCAACTCATGTACTTAATCTTTTTATTACTCTAATATAATTCTCTTTACATTAAACATCATCCATCTTTATTTTTTTAGAATTTTCTCTACTTCTCACAATATGAAAATTTTGGCTTGGAACTGTCAAGGCTTTTGTTAAAAAGAAACTAGAGACCATCTTTTCCATTTAAACAAACTCCATAATCCTGATTTAATCTTTATTTCTGAAACAAAAATTAATGATGGTAGAGTCCTAAACTTTTCAAAGTCTCTCCTTTTTTCCAAATTCCTTTTATGTTCCTTATATTGGTCTTGCTGGTAGCTTGTTATTTTTATGGAAAGATGGGTTTCAAGTTGATATAGTTCATTATAGTCCAAATATGATTCCATCTAAGGGGAATGGTTCTTAACTTGTTTATATGGTACCCCATATAAAGAAAAACAAACTGAGCAGTGGGAATATATTAGAGACCTTAGTAAAGCTGTCAAAGTCCCTTGGCTAGTTCTAGGAGATCTTAATATTACTCTTAATTCTAATGAAAGAGTTAATCATGCTTCCTTTTTGAGTAATAGTATTATTACTCATTTACTAAGAGAAGCTGATACTAGTAGAATCAAAACTAGGCTAGATAGAGCTTTAGTCAACAATGAATGGTTCTTAAAATTCCCAGATTCTAGTTCAACTCATGTTTCCCGAAATGGTTCTGATCATACGCCCATTTCACTTCAGTTATATAACAATTTCTCTGTTAAGGGTAAAAATTGGAAATTCTTTGAAAACTGGTTACAAAACTCCATTTGTATTACTGAAATTGAGAATTCTTGGACTTTTACTGTGTCTGGTTCTGCAGCTTTTATGTTTATGGATAAATTATCTAATACCATGAAGCAACTGTCTTTGTGGAACAAAAATACTTTTGGTCATATACAAAGAAAAATTACTCAATTAAAGGATCAGCTTACTTATCTTCAACAAACTGATTCTAATGGAAGTAATACTCAAAAAGTACTTCAATTAGAAGCTGATATTGCTAAATGGGATGATATTGAGTCTAGTTTTTGGACACAACAAGGTAAGGATAGATACCATGGAGATATGGATATGAATACCAAATACTTCCACACTAGAGCAAATGTGAGAAGTTCAAGGAACATAATTGACAGTCTTTTATCTCCTGATGGCATTTGGTGTAGTGGTAGAGCTTCTCTGGATGAAATTCTAACTACCCACTTCAAGAAAATCAGTACTTCAGTTGAGACTACAGATTCTTACAATTTTTTACAACATATTCCTCAGTGTATTTCAGATGAAGATAACTCATAACTTCTACAAATTCCTTGTGAAGCAGAGATATTTGACACTCTAATGTCTATGAAAGCTTGGACTTCACTAGGTCCATATGGGTTCCCACCTAGATTCTATCAAACAAAGTGGAATACAGTTAAGGTGGATCTTATTCAAATGATCCAAAACTTTTTTCATTCTGGCTTTCTTCTCAAGTAACTCAATAAACTAGACTTCTATTATTCCTAAGAATTCAGATCCACACAAGCCTGAGATTTCAGACCTACAGCTTTGTGCAACACCTCATACAAGTTAATTTCTAAGATCATTTCTAGGAGGATGAAAAAATATATAGGAAAGATAATTTCACCTATGCAAGTTGCATATGTTCCGGGAGATTAATTTCAAGAAATATCTCTCTTGTTCAAGAAATGGTTCATAGTATGAAGAGACAATCAGAAGAGTTGGTTCTTTGGCATTGAAGATGGCTATGTCAAAAGCTTTTGAAAGGTTAAAATGGGACTTTTTAATGCAGGTTCTTAAGCGGTTTGGTTTTTGTGATAAGTGGTGTCATTTGATTCACTAGTGTTTCAGTACTACACAAGTTTAAGTTCTTCTCAATGGATCTCCTTGTTAATCTTTTCATCCTTCAAGAGGTATTAGGGCAAGGGGACCCCTTGTCCCCTTACCTTTTTATCATTGCTATGGAGTCTTTTTCTAGAAAACTAGCTTTTCGTGAACAAACCAAACTTATTTCTGGTGTCAAGATAGCAAGGAGAGCTCCTAGAATTGATCATCTCTTATTTGCAGATGATTATTTGTTGTTCTCTAAAGCAAACTTAGATCAGACAAGGAATCTTCTTGAATTTATTGAAGAATTTAGTAAATGTTCAGGACAGGTTATTAATTTCACCAAGTCCTTAGTATACTTCAGCAACAATGTCAGTCCATCTGTCTGTGAGACCTTAGTAGGTATTCTTCAGGTTCCTATTATGGATTATAAGGAGAAACACCTTGGTCTATCCTTCTTTATTGGCAGAGAAAAGAAAGTTCCTTTTTCTACTTTGGTTGAGAAGATGGATTCTAGGTTATCTAAGTGGAATTCAACTAATCTATCTGAGCCAGGAAGAACAGTTATGGTTAAGCATGTTCTTAATGCTTTACATGTTCATCATATGACTTATTTCAAGTTTCTTGATCAAATAATAAAAGAACTTAATTCCAAGGTAAATTCTGGAGAAGAAAAGACATTAATAACGGTGCCATTATATCTTTGGCGAATTTGAGCAGATAAAGAAGAAGGTGGTCTTGGTTTTAGAGACTTAGAATGTTTTAACAAAGCTTTGCTCTCTAAATATGCATGGAGACTTTGTACCAGAGGCTCAGATCTGTGGTCAGAAGCTATGGGTGCTAGATATTACCCTAATGGAGATATATTTGACTACACAGTTAAGGATGACTTATCCTATGCTTGGAGAAGTATCAGTTTATAAAGGAGAACCGTTTTTGGAGTCTTGGAAATGGCTCTTTAATTAGGATTTGGAAGGATGTTTGGATTCCTGGTCTTAACTCTCCACCTGAACTAAAGATAAATGCTATTAATCCTTTTACTTATCTCTTAGTTAAGGATTTATTCATTTCAGAGTCTAGTGCATGGAATATTGGTATTCTATATGATATTTTCTCTCATGAGTTGGCAAGTATCGTTATGGGATTATCTATACATCCTTCTCAAGAAGATAAGCTAATATAGAAGTTAGAAACGAATGGTTCCTTTACAGTTAAATCTGCTTACAAGAAACTCTACTCAGAGACTCATGGACAATCAGACTTCTCTGAGGAAAAGAAAAGAATATTCAAGATTATGTGGAATCTCCCTGTTTTACCCAGGATTAAACACTTCATTTGGAAATGTTTACGTGAAATACTTCCTACTAAAGAAAGGAGACTTAGATTCTATGGGAATGTTGACATAAGTTGTCCTTTGTGTGGTCTAGAAGAAGAGAGTGCTTCCAATATAATACTGCATTGCATAGGCCTGCAGTTTGATACTCACTGCCATCTAAGTCAAGAATTATCAAACTAGATTCTTCAGTTCAGTCAAGGGATCATTACTTCTGACACTATTATAAAAAATAATGGTGTCTGCTTGGGAAATTTGGAAGGAGAGATATTCCAAGGTCTTTGATAATAATCTCTTGGAGACTCAGAAACTTATTCTCAGGATATCCTTATTGTCCCTAGATCATACTGAGACCAGGAAGAGACTCCCAATTAAGCTAGTATCGAGAACAGAAAGATCTAATCTAAAATAGATTCCACTTGCTTTAGGATATTTTACTGTTAATTTAGATGGTTCTTTTGATCATTCAAAAAAAATGCAGGAACTGGTCCGATTGTGCGTAATTTTGTAGGTACTGCAAAAAGAGCATAATACACCTATGTTGAACAAACATTGAGTCCGGAGCATGTACAAGCATTAAGTCCGGAGCATGTGGAGGGACTGGCGTTATGGGAGGCTGTGAAGTGGGTTGAGCAGCTGAAGTTGGATGCAGTTAAATTTGAGACAGACTCTATGATTCTAGTCGAAGCCATTACCAAAAGACAATTTAATATCAACTGGCAGTTCCATCATTTCATTAGAGATATCATTCTTTGTTTTAGAAATTAAAAAAACTGGAAAGTTTATTATATAGCTAAAGAACATAATAAGGTGGCAGACATCCTTTCTAGGGTAGCTCGTACAGAGAAACTTACCAAATAATGGTCTGAATCCGCTCCTAGTTGTATTTCCGATCAACTCCGGATTAAATCCCTGGAGTGATCTTTCATTTATAAAATATTCTTCGTATCAGAAAAAAGAAAAGAAACGAGAGCTATCAACATCTCAATCAACAAAAACATCATGCATTAGAGGATTTTAACAAAATTAAACAAAGGATTTAGATTACTTACTTGTTTTTGGATGAAAACTAATCTTCTCTTCTCTATCGACCTAAATCATGATCGATATGTCTGAGGTTTACTCTCTAGCTACCTTTCTCTATCAATCTCTCTCTCTGAATATCTGTCTCTCCCGATCTCTCTATGATAGCCCTATTTTTCTTTTTCTCTGACTCTTGAAAACTTGAGAAGAAATAAGAAGACTGGCTAATTCTCAACATGGATAATCTACCGGGGTAAAAATTACTATTACACCCCTATAGTTACCGGATTTCGGATATTAACCAAACGAATCAGCCCAATCCGGTTCCAATTCTGATAATATGTAAATTCCGATAACTAATCCGGCCCCGAAATCCAAAATCCGATGAATCAGATTAAATCCTATAGGATGTCGGACTTTTGGAAACGGATCTCGGATTTTAGAAGTATATTGACAACCCTATTTAATATCATTTGAAAATCTATCATTGCTTTTTGTCAGACATTTGTTTGAAAAAATCCTCCGACAAATTTTCACAAGTTTTGACAGAACATGGCACTGTTTCATCAAGTGACCAAACATTCCACAGTGGTAGCACACTTTTGGAAATCTCTCATATTTTATTTGATCCATATCACTACTTTTTTTTGAAGCTAAAATAACTTTGATCCCCTTCTTGGTTGATTTCTTAACATCCAACTTAACTCGGACTCTAGCATGTCTCCCCCATTTCGTAGTATCTTCGGAGATGATGGGTATGGTATACTAATCTTTGTAGCAATGTGAGAGATAGTTTTTGCAGTGACAGCATTAATGGGTAGCCCGTGTAGTTGAATAGTGAAATCCACAAACTGAAATTTGTATTCTAACGGGAGTTTATATGTTTCACATACATCCAATACCAACAAGTTCTCCTTGATCGACCCTGGTGATCCTGATAACACAACTCCCATGTTACAAGTGTGTTCAGAAAGGACTTTATATATTTCTTGATTAAATGCTGATATATTGATTAAGCCAGTGGGTCTCCAAGCCCTTATGAGAAGATCGTGTATGTTACCACTATATTCTCTTCCGTTTACAATCTTGATTAGCAAACTTCTTTTCCAATTATGTGTTCATTATTCTGGATCTTCAGGTAAATCAATAGAGTCTGATGGTTCTTCTTCTAACAGTCCCCCATACGATGAATAAGCTCTTCAAGGTTCCTCTGACTTTATAAAGAAGCCATGACAGAAAAAGAGATGAAAAAAGAGTAAATTCAGTTCGAGAAAGAAGAAAACTAATTTAGATCAGATCAAAGTTTGTTACTCCCCGTTCCATTTTAGATGATATTTTAGGAGTTTTCAACGTAAATTAAGAAATGGAGAGAGATAAAATTTTTCTAGTTATACCCTTGAGAAAAGTCTTCAAACATTAATAGTTGTTAGTGTATTTGAAAATAAATTTATGGTTCCAAGACAAAATGTTAGGGTATTGTTGATAATTTTGTGGGAAAAATATGAAAGCTATCGAGTAATGTGGAACAAAAAAATAACCTAAACACTCATCTATAATAAAACGGAGTGAACGGAGTGAGTAATTAATATTAGACGAATGAAGTAGAGAGAAAGATCGTTCAAGAAACGAAAAGATAATCATCCACAGATATGATATCTAAAATCGCCCTAATGACGAATAGAGAAGCGTTGTTCAAAAAAAAGTTGATTAAAAAAAAAAAATGATTAAAAAGTTGATTGATAGTATTACTTTTGTTGTTAAATTTAATTAAAGTTGATTATAAAAAGGCTTTTGTTAACCTGTATACCCGTATACATGTTAAGGTTTAATAAAGAATTATTTCATTTTTTTAGAAATTGTGTTTTTTTTTTGTCTTATTCTATTAGAAACTAGTATGTAACCCGTGCTACGCACCGGGGATGGTGCGAATTGTCGATTGGTGTGGCGGGGCTTCGCCCCGCGCCCATTGCCTATATGCATTTAAACATCTTCAAAAAAATGTTGATTAGCGGACCTTTTTTAATGGATATAAAAGTTTGATACCTCAAACTATTTTTTTAGTAATTAAAATGCTACATGTATAGTTTAAAATGATTTGCACATAACTAAAGTTCTAGATACGTATATTATGTACACCTTTGACAATAGCAACTAAAACCATCAACTAAATCTTTTATATATTGCTATTGCTAAAATTTTGTTTGAATTGTAGCCAAGCTGGAAAGGATTTTCAAACATCGTTGGTTGATCAATTACCAACCTGTTCACCATTGTTCAACCAGCATCATCAAGGAATAAGAATTAAAAAGACCTAATCTCTTTTAAATTGTTTGGGTCTTGTCTAAATCAACATGAGAACAAAAGTTAGCTTAAATTAGAAACTATACAAAGTATAATTGGGGCATACATATCATCTAATAGATTAATAATTGTAATGAAATCCATTTAATTAAAAATTGTCACAACTTAATGCTAAATTTGATTATCGTCCTTAAATAATTAAATAATTACGAATGAAATTCATTTAATTCAAAATTGCCACTACTTAAACCTAAATTTGATTATCATCCTTGATGCTTAGATATAATTTTTTTTATTTCTTATATTCCTTCCCATTGTGTGATAATTTCTTTCTGGTTGGATTAATCGGCATTGTTTATTTGTGTTTGTTGTTGTACAATTAACATTTGTGAGTGTGTTTTTTTGTCAGTCGCAGAACTCTATTGTTGCCTAAAATGAAAAGGAACATAAAAATCTCATATGCTAACCAACAAAGGTAAATAGGTAATACAAAAAATACATGGAGCGCAAATGTACAAAACTTTCACTTTCTTATATTAACTACCAAATGAGGGGTAAAGCTAAATAACAGTTTAAATGAATTAATCTTTTATTCATTTAAGTATAATAAGTTTATCTTCATACATAGATTTTGATATGATGTGGTGGTGCTCAGAAACAACGCCAACCCACTTGAACCATGTAGCCAATAAATGAAGAAAATCAAAACACCTACATTTTCTGCATATACGCACAAAAGATACACATAAAATATGTTCATGATATGTCAAAAAAAGTTTAAAGAGATCTGAGACAGTTGGGCAAGTTAAAAAAATAACTATCTCCTTGGACGATGTTGCACATAAATTTTCCTTACTCCCCCCAAAATATATGTTAATCTGTTTTTCAATGAGGTAAATTATTCACAACCTAATTAAAAATATTTGCGCTACCACTCACTTATCTCTTTGTTCATTTTCTCATCAATCTCGTAGCCTAAAATATACTTCCTACTCTGTTGAACAAAAAAGATCACATTCATTAGGCTAAATTAACATAGGGCCCAAAATTTGTCCAACAATAAGATAAAAACATTTAGCATATACTCCATCAACTTCTTTGACCATTAAACACCATCAACACGTAAGCTTTTCACTCAAATAAGTCAATACTGAGAATTATCATAGCCTTGCTGATGATGTCTAATCAATGAGTCAATTTGCTAGAAGATAAGATATCTAATGACGGAAAATATTTCACTTATTATTCATCTGAAACATCATGAGGAAAACTTAAAACATAGTCGAGAAATACTAATTTCCCTTCGAACTATGAATATCTTTCATAGTTCCAAAATTAACACCGCAAGGCCATGTCGAATCAGTAGGTATATCCAACTATGTTCATTTTCTCATCAATCTTGCAGCCTAAAATATACTTCCTACTCTGTTGAACAAAAAAGATCACATTCATTAGGCTAAATTAACATAGGGCCCAAAATTTGTCAACAATAAGATAAAAACATTTAGCATATACTCCATCAACTTCTTTGACCATTAAACACCATCAACACGTAATCTTTTCACTCAAATAAGTCAATACTGAGAATTATCATAGCCTTGCTGATGATGTCTAATCAATGAGTCAATTTGCTAGAAGATAAGATATCTAATGACTGAAAATATTTCACTTATTTTTCATCTGAAACATCATGAGGAAAACTTAAAACATAGTCGAGAAATATTAATTTTCCTTCGAACTATGAATATCTTTCATAGTTCCAAAATTAACTCCGCACGGCCATGTCGAATCAGTAGGTATATCCAACTATTGGCCGATGTTTGTCAGCCATATTTTCAAGTCAACTGATTTTACACTTTACAAACTATACAACTATAAATGAGTATAGATGAGATTAGTTTGGGGTTTAAGCAGCTTAGCAACATACAACAAAACCCTAATTATTCAATACTTTAATATCATATAATTCTACAAGAATTTTTCCTTTGCTCCAAACAAACATTACGACTCCAGACTCCACTCTATTACATCCCTAGTTACTTAGGCAAAATCTCATGGACCATATATAGAAATGTAAAAGAACTAATATGCATCAATCGTAGAATATTTGGTCTCAATTCCCAACCGGTGATGTCAATCCTGGTAAACTGGGGCTCAATGACCAACCCATGTAATCACATGATCCGGGGCATCTATGATTAAAAAGCCAATTGCAAACAAAACTAAATGAGCATGCTTGCATGGCTTACTTTGTTCACCAAAGCCCCACACTGGCAAGACCTTCTCCAGAGTATAAACGATAAATATAACGTAACCTCAATTCATTAAGAACAAAATCTATTTTAAAAATCAATGCAAAAAATAAACAAACTTGGTCCCTGCAGTGTTTCGTAAAAAGAAGGATATACATACCCTTTGATGTGCATTTTTTTTCCAATCCCATAAATTACTCCCTTTATTCATCAACTTTTCTTTATTGACAAATGCATACAAATCCTGTGGAATAGAATTTTCAGCAGGATGCCCAATTGTAATTTCAAATTTTCTTGATCATGTATTGTATTAGAAGAAATTCAATTTCACATGATGTCCTCCGAGGCTCCAAAAATTTTCAATGGGTCTTTCGGATTCCCATCTTCATGCTTTAGCTGTATTTGATATCCATAATTGTTAGAATTGCCATCCTTAATAAAGTCAAAATTCCTGAAATAGGTTCACAATAAATGAATGGAGATCAAGTACATCTAGACTCATTCACACACAAAGAGAGCTGAAAAAGTTTCTTGAAAGCTTGATCCCCTAAGAAGGTCCAGTTCATAGCAGCGGTTTTATGATGTAAAATGGAGTGAAGCTTACCAACTTTGATGCATTTTGCTGATAGGATTGTTCACAGTTTTACACGTGCTAAACAATTTTATGAAGTCTTATGAAGTCCGATTAACCCAAGCCAATGGAATCAATAAGAAAATCCTATTAGCTAAATTGTTTCCATGAATTTTGTAGGAAAATAAACTCAAGACCTCTACGTATGTACATTACGATGACAATCTATCTCAAATCAAATGACATACCCTTTTTTTTTTGGTATGTTAGATCACTATATAATATGTAGTATAATGTTTCCTGCTTGGAACACCACCTAAAGCTAAGAATTCGAAAACTTCATTGGGAGATGTTGCTGGGTCATCACTAAGCTTATCTATCTTAGCAACACTAAATCTCTGAATAGAATACACACATTCCTCCTTAACCTCCTTTTCATGGATCAATTGCACGTTGTTCTTTCCCACCCTAGCTTGCATCTGAGTTCCCTGTATTGGATATAATTACATTCAAATGTCAAGGAACTTTTTATCGATAGAGGAAAAAACTCACAACTTGGTCAAAAACTATTGATTATCACCTTGCTGCCACCAAGTAACAAAGAGATGTCATCATCTCCCACCCGTTAATGTTTAAGCTGCGCACATGAGATATAAAATTATAGGTATATACCAGATTACAAGAGCAAGAATGACAACTTTGGCACTTTTCAGGTTTCATGTTAAGATGAAGCAAACAGAGTTATAACACATTTCCAAATTGCATTTGTCAAACAACCAAACCAACAAAATTCAACTTACTTTTTCATACTATATATACTTATAGAGAAAAATCACTAAATTTTTTAATAATAATGGTGCTGCTAAAAATAACCAAAGCATGGCACCAGATGACAAAGAGCTTTATAACTGATACTATACCAATTCATAGAATTTTTTTAAGGTTACACAATACAGAGATATTGCCCAGTGAAAATATGTAAACCCTTGGTAGCAATTGAGGAAAATAATAAACGAAGAGTGAAAAGAAAACGATGAGGGGAGAGGCGGTGATAAATAAAGTCTCTCTTGTTAGCGTAAAAAGTCTAAAAACAATAAGAAAATTCACCACTATTAAGAATTGGACACAACCTTTTTTTGTAGGATATTATGCAGGCCTTCTTACTTTATACTATGAACGCAGATGTCCATGCTAACCATTATGGCCATCCTAACAATCTACAGCCATGATATGAGCGGATTTGCATCCATAAACATGTTATAGCGGTAGACTTTCCATGAGGGTAGATCTGCAACCATGAAGACAACAATCACACATTTTGCATAAACCAAGTCAATCCAAGATGGGAATCAAATGTACCTCTGTAAAATACCTCATAAGTCATAAATAAGCAACATTTCCAAGTGTTAACTTCACGCTGCCTCAAACTTATTCAGCTGGATAGTTCCGCTCCAATGAGATGAACTGCAAGAGGAGTATATAAATACATGAGTATAATTAACAATGAATCGAAGCTTCCAAGTAATTAATACAAAAACCATGATATCGAATCTTAAATAATCAAACACAGGAGACAATATCTAATGAATATGTACATACAATCTAAGCTGACGTTTAAAGAAACTCTCATATCAGGTTAATTGTCCACCCTTTGTAATTTCAATATTAACATAGGGGAAAAAAAAAAAAAAACCTAATCAGCGGATACAAAAAAATAAATATGAACATGCACAACGGATTAAAAGAAAGTACCAAACCAAAAATTAAATAGAAGAAAACCCCAATCCCTGTTCCAAATTAAAAACCCCTCACCTACAACCTCAAAAGTAAGTAAAACAAACAAAGAATAAAAACCCAAAACCTCTCATCAAAATCAGAAGAAAAAAATAAAAATGCAACACACCTGGTTCCCATCTGGTTAGAACTGACAAACCACCAAACCATCATTACCTACAAAATCAAAAAAGATAATAATGATAATAATAAGTGAAATCAATAATATTTTTGATGAGAGGCTTTGGCTTATGAAATAAAATCTCAACAATTAAAACAATAAATAAAAAAATAAAATAAAAACATTATATCACAATACAGCTGAAGAACAATATATCACCATACAGCTGAAGAATGATATACCGTGCATGAAAATTAAGTTTAGTATTTTCTTTAAGATTTCTATTAAATATATATTCTTTTTAAAGATTATTTATTTTTTAAGAATCGATGATTTCCGTTTAAAGATCTTATGCCAAATTTTGTATGATAGAATTATATATTTACGATTTTTAATTTATTGTGTGTCTGTTTGCAGCTTGATTATGATGGTTGTCCTCTAAGATGAGCAGAACCCTAATCCTGGTATTGGGTCTCTGGCTAGCCGGGAGGGTCTATTCCTGTTGTTGTAGATCGATTCTGGAAAGATGCCACCCTAATTCCATCACCTATAAATACACTACAAACACCAAATTCCAACTTAAAAAGTGAAACACTAAAACAAAAACTGAAAAATCACAATTCAAAGTTTTTAGAAAAAAGAAGACGCAATCGACTACATTGTTTTAGATACCTGCAAAACAAACAATTGGCACACATATCAGGCAACAAAATCGCATATTGAAAAAAAGTAAAATTGAAGCGAGTACCAGTGCAAAACAACGGGGTTTGGCTTTGCTCGAACACCTTATATAAAAACATTGAGCCTACAAAAACTCCAATAAAAAAACAATTGTAAATATATAGCAGTAGCTTGGTTAATCTTGCAAACCTTTGTGCACGGGATCCCCATTTTTTTCTGATTTTCATCCCCACCCACTGTAACTGAACCTGAAAATCCAGTAGTCCAACATTCACTAATGACCTTAATTTAAGCCTTGCTATAAAGTCACAATATTGCAAATTGGGAATCACAACTAAGTCCTCCAAACGTCAACAATATAAGCTTAATTACCAAAGGCGACAAATTAAGGAATTATCAAGGCAAGGTTAATTATTCTACCTCTTGTTGCAAGTTTTGCAAGCTATATAATACCAATCTTCGTTTTCCAGCAATTCAACAATCCTTGATTCACAGTAGCATGTGGTGTTCCGTGTTACACAAACACAAATGTATTAGTCAATTGATCATTTCTGGCCCTACGTACTTTTGGCACAAATATTATTTCGAGCCGAATATTATAGAGTCGGGCCCCAAATATTAACCCATTTAGGCACTTGGGTATTGTTAGCTTCAAAAAAAAATGTAAACCAAAAAATAATGACAGTATCACCCCCTAACTTAAAAATGTACTACACCACCTACCTGAAGTCCTCTAATTGTCAGCTGGAAAGCAGAAGACTTCCAGATTGTTCAATACCTACATTTATACAAACTGAAGTAAGAAAAATGAAAAGCCTACATTTTTGAAAAGTCAAGTAAGAAAAAATGGTTTCCACAGACAACCAAACCAAAAATCTCAAATACTAAATTTCCACAGGGCAATTTTGAGTTAAAAAGGACAACTAATGAGTAATTCATGCATTCAACTTCAGTTGAGCTGTAGTTAGTTAAAATTTTAGTTAATTTTGAGTTAAAAAAAGGGAAACCCAGTCGGTAGGGACGACAGACGTGACTGCTTATCTACTCTAAAATTTGACTTATGATAGCTAAACACCCACTAAGTAAGATTGCACATACCACACCCACTAAGTAAGATTGCACCTACCACCCTCCTGTGCAATACCAGCCGGAAATCACGAAACATAAAAATACTGCTCTCTCTATTTTTGGAAAAGAGATATTTTCATTTTTTTTCAATTTGACCTATTTTTAGAAACGGATGGAATAACTTTTATGAAGACGACCATTAAATATGTTTAAAGGACACCCTATTGGTTAGCAGAGCAAGAAATTTAATTAAAATTGTATAATGGGAGGATTAACTGTAATATAATCGGTTTATAACACCAGTAGCCTATTTGCTGCTTCGAAGCTTAAGCATTTAAAATCAACTTCACCTGTGCATAAGAATTTCCTTTTCAACATACAGTAACACCACCATACTTGTCATGATCCGTGCTAATATATTTAGGAGTCAAGACCATATCCCATCACGACTACACTGTAAATAATCCAGAAGTAAAATTGAATATCAGTCCACTTGTCTAGAGTTTGTAAAGAGCTAGTAAAACGATCCACAAATCATTCGACAAAGTAAAGCTCGTAAATTCATATAAAAGTACCTTAATGCACCATCCAGCCCACACTCTATTTCCAGATATGACCATATCTTCCACACTCTATTTCTAGATATTACCATATCATATATGATGACATTATAGATGTACATTCAGTTGGGCGATTTTAGGGTTTTTGCTTTTTTTCAAAAAAAATTTCACGCGCCTCATCTTTGGATCATCATTGTGGGTGATTCGAGATGGGAGATGCTTCTCAATTGAGAACTCTCACATATGCTGATCAAGTGAAAGGTAAAAAACAGCTACCAACTACATTGCTTGATCTCAGTTTACTACCTAAACCTACTTTGAAGGATGGAAAACCAGCTGTGGTTCTTCCTGAAGCTTTTTATCTAGAGGGTTGTGATATTTTGCTGCTCAAACTTGGCAGTGGTGCTCAGGTTTGTTCAATTTGCAGCCTCATTATGATTTGATTACTTCTTATAAATCTGCCAAAGGAAGGAGTAGAATTGTTAAGGATTTATGGCTGCTAACCAACCTTGTTATTCGTTCGGAGCTGTGGAATACAAGAAATATGGCGTGCTTTCAAAACGCAGCCGTTAGTATACAATTTTTAAGCAGCGTGTGTTTCATTTGATTCATGATTATGTTTGTGCGTTTGAAGAGTGTTATGCATAATACTACAATGATTTAGAGATTTTGAAGCTGTTTTAGTGTTCGTCATAGACAAGTAAAAATGGTGCAGCTTTGTTGAATGTGTTTGGAAGCCACCAAACAAAGGATGAACTCCTTTTGTGTTGTGATGGAGCAGCCAAAGGAAACCACAGTATTGCTGCGTGCGGTGTTGTAGTTCGTGATCATAATTGTAATTTTGTTGGAGCCATGAGCATTGGATTGGGGACAACAAATAACTTTTTGCGAGAATTATATGGTGTAATAGTTGGTTTAGAATGGGCAAGGAAATGGGAAGTCCGTAAAGTTCTGGTGCGATCAGATTCTATTGGTGCAATTTTGGCGTTTGAGAACTCTAATGTACCTTGGTTTGCTAGGCAAAGATGGCGTAAGATTCAAGACGACTATGATTCGATTCGTTTTGTCCACACTTATCGTGAAGCAAATTTTTCAGCAGATTCCATGGCAAAAAGAGGTTGTCTACTAAGGAATGGTGAAGGGATGAATTATGATGAGAGACCGTATTTCCTAAGAAATTTAGAATATCCAAATGTCTCTTATTTCAGATTTAAATAGTTTATAAGTTTTTGGGGTCTTTTGACCTCTTTTCTTGTAAACTTTTGTAAATATTTGCTATTCACCAATACAAATTTGGACTTACCAAAAAAAAAAACATTATAGATGTACCAAGATCACGTCCGTGCGTGATGGACTACATTCAACAGTAAATACAGATTCACCAAAATTCAACGGACACAATCACACGAATACAAAAATCAATCTACACCTTTAGCGATCCTACACCTTTCTCAAAGTATGCCTACATATTACATCATCGAAACCATTAATGTATAATGTAAAAACCGAGAGAATATGAACACAGAAATGAAAGTACCTTTATCTGTCTACGCAAAAATGAGAACAACAATGATGTAACCATCTTCCAAAAGAAGGTCTGAGATTTTTAACTGTCCAAAACATTCTTCCAATACACTGGTGTTTTAAGATAATATTTATTTGATAACATAATGGCCGGGGACGCATAAAAAACGCATGTCTCGGAATGGAACAACCATCTATCTTATTTTTCAGGGAGTTGAAAAGGTGTTCCTCCAGGGGCGGAGCTAAAGCCAGGCTTCCCCTGGCTGAAGCCACCCCCAAAACTTTAAAAGCCCACATTTTTGTTACGTAAATTGACTTGGGCCAAAAATCCAATGTCAATTTTATGCTTAAGCCAGGGGTTAAAAATTCTCCAAGCCCGGGGTAAGGGAAATGTCTGGCTCCGCCAGTGTGTTCCTCAATACCCCGTTTTTCCTGTAAAAAAACATACAAAAATGGACTATTTTAGATACAATGAATGCTTTCTAATCTATCGTAAACAAAGCAATCAAAGCATCCAATGAGCATAATTATTTTGCTGGACTGTACTGCCGCAACAACAAAAAAGCATTCAGTCCATGTATTGCGAGAAGTACACTACATAGGCTGCATTGCAATATCAAATGTAACCTAGCAACACAGAAACTCTCACTGGAACTTGTCTAGGCACCTTATTTTGATATTATATAACCCTAGTCTTTGTTGCAGCCGCCTTTGACAATTATCACACATACATATGAGGAATGAAGCCTCAATGTTTTTCTTATACATGTGAGTATATATAACTACAACTTCAATTATAACCAAAATCAGAAAAAGCACAAAAGAAAAAAAAAATAAGCAAAGAAATAATAACAATTAAGAGTTCATACAGCTCAGAGGCATGTGTTACACAACCGACAATCTCAAAAGAGAAGGTTGCTAAATTATTGACGACCTCGCACCGGCACATATAATAATCAAACGAAAGTGAGTGGCTATATTGAAATATAAGTGAGTGGCTAAAATGAAATGATAATCTAACTTCATAAATTCACATATCATCTGCTTGAAAATGTTGTGTTATCACAACAAGTTGTGGAAGAATTCCAGAAAATAGGTGAGTGAAAGATCTGATTATGAATCAGCCAGGAAGAGAAGAAGCTAATGAAGAAAACTAACTTTACTTAATAATTTCATGATATCCAATTTAGCAGGTTCTAACAACTTAAATTCCCTAATCCACTCAGGTGTGGATAACATTGACTAGCCGATGATGGACACCTGTCCGCATCCTAGAGGATTAGGCATTCAGATTATTACACCCCTCAGATTACTAAGAACACTCCCTAATAAGTAATGAGCAATTAGTCAGTCATATGACAATACCCCTCCCATAAAGAAAATCCTTGACCTCAAGGATTGAAGGAAGGAAAATGAGCGACAATATTGGCTGAGTCTTCCCAAGTTGCTTCCTCAGCTGTGGAGTTGGACCAGTGGATAAGCAATTGTGGAACCGAGTGATCTCCTCTGAGTACTTTTCTGGAGTCCAATACTGCAATGGGAGTGACTATTATATGCCCTTCATTATCCACTAAGGGAAGTACTGGCACATGAGTATGAACAGAGCCAATTCTCTTCTTGAGCTGTGACACATGAAAAACTGGATGTATCCTAGCTTCAGCAGGTAGCTGCAATTTATAAGCAACAGTTCCAATTTTTTGAATGACTGGGAAAGGGCCATAGTACTTAGCTGAGAGTTTGAAGTTCTTTCTGAGGGACACTGAAGCTTGTCGATAGGGTTGCAACTTAAGATAGACCATGTCACCAACTGCAAAGACTCTGTCAGTTCTTTTGGAGTCAGCAAAATGTTTCATCCTTTCTTGAGCTTTAGAGAGTGTGTCCTTTAGCATAAGTAGAATTCCCTCCCTCTGTTTAAGAAACTTCTCAACAGAGTCTACAGAAGTACCAGCAAAAGATGGAAAAGCCAAATATGGAGCTTCATATCCATAAAGAGCTTTGCAAGGAAACATCTTCAAGCTAGTGTGGTAGCTAGTATTGTACCACCACTCAGCTAAGTCCAACCAATTCATCCAGTTTTTGGGTTGGTGGCTAGTCATGCACCTGAGATAGTTTTCAAGACAAGAATTTACCCTTTCGATCGGCCATCGATCAGGGGTGGTAAGCGATGCTAAGCTTGAGGTCAGTACCCAAATTTTTGAATAAATCCCGCCGGAAAATTTCTTGTAAAGACTTTATCCACATGTCGAAATAATGGAAGTCAGGTAAGCCATGGAGTCTAAAGATGTGATGCATGAAGGCTTTGGCAACTGAAGAAGCTGTATAGGGATGTTGGAGGGGTATAAAATGACTATATTTAGTGAATCTGTCCACCACTACTAAGATGACATCCTTCCTATCACTTTTGGGCAAACCTTGAATGAAATCCATGCTAATATCTTGCCGAGGCATGATCGAGGATTTGTAATGGTTAAAGCAACCCAATGAGGGAGGGTGTGTTCATTCTTATGTCTTTGACAGACATCACAAGTGGAGACTAGTGAAAAAATCTCCTGCTTCATACCAGGCCAGAAAAAATGAGTTTTTGCTCTCATGTATATGGCCTGCATGCCAGAGTGTCCCCCTACAGCAGAGCTATGTATTGCCAAAAGAAGGTCTTTGTCTTACGTGATTGCTTGTTGCCAATAAAAAGTCGGATTTGTATCTTATAACTCCTTGATGATAAGTGTATGGTGGGATGGAGGTAGGAGAAATAAGCAACGAGATAACAAATTACAGTGCCTTGGTATCCTTTGCATAACTAGAGATCACTTCCTGTACCCCACAATGGTTGAGATAGTGTAATGTTGGAGAAGGAAGACTCGGTGTGTGGCCTTCTAGACAGAGCATCAGCAACCTTATTCTCAACACCCTGTTTATACTGAATGGAGTAATCAAAGCCAAGAAGTTTCATAAGCCACTTATCTTTGAATACCGGTGTTAATTTTACATTCCGGGAAATATTTGATGCTTTCCTGGTCAGTTTTTATAATGAAATGGTGGCCTTGCAAATAATGCCTCCACTTAGTGACAGCTGAGCCCACAACAAGTAATTCTTTTTCATAAGTAGAAAGTGCCATTGCCTTAGGCCCTAGTGGTTTGCTATAGAAAGCAATAGGTTTCCCCTTTGCATCAGCACTGCTCCAATCCCAAGTGCAAAAGCATCAGTTTCTAGAATAAAAGGCTTGGAAAAGTCTGGAAGAGCCAAAACTGGAGTTGTTGTCATTGCTGTCTTAAGAGTGTGGAAGGCTTGTGTAGCTTGCTCATTCCAAGTGAAAGAATTTTTCTTCAGCAACTCAGTGAGAGGTTTACTTAATGTTCCATAGTGTCTCACAAACTTTCTGTAGTAGCCAGTTAATCCGAAAAAGCCCCTGAGTTCTTTGATAGTTGTAGGAGTAGGCCAACTTGTCATTGCAGAAATCTTAGATGGATCAGCCACGACACCCTTGCCAGTGATGATATGGCCCAAGTACTCTAGTTCGGTTTGTGCAAAACAACAATTAGACAGTTTGGCATACAGTTTGTGTTGTCTTAACAAGGAAAGTGTAATATGTAAGTGTTTAGCATGAGATTCCAAGTCGTGTAGACTAGGATATCATCAAAAAAAAACTAGAATAAACTTAAAGTAAATAGGGTTGAAAAATATCATTCATAAGGGCTTGAAAAGTTGCTGGGGCATTAGTGAGGCCAAAAGGCATAACATTGAACTCATAATGCCCATGGTGTGTTACGAAAGTCTGTTTTGTAAATATCGACTAAGTTGACCCGAATTTGGTGATATCCTGATCTTAAATCAATTTTAGTGAACACACAAGATCCAAATAATTCATCCAATAGTTCATCAATAACATGGATGGGAAACTTATCTTTTATTGTGATGCTGTTGAGTTTCATATAGTCCACACAGAATCTCCAGCTGTTGTCCTTCTTCTTAACAAGAAGTATTGGGGAAGCAAATGGGTCATGGCTTGGGCTGAATTACTCCGTGTTGAGCATCTCCCCGCACTAAGTGCTCAATAACACCTTTTTGAACATAAGGACATTTATAAGGCCGTTGGTTTCTTTGGTGTGGAATCGGAATGAGGGGAATGGAATGATCAAGGGATCTCGTGAGGTGGGAGGAAGTGGGTTGGAAAAACATCTTGAAATTCATCAAGAATTGGAGCAATATCTTGAGGAATAAGTGGTGGAGGTGCGTAGTAGTAGTAATTGAAAATAATTGACCAATAAGCCCATGAGAATGCTTCAAATATTCATGTAAGCCGATTCTTTGAGATTTGCTTGGAGAGAAGGCCTTGTGGTTTGGCCAACCCAGTGATCTTCTCACCCCGATGCATAAAAGAGATACTCAAGGTGGAGAGATTTAAAAGAATATCTCCTAAATGCTCGAGCCAATCGGCTCAAGAACTATATCACAACCACCTAAGGGTAAAAGCCTCAAATCCCCACTTTGAAGTCATGACTTTGCATTGTCCATCGTAAGGCAAAGACACAGTCCGGAGCTCACAGTTTTTCTCCATTTGCCACAAAAACCAACATGTTGGCAGTAGGTTGAATATAGCACCCTAAGGAGTTTGCTAAAGCGGAGAATCGATAAAATCAGGGTACTCCCGGCTCAATAAGAATAGAGACAACATGTTTTTTGATAAACCCCGGAATCCCGATGGTGTCACCTATAGAAGTACCAGTGAGGGCATGAAGAGAAATTTCCATGTCACTTGTCTCACTGGTGGTGTATCCTCAGCCTCAGAAATCTCTTCTTCTGGTGCAACAGGCTCAGTGTCAGCCTCAGTGGCTACCATCAAATATAATTGTTGTTTATTACAAAAGTGCCCTGGTCTGTAAACTTCCTCACAATTATAACACAATCCTTGAGCCTTCCTCTTCTGAATTTGTTCAGGAGTTAATCTCTTGATGGGTAAAGGTGGTAGGGTGGGAGTAGTTGGGGTGGGAAGCAAGGGAGGGAGGGATGTATGTTTTGGTGAGAATGATGGAGAAGGAACTGCACAGTAGTGTTGAGAGTATTTGAAAAAAAATTAGTAGAAGTTACTGTGGGTTTTTATTTGGTTATTGAGTGTTTGCTCTTGCATCCTAGCAAGGGAAAAAGCTTGCATCAAATTGGTAGGATTGAACATCTTGATGAATGCTTAATATCTTCTCTCAAACCTCCAATGAAGCTCATCACATAATAATGTTCGTTAAGCATAGGGTATTGTATACTAAAGCGGGGCCTTAAGATTCTCGAACTGTTCAAAATACTCATCGATTGTGGTAGTCGACATAATTTATTGAACATTCCCAATATGTTTTCATTTGCGGGATTTTCAAATCGAAAACAAGCCAATTCGGATAATTCATACCAAGAAGTAATAGACCTAGTAGTCTGTAGATTAGATAACCACTTATCTGCTTTTCCCTCCAAATGCATAGCCGCCATGGTGATTTTCTGGCTTTCATCTCGAATGTTGTTGAGAAAGAAGTAGCGGTCACATTTCTGAATCCACCCCTTTGGATTATCACCACTGAATCGGGGAAATCCAACTTAGGCATTCGTGGGTTGGAGTTTGTATCATGAATTCCCCATTGAAAATTGAACATCCTCCCTTCCTGATGTTGGTAATTAGAGTGAGAGCCTTCTGTTCTTGTGTTGCGTTACTCCTCATTCCTCTTCCCTGAAAAGGTCTCCATATATTTGAAGAAATCTTCCTTTGATAATACTGACGATTTTAATTCGTTTTTGAGTTCGACGTTTTGCGCAGCAATATCATCCATCCTTACAGAAGATTATTCATCCGCTCGTTAATCGATTCTTCGAATTTATGCAATTCTTCATTTATTTCTCTGACTGTGGGATTCTTTTCGACCACCATGATAGGAACAAACTGCTCTTGATACCAATTGTTGTGTTATCACAACAAGTTGTGGAAGAATTCCAGAAAATAGGTGAGTGAAAGATCTGATTATGAATCAGCCAGGAAGAGAAGAAGCTAATGAAGAAAACTAACTTTACTTAATAATTTCATGATATCCAATTTAGCAGGTTCTAACAACTTAAATGCCCTAATCCACTCAGGTGTGGATAACATTGACTAGCCGATGATGGACACCTGTCCGCATCCTAGAGGATTAGGCATTCGGATTATTACACCCCTCAGATTACTAACAACACTCCCTAATAAGTAATGAGCAATTAGTCAGTCATATGACAGAAAAATATCTTTAGGATCTTACTCGAACATGTAAACTGATTGCTGGTATAATGTACTAATGATACATTTATCACGAAGACAGTATTCATGGATTGCAGATCCATCTTTATGAATCATGTTGAGAAGGAAGAGCCAACACAATTTTTTGCGTTTTAGTCCTCTGACTCTTCAATGTCTCATAGTGTAATAATTAATACGTATTTATACACCCGATTTATAATCAGCAAATCAATAAAGACACCCGATTTATAATCAGCAAATCAATAAAGAAAATTCGGTTAATTAGCGATTACAATCAGTATTCACCAGCCAAACCACAAATCAGAAAAATAAAAGAAAACCCTAAGTTGATAAACAAATATCATACCTTGATGTCCGTTATGAAGGTTATGAAGGCCCATCAATGTAACACCAACCAACAGACATTCAATCAGTAATTTGGTTAGGCTTGGCACTCTATATGAGTTCAGTAGCTTGGTAGTCTATATGCGATCGTAATGGCCAATTTCTTCTTTGTTTGTTGCATATATAATGTTGATCTCATCTTTGCTCCACTGTTTCCATGGTAAAACGTCGCTTTATAAACCACCTTGGGAAAAAAAGTTGCTTTACCAGAATCAACAAAGATTTGAAAATCAAATAATGATAATTGAACAAATAGAGATCAGAGATGCCTAAATCACTAATACAAAATAATACGCCACAATTGCAGATTAATAAATCACAGAGAGGAGAAATTACCATTTAAAACAAATCATGTCATATTAGATACCCATTCTTCTTGTTCGAATCAGTCTCTCTTCACCTACATAATAAAAACAAAAAGAAATCACCAACAAATACATAACAATCGAAACCAGAGAAAAGCCGTGTGGTGAGTGAATATTAGGGTTTTTTAATGTGAGAGAAGAAAAGAAGCCGAATGCATAATCTTATTCTTATCTTATACTAATATAAAGAAAAGAGATAATTTGGTTGGTCACAAAAGGACAAAATAGCTTGGCGTAACCTTGATTTTACTAATATGACCTTAAATATCAACCACTATTATACATATGTATTCAAGGGTGAAAGTGTACATTGAATCAATACTTACATAAACAACCTTATATATTCACATATTCACATAAATATCATTGTTATAAAAATACATCAATTTTTTTAAAAACTTGATATCTTTTGAAATACACATCGATTTTTGTAAAATTAACATATTTGGAAAGCTCTTTGAAATACCTACGTAATGAGTACAAATAAGAATGTTAAATTTTATTTTACGAAAAAAAATAATATTATTATTATCAAATTGGTGTTGTTAAAAGAATCCAATTCAAGCATGTGCATCGCACATGTGACATCACTAGTATATATATATATATATATATATATATATAAAGAAAAGAGGTATTTTGGTTGGTCACAAAATGACAAAATAGCTTGGTGTAACCTTGATATTACTAATATGACCTTAAATATCAACCACTATTATACATATGTATTCAAGGGTGAAAGTGTACATTGAATCAATACTTACATAAACAACCTTATATATTCACATATTTACATAAATGCCATTATTATAAAATTACATCAATTTTTTTTTAAAACTTGATATCTTTCGAAATACACATCGGATTTTTGTAAAATTAACATATTTGGAAAGCTCTTTGAAATACCTACGTGATGAGTACAAATAAGAATATTAAATTTTACTTTATGAAAAAAATATCATTGTTATCAAATTTGGTATTGTTAAAAGAGCAAAATTCAAACATGTGCATCGCACATGTGGCATCACTAGTAACAAAAAAGATTTTTCCTAAAAAGAATTACCCTAAAGATCTTCTAAGATTTTTTGCTTTGGCATGTAAATCTCGTAAAAAAACTTATATATGTTGATTTTCCTTTTACATGGAAATTCTCGTTTTTTTTCCCAAAAAAAAAAAAAAATCGTATGGGCCCTCACAAAAGATATTTGTAGATTTTGCCGCTAATCCGAAGGTTCAGATCTCAAGTTCTATTAAAAATTGACGGTCACGAAATGTAAGGGGGCTAACTTTGATTTCGGCCAATCAGGAGCGAGGGTTTTGTTCACCGGCCAATGGGAGGGGAGGTTTTTGCAACTTTCGACGTGGTGTGAGATATGATTGGGTGTTTACGCTGTTGATTGGTTTTTCTTGCACTAAAAACAACAAATTTTATTCCCAATACAAGTTAACAAGACCCTTATAAAAAAGAGAAGATAAAAAGTTACAGGGTTGGCTTAGTGATCAAGTCAGTGAGTTCGTCACCCACGCAACAAATTAACCTCGTCATTCTAACTCATCAGAAGTTAGTTGGAGACTGGGTTGTACTGACATGGACATGACCTCACGCGGACGTGGACACATCAAGATCTCATAAAAACAGGACCCGACACGTATACATACAATAAATTATTTGTATAAATATGTATTTCCATGTAATTTTTTCTTAAAAATTTGATCATGACATTAATGTATATACAAATTTGATCATGACTGTCATGTACCTGCCTTGGAGAAGAGGTGCCCGTATTCCATTCAATGTCAGTATACATATAGCATTAGTGATAGTAGTAGTACTTAGCTTATTTTTGGTTGTCTTTATCAATTGTAAGGGAGGCTTAGGATGTAACCATCTTGGTTGCCAGTGGTCGTTGGATACTTCCCCGTTCCGATTTACTTGATGTTTTAGGGTTTTTCTTGTGTTCCAAATTAGATGATAGTTTTAGTTTTTTTCCCCAATTTTCACTAATCTATCCCTACTTTGGAATCACACCAGAGAGTTAATTCTCATGGGAATCAACACAAAAAAAGCCTGGGGTCTTTAGGGGCGACCCCAAAAGAATTAGGGGCGACACAAAACGACAAAAACTGTCATAATCGGTAGGTTATTTCACAATCGGTAGGTTATTTCCGGAGCATTTTTTTTTAATCCCAAACTACCCTTTACAATCGGTAGATAACTATACAATCGGTAGTTAATCAACAATCGGGAGTCAATTTAGTTTATATAGCTTCCGATTATAAAGCATCCCCGAAATAAAATCCTCTATCTTTTGAATTTTGATTATCCTATAATCGGTAGGAAAAAATGTTATCTTGACTCCCGATTAAATTAGACCTTTGGCAAAAATGCTACCATAATCGGTAGGGAATTTAGGTTATTTAACTCCAGAATATAGAGTAGCCCCAAAATGAGATTTTGCGAAAATCCTTTTTTTTGGAATTTTGGTTGAGCCTATAATCGGTAAGAAAGGAAGAGTTATCATGACTTCCGATTATACAATGGCTCTCTTTGCAAATATCCTACCATAATCGGTAGTCAAAATAGTTCATATAACTACCGAATATAGAGTAGCCCCAAAATCGATTTTGCAAAAATCCTTTTTTTTGAAATTTTGGTTGAGCCTATAATCGGTAGTAAATGAAGTTATACTTGACTTAGATTATCCTTGCTCTCTTTGCAAATATCCAACCATATTCGGTAGTCTAAATAGTTCATATAACTACGAATGTAGAGTAGCCCCAAAATCAGATTTTGCAAAAATCCATTTTTTTTGGAATTTTGGTTTAGCCTATAATCGGTAAGAAAGTAAGAGCTATCATGACTTAGATTATACGAACGCTCTCTTCGCAAATATCCTACCATAATCGGTAGTCAAGATAGTTCATATAACTACCGAATATAGAGTAGCCCCAAAATCAGATTTTGCAAAAAACGGACTGAAATTCAATTTTCTCGTAGAAAAAAAATTTCTACGCCCTCCCAGACCCCCTGTATAGCGTACCGGCATTGTATTCATACCACGTCCATGCCCCGCACCGAGCCTTTTCAACTGCATTGGTTGAGCCTATAATCGGTAGTAAATGAAGGTATCCGACTTAGAATATAGAGTTGCCCCAAAATGAGATTTTGCAAAAATCCTCTATTTTTCTAATTTGGTTGAGCCATAATCGGTAGTCAAAATAGTTCATATAACTTCCGAATATAGAGTTGTCCCAAAAATGAGATTTTGCAATCGATAGCTAAAAAAAACCTAAACTACCGATTATGAAGGGGTATACAAGTATTTTCAATCTATTTTGTCTTTTGTGTCGCCCCTAATTCCTTTGGGGTCGCCCCTAAAAATGCTAGGAAAAAAAGTACTCTAATTTTGAAATATACCCCATGGAGGATATATACTCAATCTTGTTTACTTCTTTACTCATCATCTCTTCATCCCAAGTAATTGTTACGGGATTCACAACTTTCTCTACAATCTAGAAAGACAAAACTAGGTCATTTAAGTCTTTAAGTAGGAATTAATATGGGTATTATAGGAAAGATTTTACTCTCTCTGATATTTCTTAATATCCGTGAAAAACTCTACAACGTCAAGTAAATCGGAACAGAGGGAGTATTATGTATGGTAAACCTAGATATATAAGCCAAGAGTCTGTAATGAATCTCTTATCGGAAAATTAATGAAATTGAATCGTATAACGATTTTAGGCAGTGTTCTTCATTGAACCTGAAGGCTTGATTCGTGAGAATCAGGAGGTTACCCTTAAATCTCGATCCAGTCTTGTCATTGTACATCGGTACATGACAATTGGTATCAGATTCGTTTCGATCCATGGCGACGCTTGATGCTGTGATGGAGAAGGAGGAAAAACTGAAGGATGATTTAATTAATCTCCGATGGTTGTATGATACTCACAAACGAGAAGATAACTCCCCAACTCGAGAGTATAATCTTCTTCAGATGTTGAAGCTCATCAGCAGGAAAGAGAAACAGTTAGAGTCACTCCTTGGGGTTAGAAAATCTAAGCAAATTCAGGAGGAAATTTTCACTGAAGAAATTGTAATTAATTCGATCTTAGAGTCAATCTTTGAGTCAATTATGGATTCCTTCAACTCAGATGAAGTTACAAATTGTAGCCAAGATTCTTCAATTCCATCTGAAGCAACATCAGATGACCCTGTAGATGAATTGGTTATTCCTTCTTTTTTGTTTGCTGAAGAGAAGGTTGATTCTCAAAGTATAGAAGTCGCCAAGGCTGAGGTGAATAATGTCGACAGAGAGAATCATGTGCAAATGAAGGAGGTCAGTTATGAGATTCTTGAAAGCTTAAGGGAGTTCATCATGACCCAGAGCGAGTTGAATTGTAAGGATTTCTTTACTCTTCTTTTTGATTTTACTCGTTCATTATTCGATCGAGGAAAGAAGGTCGAGCTTAGTATAGGGAATTTTTATTCTGCTAAATGTTATTATGAGTTTGGGTCAAAATTCGATGTGTATTTGAAAATTTTGGATGGATACTATAGAGAACTTGTTCAAGAATTGATTCATAAACATGGGTACTGGCCAGATTCATGGTTTCAAGATCAAATTGCTTGTATGTTAGCTAATGGTAGTGTTTCTAGTACCACCTGGAAGTTTGTTAAAATGCTTTTAATGGATACTGTGTGTTGTGAGCATAATTTTGTTTTTAACCACACAGTGCCTACTGGGTTAAATTGTTACCATTCTTTCAAATATGCGGATAAAGTATTTGATTGTGGAAAATAATTTTCGCTTATTCAAGGGGTTATCAGTCACCAAGTAGCTGGTAAACAATCTTCTTACATTGGTGTCAACCTTACTGGTAGCGTATATGATCGTGAGAGAGGAATTGAACCCATGGGAAGGTATTCTTTATTTGATAGTGATTATAGATTTTGTTTTGGTTGGTACTTAGTTATGGTTTATTCGTTCTTAATGTGGGTTCAGTTTCAATGGCTTACTACAATGGCTTGAGAAGTAAGAAGGCACATAAATGGTCTGTTCAAGTGCAACTTCAATCTTTTCCTTATCATGTGTTGCAACCCTTAGTTAATTGTGGTGTTGGTTTTGCTCGATGTCTGAAGGGAGCTTATATGTCGTTAACTAAATTGTCTTCTCAGGTTAACCGATTCTTGCATTCAGCTGGTGATTTCAGGGGGTTTCATGACTGTTCTTTTATGGCAATTCTCACAAATTTCAGAAGATGCATTGGGCTTTTAAGAATGGGTTTATTTCTGCACTGTCAACCACCTGCACCTGTGCTCTGTGAAGCTCTTACTATCCTAGAGAGAGTTGAAATGGTATATACGAATCCTTCCGTGTTTGATTTTCTGACTATGTGCTATACCCATTTAGAATTCTGGGACAGCATGGTGGTAATGCAGTTCCAGTTCATTGTGAGTTGCATTTCCAATATGCTGATGTTGGTGACCTTTTTGAGATGGAAATTCAAATTGCTTTATACCAGTTTAAAGCATATGAGAAATGGTAGTGGGCTAACCTGGGTTGTCAATGTGTTTGTTGGATTACCTAGCTCTACAGTTTGTGGTTGGGTTGAGAATCACGACCAACTACTTAGGAATTGTTTATATACGAAGAATGAAGCACTGAGAGAACGAAGCCTATGTTATTACTGCTGTGAAGTTCAAAATCTCAGGACTAAACGTATGCAGTTACATCCATTCAGTACTTCGAATGTGTACTCTCAGGGATTATGTCAAGTGCATTTTCATGCTGCAGACTGCAGTTCATCCATTGTTGCAGCTCTGGCCTGATGATGGTGACTTCGTGGAGTTTCGTGTTTTTCCTCCTATGGAAGCTGAAATTTTTTTACAGCTAACATGTGAACTGTTGGAGGCAATTGTAGATCAATTATGTTTCTCTTCCCTACTTCTGAAGGATTTTTTAGGGTGGAATTGTTCAGGGTTATTATTGATAGTCAAGCAGGTGATATGAACCTGATTCTTTTGCAAGAGCTTCGCACTCTGTTATCTCTTCAGCACTCTCCATTGCTCACATCTTCAACTTATGGCAGAATTATGATTCAAGAGGGAGTTAATCAGTTCATTTTGAGTTTTCTGTACACATCTTCTTGTTCTTGTGAGTTCAGCATTTTCAAAATGGGGTTATATGTGCATTATTTCTTACCTGTACCTAATGACTATAGTAGTAGTCTGCTGCCAGTGGGTATTATAATGGGAACTCAGATCTTAATTGAGGTATTTCGGATTCTTAAGATGCTTCTGTGGGTAGGCTACTTGAGGTGGAAGTTCAGATTTGTTCCAGCTGGGTTGTGGATTGTGAGAAATGTTAATTGGGTAAATAATAATTCTATCTCAGAGGTGTGCCTCGATATACATTCTAAGAGCACCTTGTACCACAAAGCTGTGATCCATAGTCAAATTGCAGCAACTCTTTCGATGAGAAATCTGTGTCTGCCAAGTTTATGGAGTTTCCATAACACGAGTTCTGGTTTTGTCCATTCGATTGTACTCCAGAACTTTGAACTGATATGTATAATGCTTCAATTGAATACTGCAGCCTTGAGTTCAGAGGTCATTTTGGTCCTCCAAGATTCTGAGGTTGAGAAGGCACACAAATGGGTTGATCAAAGACATGAAACCTTTGTATGGAGTTATCTGAGAATAGGAATCTCTGTCCCAACTGTTGACGCAAATACCCCATTCCATTTGTTAATCTCCATGAGATGGTAAATCAATGGATTCTTTACAGAGATCCCAAATTTGGGAACTCATCCTTGTGTTGGTATTTTGTCTGCACAAATGGAAATCTCAAAAAGGGTCTACTCCAAGTTCAATTCTTACCGAGACTTCTCATGTCATTTTTTTCATTACGTTTCCAACAAGTATGTTCTCTGTTTAATTATGGAGTCTCACAAAGTGGTGCAGCAGCTGCGTCATCTCATAGTATCCAAGGTCAAGACTGAATTTGCCGGTGGTTCTATTAATGCATACACAACAGTGAGCTTTGCGAACATGGGGCTAATTTATTTTTAAACACCAAGTACTCAAGAATTTCATCCTCTTGTCCGTTTGGAAGGGGAGTGCCCACATCTGTCAGTGATCCAGGTGGTATATGCAAGGAGGAGGACGGTTGGACTTGTTATGCATGTGTCTATGCCTCACATGGTTTTCAATGACGTTGAGGGACTGCCGTTCTGGTCTTATAATGTGTGCTGCCATTAGGGGTGAGCATTTGGCCCGTAATCCGCGGATTTAACCGGGACCAACCGTTCATTTGCGGATGGATGTCCGGACCGTTCGTTAATGGGTTGGATGCGGATGGAATTTTTAAAATTCAATGGATAACGGATCGGGCCCGGATGGAACCTTGAAAATCTGTTGGACATCCATATCCGTTAAATTAAGGGCATTTATATAGTTATAGAAAATACTATGGTTTTGCAGTGGAAATGGAGGGGAAAGTAGAGAGGCAGAGTAGTTTTCATTCATCAGGATAATAGTGTTACATGGAACAATATTCTTTTATATACAAGTAGGAAGAAGACCCTAGACACTATATTGGGCCGCACATCCATGGGCTATAATCCCTACAACACTCCCCCTTGTGCGGTCCAGTAGAACTTCATATGCAGTGCTTCACATTTAGTGCTTCGAATATAGTTCTTCAAATGTCGTCCTCTCCTTGATGACTTGTGCCGAAATCAATTACCTCATTAAAACTTTGACAAGGGAAAACCCAGTGGGACAAAACCTTGGTACGACTCTTCACGTGTAGTACTTCACATGTTATCTAGTACTTTACATGTAGTTCATCACATGCAATACGATCTTCAAGGACCGACTAGTCTAAGTTAATTGCCTCGTTAAAAATTCGTCGGGAAAAATCCAAAGGGACAAAACCTGAACTAAACAAAAGAGTACAATATTAAGCAAACTTAGAACATAGATGGACTCACATATGTTGCCTCATTAAAACCTTGACAAGGAAACCTAGTGGGACAAAACCTTGACGAAGGGAAAAGAGTACAACGTCACAGATGCAAGTAAAGTTGATTAGTTGCAGATGATCACTTTGCTCAGTTGAAGTTGACTAGTTGCTTCACAACTCCTAAGGCAGAAAATCCTCGTGGGAAAGACAATAGCCTTAATTGGGCAATCACTTCCCGGTATTTATTGTTGTCTCATTAAAAACCTTGCCGAGTAACAAAACCCTATGGGAAAAATTAACCTCGATGAAGGAAAATAGTTCAACACACCATTAGATGCTCCCCCTGATATCAGACAATTTTCATCAGTCTAATGCAGTAAAAAGGGAGTTTATCACACTTTACTTTGGTGACTTGAATGTTTATAAGACCATGTTGTTGATTCTGGAAGTTACAGCGCTTAACAGACTATCGCACTTCATTTCTTTGATTCAGATATTTTTAGTAATATCAACGCGATCTTTATGTCTTCAGCGTTCAACATACTTGATGTTTTTAGTGTTGTCTCGCTAAAAACCTTGTCGAGTAACAAAACCCTTTGGGAAAAACTATTCTCGATCGAAGGAAAAAGCAGTACAACACAACTTCAATTTCGAAGTAAAATATGTCGACATCATATCCTTGGATCCTCCCCCTGATGTCGGTATCTCCCCCTGATTACTTTCAGAGTTGTTCCAGACAGTTCCTTTAGTCATGTATTTTTCGAAACTGAATATTGGTAATGACTTAGAAAACAATCTACCATATCTCCCTCTGATTACTTTCGTTGAAGAAGAGATTATTGTTCCTTCATAATCAACAACTTTTGGATTGCACTTTCATTGGCATTCCTTTTAATGTCTTTGTAGAGATAAAACAAATTTATGTCAATGGTCACTTTTAAGTACATGATTACATTCACTATACCATTCCAATGACGTTACGTTGGCGCGGATCTATATCTAGCTAACAAGTTCCCTGAGGATGTAAAATTTAATCGAGTACATTATTATACTAAGTACAACAATGCGTCTATTGTACTTAGATATGGTAATTTTATCTCCCAACACATCTTCGTCATATTCCTTTGGACGAAATGGTTACTTACTTACATTTGAACCTCGATTAATCATGGGTGTGCTATCAGGATGCATGTCTTTGTTAAATTTCCTGACAACTTTAGACATATGCAAACTGGTGGAGTAATATACCACAAGCTCAGTATTCGACCGAGATTTCCCTAGATTTTTCATCTCAAATTCGGATTTTAAATAGCTTTTAAGGTTTCTTATTACATCAAGAGTACACATCATGTCTGTACCATCAACATAAATAGCTACAATTCCAAATCAGGAACTTTCTTATGAATATGCAAGGAAAAATAACTTACTTGTCTATCCCTCCAAATCAAATAGCCACTTAGACGGGTATACCACATCCGCTGATTGCTTGAATCTATAAGTGAGCGTTCTATTTAACTGTAAACGCACTCTGTGGTTTAGAGTCATTTGATTTGGGCAACAAAAGTCTATCAAGTACTTTTGTAAATATCTTCTATCTCTTGATTCTTTCAGAGATATGTAACAGCCACATACATATGATGCATTTCAATTCCTTTTGAAATTACTAAGCTAACTAAGTAGCGGAACTCTATAACGTTCATTACAAGAGAACAATTTCGGGGCTTTGTGAGAAACCTCGCGCCACAAGGAGAGTCTTTGTACTTTAAGACTAATTTCTTCTCATTATGCTTTATGACAAATTAATTATGTATGTCCAATAGGCTTTACACTTGGTTGGTTAGCACTACCACACCAAATACCCGTATATTTGCCAAAGAACTAAGTTCTACCTGGATTGTGTAGGCAAATATGTATTTATTTTAAATTAATCAAAATGAAGCATGGTTCGATCTCATTGTGCTCTACTTCTGGAGAAACTATTTATGGATTATATCATCATTGTGCACGCATGATTCTTCCATTGACTCATGTGCATTCTCATAATCCGTCAGGATTTCATTGTTCTCTAGAATCATTTAAAACTTCGGAGCGTCCTCCAGTATTGATTCATGGACATAGTCAGAGACAATCAAATGAGATGATTTCATTAATGATAAAAATTAGGTTGTGCCTTACTCATCTACTTCCTTTCTAGGTGAGCATTGATCGAACCTGGTGGTCTTTCCATCTTCCTTTATGGAGCCATGGCCTCAACTACACTTCCACCAAGTGTAGTTGCAACACCTTAGTCTATGGTGTACCCCATACTGAGGATTTCTAACCTTGCAGGAATATTTGCAGCTGGTATATGTGATCTTGTCACTTTAGCGACATCAGTGTACATTCTTAAAATTGATTATTCTTTGTCACTTCACATTTATATTTTTGGAGTACAAGAATCAATATGAGACACAATGGGAATACTCCACGAGAATTCATGTCATTCCCTTAGAAAATGCTTTTTCGTATCTCCCCCTAACGACAGGAAGACTGTCTCATTAAAGTGATAACATGCAAATCTAGCAGTAAGAGATCTCCTGCCAAAGGTTTTAAAATACGGATAATTGTTGAGAGTAAATATCCAACAAAATTACTTAATCATTTTCGTGACCCATCATAGTACGATGTGGACTCGTAATGACATATATATAGTGCAACCAAAAATGCGTAAGAACACAAATGTCAGGCTTAAATTCAGTTACCAACTGGTACACAGAAAAGGTTGACTAATATTGGGTTCTAAAAATGAATTAAGTAAGATGCGTGTAATATTGCATATCCCCAAATAAATAAAAGATAGGTTGGTACGCATAACCTATTCCTTAGGCACCATCTGTAATCTTTGATGCTAGCCTATGCAAGACCATTGGGTATAAGATGCTCTATATTGATCCTATTAAACATGCAATATTCATCAAGTCCTTTTGATGTAAATTCTCTAGCATTAATAAGGGTGGTGAGCCTTTGCACTTTGTATTGTGTAATATGTGCTAGGAATTTTTAAACATAAATTTCTTGGGAACTATAACTAGTCCAAAATGTCAAAACATTCACCAGAGCCATAAGTCACTTTAATGGTCCGCATTCTGCATGTATATTTTTCTAAATTTCACCTTGTTATCTTTGTAATATGGCATCTTAGGATGGTCTCGATCCTGTTTTACTGAAGACTTTGTAAAATGAGTGATATGCTCTCTTACTTAAAAGCATAACGGGAGGGAGGAGCGGGTTGTGCGTCTGGTACTTTAGAAAACACTTATTGAGAGATATGTCGTTACTTCGCATTCTGTCAATATTTTTCCCATTGTCTGGTCCACTCAAATAAAATGATGTACGTATGATTCCTTTCAAAACGAAACATCATGTCACAACCAAAGTGCCTTTATGGTTATGTCAAAGCATGTATGATTCAATTCCCAACATTTCATCGTCGGAGTTAATATGAATTCAATAATCCAAACACTATAATGATTTACATTTCACTAGATTGACTCATTAGTTTCCTCTAAAATATGTTTTCTTCCATATGCATTAGAGATATAAAAGATGCAATCAATTATATTCTCATCACTGTGAGTTTCCATATGATATCCACTTGCATGGGTCTCTTTGGAATTTAACAAGGTGATTAGCTCTAGGTACATATAGAGCTTTTGTGACTTTTAATCTTTGTTCCATCTAGGAAACAAAATTTGAGCAATGTTTCGCTCGATGATCCAATCATCGAGTCACATTATAAATAATTAGTTCAAAAACTAGTGTATATTCCTTAAATTAGTGGAAGAAAAACCACTATCAGTTAGACATTGAGTTTTGAGAGATTTAATAAGTGGTGTGGCCTTATTGTGTAACAAAAGTGAGATTCAACTCAAGTACTTTAGAGTGAGTATATGTTACGTTTCAGGGGGATGATATACTTTTCATCCAGATATATCTCAAGTGTTCTAATTAAGTGATGTATTTTTTATAAGTGCAGAAAATGGATCTAGTTCAACTGAAGTTAATTGGTTAAGGGAAGTTCTTGTTGCCAATAAAGTTGATATCTAAAGTATCAAGTTCCCATCAAAATCGTTTGCTACTATGGTACCTGCATTACATTGCTCGTACCAATACTAGTAACAATTTATTTTTGATGCGAATTACATCTTAGCTTGATCCCATGTTCGGTTGGTACTGTACTTTGGTGTCATTACTACCAGAGATAAAAATACATCTTTGTCCAATTTAATATATGTCCATTTACACATGCTTCACATAAGTCAGTACGCCTAACCCTCATTACTTCAAGGTTCTTTATGTTTTCAATATTTCTACAATTAGCTTAATTTGAGAAATTTCTGCATCTCAACGGGTCGAGATAATCCCACTTTGCATGTCAACCGCTTACTTTAGGTTCAATAGCTTACAAAAGATAGTGAATCTCTTGTTTGGATACTTTAACACATACTGGTTCGTTAGTATTATAAATGAAGTAGAAGAAATGAAAGAGAATAATTTCTGACTCATATTGTCTTTTGTGTGTTCTTCCACAAAAGTTGAAATGCATGTACTCATTAACATAAGGACGTATATAGATCCACCTTTTAGATGGTACGTTGTCATTGGCAGAAGGTTTTATGAAGGAATATATTCCTTTCTCACAAAAGAAATGGTTCCACATCAAAAATACAATAACGGTGTTCAGGTACTTTTGAATCCAAAATGATATTTTTGAATGGAGCTGGTCCGACTATAAAGTACCTTAATAAAGGACTATAAAATAAACAGTTGCGGATAATAATCCCAAACCTAATTTCTTTATCGTTGAAAAACGAATGTCAAATCCAAAATACAATGATCTAGTGAACACTGTTGAATATGTTACCAACCCGTAACCCATTGTAGCACAAAGTTATCCGAGATTGCAAACAAAGAGTACAAAAATGTGATAACAGATTTCACAACAAGACAAAACGCGTTGCAATGGCTTTATTTTTCTTTCTAAAATTATATTAATTCGAAAAACTGACATACAGTAGAACTACATCACAATTTCATAAAATTCATTTTTGCCGAGCCTCTACTTCCATTAGCATGTGATGGTAGCATATAAATTATTTAAGATCAATCCCAATAATCATCCATATAAAAACAAAACACATAGTCAATTTCGTCTAAAGACAGAGAGAGGATGGGTGTGAGACATGATGGATCAGTGAGCAAATTCATCAAGCATGTTGCAAACAATAATTAATTAAGCATATTATAATCATTGGACACCAAAAAAAAGAAAAATTTTATTTGAGCAAAATGTACACAAAAGTAATAACATACAAAATCAATATACAGTATGACATCACGTGAATATACCCAAAACTAATAGCATCAGAAAATCATAATCAAACATGTGATATTAGAGAATGATACAATATGACATCACGTGAATATACCCAAAACTAATAGCATCATAAAATCATAATCAAACATGTGATATTAGAGAATGATGATAATTTAAACAGCATATAAACGAACAATCAGTGCAATCAAATGGATTGATTTATACATAAAATTACATAAACATGGACAGATAAACAGAAAAAATATCCCAAATTAATATAGAGATAAAATCAAACCAAACAAATTAAAAAGAAACGTCAAATCAATAGCACTAAACATCAATTATAATTGTGCATGGTAAACAATCACATCCATCCACATCATGTATTAAGCATCCACTGGACTAGGAAATCAAGGAAAATAAAATATTATATAGATTTCCAAAGCAAACATGTGTACCATGTAAGATAAAATTTAGCATATCGCATGTAAAAGATGTACATGGAAGGGAAAACAAACGTGGCAGACAAAAGCTCAGCAAGGTATACTAATCATAAATCTAAGAGCAACTGCAGTGGTGCGACCATAACCAAAGAGCAAAAAAAAAACCAAAATTTGGGTTTAGTCCGTGTTGTAACGCAGTGGAGGGAGACTAAAATTTGGTCAGGCGCAACTTTGAGTTACGCACCAATCAGGCGCAACTCCAAAATGCGTCCCCTTTTTTTTTTTTTTATTGTTGGGGCGTAACTTTGAGTTACGCCCCAATCAGGCGCAACCAAAACAATCCGTCCCATTTTTTTTTTTTTTTTTTGTTGGGGCGTAACTTTGAGTTACGCCCAATCAGTATAACTCCAAAATGCGTCCCATTTTTTTTTTTTTTTTTTTTTTAATTCGGGCGTAACTTTGAGTTACGCCCCATCAAAGCAACTTTAATCAAGCGCCCGACCAAAACTAAACCAAAGACCAAATATGGTTTGGTTTTGGTTTTAGTCTAGTTTTTGTTCGATAGTCCTCTCCGCTGCGTCTGTGTTTTCGACCAAATTTTTAGTTTTGGTCGATGACTGTGGATGCTCTAAGAGAAGAAAAAAAAAAAAAAAAGAATAGTCAGGGATTTGAGGTATAATTACCCTTTTCCATTCACAGTGTATCGATTCTTCAGATCCAAAAACGGAGTGAACAAATACGGAGATCCGCGATCGTGGTTGTTGATTTGATGATAATTAACGGAACCAAGAATCAGAATTCGAGAGATTGACCTTGAGTTGATTAGAAGAAAAGAAATCGCCAGGAAAGAGCTCGTGCATGATAACGTTTTGCAGTGGAAATGGAGGGGAAAGTAGAGAGGCAGAGTAGTTTCCATTCATCAGGATAATAGGGTTACATGGAACAATATTCTTTTATATACAAGTAGGAAGAAGACCCTAGACACTATATTGGGCCGCACATCCATGGGCTATAAGCCCTACAACATATGGATCATTTATGAATTTTTAAGATGTATGCTTGGGGTGTTGTACATGGCATTTTTATATTTGTATACATATATAGGATATGTAGGTTTTATAAGGAGTCATCTGTGTTAGCTTTATTTTTTCACTATAAATTTTAACTAAAACAAATCCATTGGATTATCCGCATCCAATCCGTCCATTCGTGCATCCATTGGGTGCAAATCCGTTGGATATGGATTGGATGCGGATGCCAAATTTGAAATCCTTAGTGCAATGGATTGGATGTGGATGAGGCGAAAACCGGTCCATACCGGCCCATGCTCACCCTAGCTGCCATGCTCATCGATTGCAAATTGCTTATGGGAGCTAAAGACAGAGAAGGCACAGAGGCAACAATTGGAAACTTTCAAGCAGTCAACATTCTTGTCGGGATTGTCTCACTCGGCTTCCCAGCTCAATCAGTTTGTGTGGAGAGTCGCAGACATATTTCAAAGTTCCGTGGTTTACCTAAACCAATACTTGTTGGAGTTATCTTCCCAGTAGTACTGCTAAGAGTTTACCAAGCTGGCAAGCTGGGAGTAATGCAGATCGAAAAAGCTAGAGTAATGCAGATCGAAAAAGCTAGATCCACCGTGATTTATTCACGGTGGAATCACCGCAAGGAACGGAATGAAAAAAAGTGGGGCCCACGAAAAATAAAAAACTGAAAAATACCACTTTTTTCCTGTGGGTCCCAGGGGTTTGTTTCTGTCGGTGATATCACCGAATTTTCTTTGCGGTGCGTCTAGCACAGCCCAATGCAGATAAAGCACTTGCTTACCTTGGAGACATACGCACCCGAAAGTCAGTTCCACTGGTTGACTTTAAGGGAGGTACTAAGACCATATGTGAAAACGGAACTTCTCAAGTAGATGGTCAGTGGATTAATGGGCTTGGTATTACGATATTTCAGGGCCTTACATGGAAATTAGTTAGCTTTGTGGCTGTTGGGCTTCTTCTGCGAGTTAGAGGAAACTATTGTTGTGCCTTCAGCAATATAGCAGGGAGTTCCCAAACTACATCAAGATCAATCCGTATTCTTTTCCAGTTATTGCGACACTCGAAGGTACAACCACATATATCTCTTCAAATAATCGAGCTAATATGCTTATTTCTCATCCTTGAGGACAATAATGTTTTGGAGGGGAAGGTATTGTCATGTACCTGCCTAGGAGAAGAGGTGCCCGTATTCCATTCAATGTCAGTATATATAGCATTAGTGATAGTACTAGTACTTAGCTTATTTTTGGTTGTCTTTATCAATTGTAAGGGAGGCTTAGGATGTAACCATCTTGGTTTCCGGTGGTCGTTGGATGTTATGTATGGTAAACCTAGATATATAAGCCAAGAGTCTGTAATGAATCTCTTATCAGAAAATTAATGCAATTGAATCGTTTAACGATTTTAGGCAGTGTTCTTCATTGAACCTGAAGGCTTGATTCGTGAGAATCAGGAGGTTACCCTTAAATCTCGATCCAGTCTTGTCATTGTACATCGGCACATGACAATGACATTATAAAGTTTTGAGTTTTCCATGTACTAACATTTTATAAAAATCGATATAAATTTTGTAAGTACTTTGGAATTTAGATGGATTTCAAAGGAATTTAGATGTACGTTAAAAATATATTAGCGAATAGGAAATTTATAGTCAGTTGTTTCTCTACAAAAATATTTTAGTGGATAGGAAATTCATAATTAGTAGCTTTTCTATATACAGTATTTATTCAATTATATAAGAGGGAGGATCCATAAACACTCTTAGATGGACAAGGTCAGACAAGATTTGCGCCATTTTCCCTGCAAAAACCAAACGACAATGAATTTAAGTATAATATTTTGATGATATGTTCCTCTTATAAGACTCTACATTCCTACAAAAATGAACACAATTCGAGATGTATAAAAGGAACTACCCTAACTGTAGCAAGGTGAAGTTTCAAAATTTTTGGACCGTTTTGCCCCTATATTTATACAACTGGATTTAAAAGGGAAAATATTATTTGAGGGCAAAATAGTAATTAGAAATTCTTTGATGATATGACATTCAAAACAAAATTAAACTTCGATCTTTTTACAGTAGCACAGGCTGAAATTTGAAGACAAATTCTCGGATGTTCCAATCGATCCGACCATATATAATGTCAAGTTTTGTGTCGTTTGCTTCATCCCAACCTATGTATACTATATATATATCAACCATGGAATCAGCCATAAAAAGTAGAAAACAACGAAGCTTTTCGGATCGTGAAGAAATATTGATCTTTATTAACCCCCTATGTCATAAGTATGCTTCCATTTTTTCAGTTTGATAATAGAATGAGAAGAGACTCAGATGAGGAAGAGAGTGAGAGCTGTGCAATTTTTTTTTAAAATAGAAGATTTCACAAGATTACACGAGGCATGGTTTATATCCAGACATGATATATTACGAGAATGCCCCCATTTTTATACATTATTCCATCCCTTGGTGGGAGATAATTGGGTGCGGGCTCCCTTGTATGTATGGCACATGGAGGGGTGTTCAGTGTTGAACCAGGGCCATGTGTTACTTAGCTTTGCTGCAATTAACTTTGGGTCAAATGGGGGGCAACATTGTATTTTGAATTATTCATCGCACACGCGGTGCGTGTGCCTGATTTTTTTTTTTTAAGCAAAGGCATTCAAAAAGGCTAATGGTCCTCCTCAACTGTTGGAAGAATCCAAACAGGAGGGGTAGACCAGTACATAGTAGAATTGTTTTTCTTTGCCCACAAAGCGAGCTCATGAGCTACAGAGTTACAATAACGAGGTTGGAAACTAAAAATACAGACAGTTGACTTAGAAGAGAATAAGAGAATGTCTTTAAAGGTTGATATCAGACGTATTAGGAAATTTAAAAGTATATTCCAAGATATGACTATATATTGGATATCTATCAATTTTAGCATTTTATTTATTAGGATTATCATTTGGTTTATCTTCTTTTATGAGAATAATATATTCTCTAGTATTGTAAAATAGAGAAAGAGAGAAGGAGACACAAAGTAGAGGGAAAGAAGAGATAGATAAATTATATTCATCAGTGTGAAATACAAAGGTTTAGGACTTTATTTATAGAGTTTACATACTTGGTTCCCAAGTAATAGGGTTCCACTAAAGTGGGCATCTATATAATAAACTGTCGTTTATAACACTCCCCCTAGATGACCAATGTTTCTAAGCTAATTGCCTCGTTAAAACCTTTGTCAGGAAAATTCAAAAGGGACAAAACCTGATCGAAGGGAAAAGAGTACAATTGTGATAAAACTTAGAACAAAGTTGGACATGTATATGTTGCCTCGTTAAAACCTTGGCAAGGAAAAACCTAGTGGGATAAAACCTTGACGAAGAAAAAAAGTACAACGTGATAGTCCAATTAAATGCCTTTTATTACGATGCTCCCCCTGATAAGTACTTTAGTTAGATCTTGGCTTGCAAATCTTCGAGTTGAGACTTCCCAATTTTGATCATCGAGATTGTTGAATGTAGAAGATTGTTGTTTATTAGCGAAGAAAATTGCTCGTTCGTGAAGTCTTCTTTTGTGTTAGTATTCTAATAGTGGTGTTCTCGAGTCTTCATGCTTTTTTAAATACTTTGAGGACTTGTGTCTTGGATTGTTAGCTTCTCGGAGATGATTTGCATAAATAATTGATGTAGTTTCTTCAACAAAGTGCCAAGATGAATAACTTATCATACGTGAACAAAAATCGTATTTGTGAGAAGGAAATCCAAATTCTTAGGAGATGATTAAGTTGATTTGGTTTAATCAAATGTGGGCATCCACTAAACAACCAAAACTGATACAACTCCCCCTTGAATGACCATCATGTTGAATTAAATTGTCTCACTAAAACCTTGCCAATAAAACCCAATGGGAAAAAATTTGGACGAAGGAAAAAGAGCACAAATATCAACATTTTAATTAAAATAATTAAATGTCAACAAGATGTTGCCTCGTTAAAACCTTGTCAGGAAAACCACGTGGGACAAAACCTGAAACGAAGGAAAAAGAGTACAACTTTTGACGATTTATGGATGCTAACTCAACTATATGTGTATTACAGAAAATGAGCATCAAAATCATAACTCTAGTATACCTCAAAGACGAGTTTAAGCTAGCATAATTCTAACTGCAAATTAAGAAAGAAAAATAATAGAATTTATGCTGCCAAAGCGTGGATTTTAGTGTTTTTAAGGACTGCTCAAGAGACCTATAATGTTGAAATCATCAACTAATTAATCCGGATTCTTGATTTGGTACCAAATTTCTAAAAACACATAAATAGGATTGTCAAACCTGATATAATCGAGTCAGGTGGTTGCCTATAATTTGAATCCTATAAGGATTACAAATTCAATATGTTCTTCGACCACATTTCTTGTGTCAATGCAATATGATTCCTTCAAAGACTACCACGCCAAGTGCATTGTATAAAGAGAACAATTAATGAATCAATCCTAGGGTCCGAGCAAAAATGAAACCCTTAAAATCGTTTTCACAACGAAAAATTTCTCGTATAACGCATTATGACTACACTAGCGTGTAATTAATAGGCTTGGCATTTTTAAAGTGTTAAGTGTTGGATCCAAAATTTGCGTTAATTAAGAAATTAATCCAATCTAATTTGGATTGTATGCCAACCAATCACATATGTCGATATTCCTCTGCAGAGGGGTTCACAACCACCATCATTTATTTCAGTAGCTACTATAAATGAATATTCGACCATAGTTAGCTTTTCACGATCCCACAAAATTTTCCAGTGTATGCATATCTTGAAAAAAATTCAATCAACTGGTACCAGCGCCCGCGGGCATTATAATCTCCCGATCTTCCAGTGAGGAGATATGAACTATGAGAATGTGGATCTTGTTTTGATAGACTCTATTGAAGTACTATCTGTAGCTTATTCTAAAATGCTACTTTTTGCTATATGTGACTGGATTCTCCTTTCAAAAGGCAAAAGCTTATATAAAAGCAAAATGAGATACTTCACACCAATTAATAATGACAGCCTTTTTTTTCGATTTTGATCATGTCTGGAGAGAAATTGATATAACTTTTAAGTTAATTAACACAAGCTTTTGATAGTGTAGGCCCTCCCCCTGATCATGGTGGAAATTTTCTTTTTATCTCATATACGAAAACTTTAAGTTTCGTAAAGTATTATCCGATTAATTCGAGACATATACTCATTATGAAATGTCTTTTGACATAAAAAAAAATAGTCTTAATAGACATACATATCTAACATCAACCATGGAGTACATTTGGAACCCAAAATTAATTGGTACAAAAGCATATAAAATATGCGAACTCTCCATAATATATAAAATTAGAATAAAATTATGGACACTTATGTTAGCAAAAGAAATTTATAGAAAGATCAATTAAGTCGCTTAAGGACTAATTATATAGGCTAACAGGCCGGGTGCGCACCCCTTGATCTTTAGCGTCCAATTCCAACTACAAGTGGAAAAACTCCAAATTTTGGAGAATAATATAATGAAGAAAACCAAGAATTGTTAAATTGGTGTTTGTCGTAATAACCAATCTCATCCTTCTAGGATCCATGGAGAAATCTAATTTCAATTGGTTTAAATGATTCTTTTGAGAAAAATAAAGAAATCACTATGGTATTCTTTGTAGAGAAAAATCTACTTTTTGGTTGATAAAGATTTCTTTGAAGGAATAGAAATCAATAACAAAAAATTGGCTAAAATACTTAGAATACCAATTTTTTTACATCTCATTATAGAGAATCTATGGAAAAAATTAATACCGATTGGTAAAACGATATACCAAAATCATATCGACGACTGGAAAAAGAAGAAGATGTCGTTTGCTATGGAAATCCATAGTGGTAAAAGAATGGTTTCTTGTTAAAAAGAATAGAAACCATAGGAATAAATCACATGATCCTTGTCTAAGGGACAAAGATACCAAATAGAATTGGTCGGAGGTTTGTGAACCATGCATATGATTATTTATCGTAAAGGTATTTATATTGCGATAACACCAATTTATGGTGATTACAGTTTCAATAAAGATAATAGAAACTGTAAACCATCTTTATTATTTTTATTTTCTTTATGAAAAAATTAGAGAAGAAAGAAAATACCAATTTTGGCTAATTACAGTTTCATTACAGGGATAGAAACTGTAAACGATAAACCGAATTAGGTTTATTATTTTTATTTCTCTACGAAGGAATTAGTGAGGAAGTGAAAATCACCATAACTTAACGAAGCATATAAATTAAACTAAAAATAAATTATAGCTTGGTAAAAAACTGTAAAGAAAATAGATCGAGATAGGAGAGATGCAAAACTATGTTACCAATACTGTACAAGGGATCCAAAATTGTGGCATAAAAAATTTAGATCTTGCAGCTAATTGATATGTAGTCATCATCGAACACCTATCAATATCTTGTTCCAAGCCAACACTGCATACAACCAAAATAGGTGTTAGGTCTTGATTCGTGAAGCATAAAACAAACGAACGAAAATCAATTTACGTTCCCCTTCGAGAATTAAGACACTGATCTACACCTTGTAGATTCATTATTCACTGACCACTATAAGCAGATGATTTAAGATGAACATACTCCAAAAATATCAAGTATTAAGTAATAAAATATCAAGACACTGATCTACACCTTGTAGATTCATTATTCACCTTGATTCGGAGTATTAAGGAATAAAATATCAATGAATTTAAAAATTGTCAAATCCAAAAATTAACTTAATTAATCATGGTAGACTCTGTATACTTTTCTAATACAAGATATTGCATCCAGTTTGGACTAAAGTCTTAACCGAGAACAACATACGGATATTAGGAGATCCGACATCATTATATTCACATCAAAACTAACAAATATACATAATGTTGTAGGAACATGAGTGGGGAAATGTCTGACCACCACATGTGGAGACATGCATGTAAACTTCACTCTTTCTACTTGACACATGTAAGTTTTAGTCTTTTGCTAACCAACAAGTGTACAACATAACTCCCACTAGTGCATGTACTCTTTATGTATATAAAAGAGGAAGTAGACAACTAATAAGAAGTACTGATTTCCTTCTTCTCTTCCCTTTACTACTATATTCTCTCTTTTGTCTTACCATTCTACTTTATCACGTTATCAGCACCTTGTTCTTTGTTTCCAATTGAGCATTAATCCTTCACAAACAAAAAAAATTATTTGCTCCATTCTTAAAACAAGTAGGATTTTTCCAAAAGAAGGAGGTATATCTCAACCATTAGTATTTATTTACTCTTATTGAAAGTGATATATTTGTCTCATCTATCACATGACATGATAATATTAGCTTCTACTTTTATTTTAGTTACACCAAAAAGTTAAAAGAAATAATCCATTTGATTTTTACTAGTTGATTTTCAACTTGATAGTGATAGCTTATTTGTTTCTTTATGATCACATGCTTGTCTTCTAACATGAAAGTGACATTTTTACTATAGTTTAATTAATTAAAATCATGTGATACACAAAAGTGTAGTTTGCTTTATTTTTGAAAAAACAAAAACCCCACTGTTTTTGTTTCAAACTCCCCATGTGATGTTGTACTTGATCTTTCATTTTTTTTAATAAAATAAATAAATAAATACATGTATGGATATCACCTTTGAAGAATATCATATCATTCTACTTGTTAGCAAATTTTTTTTTATACCCATGATGCATATGTATGTATGTTAATTTTTCTTTTATGCCATGAGTATCCTAGTATTTTATTTTTATCAAATACTCATCATATTGGTATACACCCATGATGTTATCCCCACCAAATGTTATAATTTACCATACATATTTTTTTAGTATGTTAAACTATTTTATTTAGACCTTCCTAAAAATAATTTAAATTTTTGACATATACTTTATGTTTAGTATTATATCTTAGTTTGATATTACTCATGCATGTCACAACTATTAACCAAAATTTATTTTATCCCGCAAACTGTTTGCTACTAAATATGCAAACGAATTGCGACTTAAATTCCGATAATTTTATATGCGTATATAAATGATAAATGGGCCTGCAGTTTATTTTTTTAACGAGACCTATTTTCAGTTGACTATTTTGTCAACCTTATTACCAAATTGTTTGCAATTTTTAACCATAAAGAAATTTGGTTTGCAAACAAAGTTCCCATGTTAAAACCATAAAGAAAGTTGGTTAATTAATTTTATGACCAAGTTATGATCGAGAGATTGGACTATATGACATATCCGTATTACCCACAAAACCATAAAGAAATTTGGTTTTGGTATCCATCTTGGCCATAAAGAAACTTGGTCACAGGAAAATAATACTTTGGATTTGTCATGGACTCGAAGGACTTGAGCACCATATTAATGTCCTTTATTTTGTCTATGTAGATGGACCCAATTCGACCAGAATCAACTTTTGGACTCGGCAGGACTTGAGTACCATCGTTGGGTATCTCGATGTGGAAACCACCTTCGTGGCAAAGGACTACACCTCCACTATCAAACCATCTCACCGACGCTGCTCCAAGAATCGAGAAAGACAAAGCTCATGCTCTTATGTTCCTTAAGAGGCATATCGATCCTAACCTACGTTGGGGTTATCATCACTTGAAAACGCCAAAAGAGCTATGGGATGCTCTAGATAGCCGTTTTGGGAAAATTCATGATTCCTTGCTACCACAATTGACTGTCCAAAGGAATGAAATCCGCTTCTCGATTATGTAAAAGTGAATGATTTCCAAAAAGACATGCTACTATTCGAGCACGTCTGGACTTCGTGGAAAGAAACTTACGGATGAGGAAATGATTCGAAAAACCCTATCGACCTTTCCCACCTCGTCCATGATACTAGCGAACCAAGATCGTTTAGAGGTGGACAACAAAAGAATCACCACATTCAAGTAGGTTGATAAACTTATTGCAAGTGGCCGAAAGGCACAATGAGATTCTTGTCAATAACAATGCCCGAGGTTGTCTGGGAAAAGAAAGTTCCCGAAGCCAACCATGGCAAGGTCAATAAGGGAAAGAACCCCAAAGGAAAGAGGGCTCGAAATTCTGATTCACATTCACGTGATCCATACCCACGTGGAGATAATGCCTCTCGTGGAAGAGGACGTAAGGGACATAATCGAGGTCGAGGACGTAAAGGTCACTCTAATGTTTGGCACAGGGAAGGAACTTCTGGCCATACAGGTGGTGATCCTAAGTTCGAGAAAACACCTAAAAATCCACCTAAAAATCCAGCTAACAAAAAGGCCGCAGACGAAAGTGCGCCTTGTTTTAGGTGTGGATTTACCTGACATTGGTACAAGCATTGCAAGGCTAGTGCCAATGTAGCTCATGAGCTACAAAAAGTACCGGAAACTCTCGAACAAGAGGCTAGCTATATGGAAGAAAATGATGTAACCCCTGACGTCAACCTCACAATTTCAGACTTCCTGGGCAATGAGGACTTTGCCCCAACTATGGATGTGCCTGATTTTGCTTGGGCCTAAGAATTTAGTTTCTGACTTGCTAGACTCTGTTTGTTTTTATATGCTTTGAAGTTTTTATGTTATCTTAGACTACCGTTTGTTTAATAGTTTAAGTAGGTGTTACCGTTGCTGAACATGTTCTTACCATCTTTATGTTATGTGTCTGGATTATCTATAAGTACTTATTTTCTATTATGTTTTATAGAATTTTACTTTGTTCATGATAATTGTTGTTTAGCATGTAAATTAGAATGGAAAGGACGCCATTCTAGTAGAACAAAATTCTCTAAAGGAAGTGAGATAAATTGTTCGTTTTTCTTTGTTTGTAACATTCCTACCTAATGTACTTGTAGGAATGTCTCCAGGAGAAATTGAATGTCTAGTTGATAGTGCAACCACCCACACTATCCTAAGAAACAGACAATTATTTGTCGATTTTACTCCTTATAATACATCTGTGACTACGATGATTGGATCATCGCAAGTAATAATTGAGCGAGGTACTTGCTCAATTCTTGTTGCCAAACGGCACAATGATTAAAGTCATAGAAGCTCTATATGCACCAAGAGCTCACCGCACTTTGTTAAGTTTCAAGGATATCCGTGCAAACGGTTATCACTTGGAAACTCACTGTGAAAATGGAATTGAGTACATATATGTGACCTCTAGTGAATGCGGAAGGAAGCGCATCTTAGAGAAACTAATGAGTCACTCTAGTGGATTGTATATCACCACTATTAGGATTATCGAATCCCATGTGGTTGCCAATGATGAACTGATGGCCAGTGACTTATATAAGCTTTGGCACGATCGACTAGGGCACCCAAGTCGTGATATGATGATCCGTGTTTTGAAGAACTCACACGGACATCCGTTCTTTCGAATGAAAAAGAAAATGGGACAAAAGATTGTTACAATATAGAGTAACAATGTGCATTCTAAAGTAAATGATGCACATTTCATGCCTTCTAAAGCAAGAGAAGTGCAACCTTCGTCTTCCAAAGTAATTGAAGCGCACCCACTGTCCCATTCTTCTTCGTTGTCCTTGTCGAAGGTACATCGCTCATTCTGCAAAGCTTGTTCTCTAGCAAAGACAGGATCGAGACCATCCTATGCTAAAGATACCAAACAAAATATTCCATTTTTACAAAGAATACAAGGTGATATTTGTGGACCTATACATCCGAATGCGGACCATTCAGGTATTTTATGGTTCTCAATGCTTCGACCCGTTGGTCACATGTTGCATTGTTGTCCACAAGAAATGCTGCATTTGCAAAGCTCCTAGCACAAATTATACGACTAAGGGCTCACCACCCCGATCATCCAATCAAGTCTATAAGACTTGATAATCTTTGGAGAATTTACATCTAAAGGATTTGATGATTTCGTATGTCTAATGGAATTGACATAGAGCATCCCGTACCCCATGTACACACTCAAAATGGTCTCGCGAAGCTACCATCAAAAGGTTACGGATGATAGCTAGGGCATTGGTTATGCGTTCCAACACCGCCACACTGCCTGGGGTACGCCATATTGCATGCAAGATTACTTATTCGCTTTAGACCCACCGCTAGCCAACCATTTTCTGCGTACCGGTTGGTAAATCGGATATGATCCTGATATTTCACATTTACGCATATTTGGTTGTCGCCGTATACGTGCCTATTACGCCCCCACATCGTACTAAGATGGGTCCACAAAGACAGTAGGTATTTATGTTGGATACGAATCCCCAACAATTATCCGCTACTTAGAACCTTTGACAAAGCGATCTCTTTACCGCTAGATTTGCGGATTGTCACTTTGATGAGACAACCTTTCCGTCGTTAGGGAGGTATGGAAAAGGACTTCCAAAGGGAGCGACAGGAATTGTCGTGGTGTGTTCCCACGTTGTCTCATCTTGATCCCCACACTCCACAATGCGAAAGTGAAGTGAAAAGAATTATCGATCTTCGAGAATGTGGCAAATTCAATGCCCGATGCATTTCTTGATATTGCTAAAGTGACGAGATCACATATACCAGTGAAACGTGCCCGCAAGGTTGGAAATTCCCGACAAGGAAAAGGTACCATAAATATAGGTACCAAGGATGCACTTGGTGGAAGTGTAGGCGAGGCCGTGGCCCCCAAAAGGAAGAGGGGAGACCACTTGGTTCGATCGATACTCGACCAAGGAAGAAAAGGGCGAGTAAGGCACAAACCGATCCATATATCATCAATACTGATAATCCATCTCATGAGATTGTCTCTCGATTACGGTTATGTCCATGAATCATTACTGGGGACGCCCGAAGTTTGAATTGATTCCAGAGAACAAAGAAATCTCTATGGATTGTAAAAGTTCATACGTGTTGATGGAAAGATCCTCCACGCATATTGATGATATATTCGCATATACAGTTGCTCAAGAGATTATAGAGCACGATGATATCGAACCACGCTCTATTGCAGAATGCCAAAAGAGAGCAGATTGGCCTCAATGGAGAGATGCAATCCATGTTGAATTAAATTCACTAGCAAAAAGACAGGTATTTGGTGCGGTAGTGCTAACCCCACCAGGTGTAAAGCCTGTAGGACATAAATGGGTATTTGTCAGAAAGCGTAATGAGAAGAACGAAGTCTTGAGATATAAGGCTCGCCTTGTGGCGTAAGGTTTCTCACAACGCCCCCGGGATTGATTACAAAGAAACGTACTCTCCGTAATGGACGTCATAACGTTTCGTTACTTAGTAAGCTTAGTAGTTTCAGAAGGACTTGAAATGCAACTTATGGATGTGGTTACCGCATATCTCTATGGGGATCTTGATACAGAGATATTCATGAAAGTTCCAGATGGACTTCCATTGCCCAAATCAAGTAACTCTAAACCACGGAGTGCGTTTGCAATTCAGATTGAAACGCTCACTTTACTTGATTAAAGCAATCCGGGCGGATGTGGTATACCCGTCTAAGTGATTATTTGATTGGGAAGGGATATACAAATAATGAATTGTGCCCTAACGTGTTTATAAAGAAAACAAGTTCCGGATTTGCTATTATAGCCGTCTATGTCGACAACATGAACATAGTAGGTACTCTTGATGAACTAAGAGAAACCGCAAGCTATTTGAAATCCGAATTTGAGATGAAAGATCTTGGGAAAACTCGAATGTGTCTAGGACTTGAACTAGAACATCGAGCTTGTGGAATATTAATCCACCGGTCTCTGCATATGTCCATAAGATACTCAGACAATTTAATATGGACAAAGTGCACCCTGCTAGCACTCCCATGGTTGGTCGAACTTTAGATGTACATAAAGATCCATTTCGTCCAAAGGAAGATGGCGAAGATGTATTGGGAGCTGAATATCCCTATCTAAGTGCAATAGGCGCATTATTATACTTAGCACAATGTACTCGACCGTATCTCATTCTCGGTGAATTTGTTAGCTAGATATAGCTCAGCGCCAACGCAGCGTCATTGGAATGGTATAAAGAATATCTTTAGATACCTAAAGGGAACCATTGACTTGGGTTTGTTTTATCCCTACGAAGACGAAAGGAGGGATGCTAATGTGATTGCGACTCCTTACACCGGAACCCCAAATAATGTTTTGGTTGGTTTTACGATCTTCGGGTCCTATCGCACCCACACAAAGGTCGATCACAAACTGGATACGTGTTCACTATCGGGAATACATCGATATCCTGGAGATCGACCAAGCAAACCCTTGTGGCTACCTCCACGAACCACTCTAGATCATTTCCCTACATGATGCGGTTCTTGAATGTATATGGTTAAGGTCTATCATTACTGTACATTCGAGGGACATGTGGTTTGAGTTCTACCACCAAGAGCCAACTTGCATTTACGAAGATAATGCAAACTTGCATCGAACAGGATGAAGCAAGGGTATATCAAGGGTGATAATACGAAACATATATCACCAAAGTTCTTTTACAATCAGCAACAACAATGTCTTCTAAACATTCAAGTCGCATAAAGTAAAATCGACGAAAATGTGGCAACTTATTTACTAAGTCATTACCTAAGTCCACATTTGAAAAACATGTGAGAAGTATAGGACTAAAGAAATTGTCCGAACTTCCGTGACTCCATCGGACTAAAGGAATTGTCCACTCCCATGATTGTATTAGACTAAAGAAATTGTCATGCATTAGGGGAGCATCAAATGGTACGTTGAACTCTTTTCCTTCACCGAGGTTACTTTTTCCCACTGGGTTTTGTTACTCGAAAAGGTTTTTAATGAGACAACAATAATACCATAAATGCAAATCATAGAGAGATGTCGACATCAGGGGGAGCATCCAGAGATGCACTGATGACATCAAAGTGTGTTGTACTCTTTTCCTTCATCGAGGTTATTTTTTCCCACTGGGTTTTGTTACTCGAAAAGGTTTTTAATGAGACAACAAAAAAACTAAAGATACAACTTCAGTTGACGATATTCTTCTCCTTACAAGTGTTCAGGTTTTTGTGCGAAATATTTTTCCTGACACGGTTATACAAAGGAGAAGAGTCCTAACAAGCGACGCCATTTCAGAAGCTCAAGTATTTTTCTCCTTTGACCAGTTTTTCATCAACGGATGTTTTCTGGAAAGGTTTTGACAAAGCAGTTAGTTTATAATGGTGGTCATCCAAGGGGGAGTGTTGTAGGAACATGAGTGGGGAAATGTCTGACCACCACATGTGGAGACATGCATGTAAACTTCACTCTTTCTACTTGACACATGTAAGGTTTAGTCTTTTGCTAACCAACAAGTGTACAACATAACTCCCACTAGTGCATGTACTCTTTATGTATATAAAAGAGGAAGTAGACAACTAATAAGAAGTACTGATTTCCTTCTTCTCTTCCCTTTACTACTATATTCTCTCTTTTGTCTTACCATTCTACTTTATCACATAAGTATATGTTAGTATTTTAGTTTATGCAAATAAAATCAAACCTAATTAAGAAAATTATTATGATTTAGATTTTGCAAAAATAATTAGAAAAAAAAAAACAGCGCAAAAATACTAGATGCGAGATCCCCAAAAACTTAAATTGTTTTTGTAAAAAAAAAAATTGGTTAGTTGGTAGAACAACGTGCATGATAACGTATTGTAAAATAGAGAAAGAGAGAAGGAGACACAAAGTAGAGGGAAAGAAGAGATAGATAAATTCTATTCATCAGTGTGAAATACAAAGGTTTAGGACTCTATTTATAGAGTTTACATACTTGGTTCCCAAGTAATAGGGTTCCACTAAAGTGGGCATCCATATAATAAACTGCCGTTTATAACATCTAGGCTATTTTAGTTATATTTATATTTAGGTTAATTTCTTAGACGGTTATATAAGCCCGTTTATTCTATCATTGTAACCAGCTTGGATTAGCTCGTTTAATGAAAATACCATTTGGTTAAAAACCTGTTTGATTCTCTTTGAGAGATTGATCATCTTGATCGTTTATCGTCGCTTTGCTCCTGGATTGGAGTTATTTATCATATTTGGGTCATGTTTACCGGAGTGGATTCTCCGCGTGTCGGTTTATTTCTAAATCGTTTCCGCTGTGCTGTATCAGGTGGTACCAGAGCAGGCTTTTCCTGTGATGTTCATCTGTGGGTTTTCACCTAGAAGAATCCGTTGAGGAATCCTGTGAAATCTAGGTATTTTATCTAATAATAAAAAAAAAGACCGTTTCATCATCAAGGTGCGTAGTTTCCTTTACACTAATCAGTTCTTGTGAATGTTAGTTCCGTAAAGATTCAAGATGCAGGAACAACAATATACTTTTCGTAGTCGATATATATTGGAAAAGAAACTTTGGGATTTTGTTATCCATGGTGGCTGTGAACAAAATTTGGTTTCCATCAAAATGGTGGAAGCTTTGGGTTATATATGGACTGGTATCCTGTCCCGGATCAGATAAAATGGGTCAACAACCACAACGAAGGCGTAGTTACTTGTTTGGGTGTTTGTAAAATTCCAATAGCAATCGGCAAGTGTTATTCCGACACCATATTTTGTGAAGTAGTTGATATTGACATTTGTGATGTTGTGTTGGGTGCTTCGTGGTTATTTGACGTTCGAGCAAGTTTTCGTGATAACATTTGTGAATTCATATGGGGAACCACCAAGGTCAAGCTAATGCCGGGTAAACGGCCGTTGAAAGAAACAAGAGCTGAAAATATGTCAAAAACGGTAAATGAAGATTGCTTCCCGGATCGGTTAACTGAACAAAAGGAGACTACAGTGGCGAAGGCTTTCCATGGAGGCCTATTTTCCAATTTTTGTGACAGTTCACCTAATTCTTATAAAGTTCGAGTGGACAACGCATGGAAGTCCTCTGGGAATTTTTGTAACGTAATACTAAGACAAAGAGATACCAAATACCGACTTGGTGCATGCATATAAAGATCCTGAAATTGAATTTGTATCACGAACACTTAGTGATCCCGATGCATAATTCGAGGCTTGGCTGTGTTTCAAGTGGGAGTACTAAAATTATTTCTTCCACTTGCCATTTCCAATATAAACTCGAGACGAGTTTTGTCGCAGTGGGGGAGCCTGATACGGGACGTATTAGGAAATTTAGAAGTATATTCCAAGATATGGCTATATCTTGGATATCTATCAATTTTAGCATTTTATTTTTTAGGATTATTATTTGCTTTATCTTCTTTTATGAGAATAATATATTCTCTAGGCTATTTTAGTTATATTTAGATTTAGGTTAATTTCTTAGACGGTTATATAAGCCCGTTTATTCTATCATTGTAACCAGCTTGGATTAGCTCTTTTAATGAAAATACCATTTGGTTAAAAACATGTTTGATTCTCTATGAGAGATTGATAATCTTGATCGTTTATCGTCGCTTTGCTCCTGGATTGGAGTTATTTATCATATTTGGGTCCTGTTTACCGGAGTGGATTCTCCGCGTGTCGGTTTATTTCTAAATCGTTTTGGCTGTGTTGTATCAAAGATAACATCCGTTCGAGAATCCCCATCAAAGTTCCCGGTTGAAAATTGGTCGATGAGGGATTTCACGTCACTTTCTATGATGATGTGAGTTAACTGTTGATCCAAAGCTTTCTTCAGTACTGCCCAGATGGTTCTTGCTTCAGCTTCTTCAGCGAAATGCACTTCAAAAACTAAGGATGCACAAAAGGTTGCTTTTCTTGAGAAGTCTTGCATTACATACACTGCACCATTTGCTCCAGAAATATCATCAAAGGCACCATCAGTATTGCATTTAATCTAGCCAAAAGAGGGGGCATCCATTTATCACAAATACTGACAGGCGTGGTAGTAGAGATAGTCATACTAGTTTTCCTAGTGAGGAGCATAGCTCTAGCTCTAGCTCTAGCTAGAATAGTATTATGGTTTTCCTTAATGTTTTGGAAGATGAAATTATTTCTACTGGTCCAAAGAGACCATAAAATAGCCATAAAAAGACATTGGTTATCCTCAGGGAGTTTAGATTGAGGATCAATTAACCAGAAAAGAAGCTAATCAATAAAAGACTTATTTTGAAAAAATTGAGTGTTTATGTTGAAATCAGAGATGAACCAGACTCTGCTAGCAAAGGAACAAGTGATCAGAGCATGCATAATAGTTTCCCGAGGATCAGAACACCAAGGAAAATCCACACTATACATAGGCATTCTAGTGCGAAGGATAGTTCCGGAGGGAAAAGTATTTCTTGCTGATCTCCATAAAAAAACTTGAATTATGTAAGGAACTTTTACTTTCCAAATACGCTTCCAAAGGTTTTTACAAGGGGAAGGCCTAGGGCCTCTGAGTCCCAAGTAGGCATATTTAGAAGAAAACTTGTCATTATTTGAAAGATCACAAGCCCTCCTATCAGGAGTGCAAAGCTGGCTTAAGGGAATAGTGATAATCTTCTGAACATAAGCATTATTAAAATGGGTGTTAAGTCTAGACACATCCCAACTTCTGGTTTGGGAATCAATAAAATAAGCAACTTTAATACTAGGATCAGGGGGAACAAGAGGGTTGGGTATGGCAGAGCCCAAAGTAGGTATATCCATTTGTCACACCATGGGTTAATGAATTGAACATCCCCAAATATCCAAGAAATGAAAGGTTTGATTAGCTCCTTTATGGCATGCAGACACTTCCAAGTCCAAGAGCACTTGCCAGTGCACTTGGCATTCAAGAAATCAGTTCTAGGAAAGTATCTAGCTTTAAGAACAGTGGCAAGTAAGCAATTAGGATTTTCCAGGCATTCCTAGCAAGCATAGCCAGATTATTTAATTCAACCTTCCTAAAACCCAAACCACCTTCAGCTTTGGGAGAACATAAAATATCCCAGCCAAGAAGATGCAACTTTCTATCTTTTGGATCTAAAGTTTCACCCCACCAGAATTTGCAGAGGTGAGAATCCACTTGTTTACAAAGATGCTCAGGAATAAGAAAGGCTCCCATTTGAAAAAGGGGGATAGCTTGGCCAATGTGTTTGATTAGAGTAGTTCTAGCAACTTGGGATAAGAGCTTATGAAGCCAGATAGAAATCCTAGCATCAATAGCTTGGAGAATACCCATATGGGTCTGGATTTTAGAAGCTTGGAACACAATAGGAGTGCCAAGATATTTTTCTCCTAAATCCCTGCTCTGAATGTCTAAAATATTGGCCAAAAGAGCTTTTCTATGCTCAGGAATCTTCCTACTAAACAAAATACCAGACTATTCAAAATGTATTTCTTTCCCAGAGGCAAGGCAATACTTTTGAAGATAGTCTTTATTACTTGAAAATTTTAGAAGTAGCTTTAGAAAACATGAGAGAATCATCAGCAAACAAAAGATTAGTCATTTCAGGAGCATCTTTACAGACTTTGATGCCTTCTAAAATACCCTTCTTCTGGAGACTATCAATGTAAGAAGATAGAGCTTCAAAGCAGATGATGTAAATATAGGGAAAAAGAGGATCTCCCTGTCTTAGCCCTCTTCCAGGTTGGAGAAACTCAGTAGGTCTACCATTGAGAAGAACAGAATAAGACACAGTAGAAACACACTGGTTTATGAGTTTAACCCAGTGGTTAAACAGACCCATTTTAGTTAAAACCTTTTCTAGAAAATCCCATTCAAGCTTGTCATAAGCCTTAGACATATCAAGTTTGATGGCAGTTATGCCCTCAACTTTATCATTATGATTGACAGCATATATGACCTCATTGGCTTGCAGAATATTATCAGAAATACTCCTCTTAAGAATAAAGGCACTTTTGATTTTGGGAAATTATATTGTTCATAAAGGGTTTAAGTCTATTGGCCAAAGTTTTTGAAATAATTTTGTAAATAAAGTTACAGAGTCCTATTGGTCTGTATTGAGTAACCAGTTCAGCAAGAGGGACTTTGAGAATAAGAGCAATATTGGTATGGTTAAAAACCTTAGCAATATGACCTGTTCTGAAGCAGGTTTGTGTCATATCAATGACAACATCTCCCACAATATCCCAGTGCTTCTGATAAAAAAGGCATGTAAAGCCATCAAGACCAGGAGCCTTTTTTCCCTCCATTTGGAAAACAACATTCTTAATTTCCTCTGGAGTAAGAGGCATATTTAATAATGTGTTGTCCTCATCAGAAAATTTAACAGGAAGGTCAGCAAGAATTTCATCTTGAAATTGTTGAGGATGGGAGGAATAAAGGCTTTTGAAGTAATCTATGAAAGAATTTCCAATACCATCTCTATCAAGTAGAATATCATTCAAGGAGTTCTTAATCCAGCTAATTGAATTTCTTTTCCTTCTAAAGAGAGTTACTCTATGGAAATAGGGTGAATTTCTGTCACCTTCCAAGAGCCAAACCTCCCTAGATTTATCTTTCCAATATAATTCTTCTAAATTGTAGAGGTACTCAAGTCTAGCTTTGAGTCTAGAAGTATTACTGGTATCAGTTGGGTTAGAGAGTTGGAGATCAGCTAAATCTTTCCTAATGGTAGATATATTGGTTTGAATATTACCAAAAGAAGACTTATTCCAATCTCTTAGACCTTTCTTAGTACTAAAATTTTTAGCTTTGAGCTTGTAGGCAGGGGAGCCTACCACATTTACAGACCAAAAATTAGCAATAATGTCTCTGCAGGTAGGATCCTCAATCCACATAACCATAAAATGAAAAGGTCTAGGCATACAGATATCCTCATAATTAAAACCTATATGCATTGGGCAACGATCGGAAGAGTCCCCGGGGAGATTGTTGACAAAACAAAGATCTTCAGCAGTTTAGTTTATAAGACATCTATCTAATCTTTCAAGAATTAAATCAGGACCTTGTTGCATGTTGGACCAAGTAAACCTAGGTCCAGAGAAGCAAGGATCATGCAGATTAAATACATAACAAAAATTTCTAAGGTTTTCAAAATCAGGATCATCTACTTCTAGGCCACCATTTTTATCTTCAGTTCCTAAGAGAGCATTAAAATCTCATATAAATAAAACATGTTCATCTAAGGGAGCATTAGTCTGTTGACATTGTTGTTCCCAAAAATCTTGTCTTAAACTACTATTGGGTTCACCATACATGAAATGAATATGACATGTCTTAGAATGTATAATGTCAGTGGATGTAACATAGATGCCCCTCATACTGGATGAAACAATGTTAAGATGAACTTCCTTCTTCCAAGCAAGAGCAAGACCACCACTTCTACCAACATATGGGATGTTAAAAGTACAAGGGAAACCCATGTTTCTTAACTTTCTAGCTGCCATATCTTTGTTCAATTTAGTTTTAGAGAGAAAAATGATGTCAGGTTTGACATTCCTACATAGTAAACTAAGTTCCTTATTAGCAGATTTTTTTCCAAAACCTCTAATATTCCAAGCAATCAGATTGACATTATTGACAGGGGAATGATTTATGGTATTATTTGCAGTATTAATTAAAGGGATTGGGTGAGGATGATTTACCTGAGTGGTAGAGTCAGATCCACCACCAAGAGAGGTAATGGTATCTTCAGCACTTTGAGAAGCATTTTGGGAAAAATCGGGACTAGAAGTAGCAGCATTGAGAAGAGAATTATTGCGGACACTGTTGTTGTTTGGGGAATTGTCAGCAGGTACATTATAGCTCCCATAAGAATTAATCACTGGTTGGGTGTTGAAAGAACATGTGGAAAGATCAATAGCAGGTAAATCTCCTAATTCAGTAATCGGAGGACACAGTTGAGCATAATCAGGATCAGAAGTATCATGTTCTTCAGGAATAACCACTATACTAGCCAAACTAGAGTTAGCTTTTGTACGTTTCCTCAAATCAGCCATGAGATTAATTTTCCTTTTGAGGTTTGCTAGAGCATCATGCTCGAGACAGTTTAGAGCTCCTCAGTACAGTTTAGAGCATCATGATAGTACGAATGGGTCCACTAGAAGTTGGCTTTGAACCAGAAATAGAAGCTTCAACAGTAACATTTTGAGTAGTGACCTGTTTTAAGATAATTGGTAGGCCGTTTTCCAATTGAGTCGATTGTTGTTGAACATGACCAACATGAAAGATCTTCAGAGTTGTGGATCTGTTTACAAAAGGGCCCATCTGAAAAGCATTCGACAAACCCTTTTGAGTAATATTCTCCATTCTCTGTTCAATATCCTCAGCTTTTCCTTTGTTGCATATTTTGATAGCAGGAGATTCAATTTGAGTATATGGTACAACTTCATTTTGTTGCATGATGGTATCTGTCATAGCATTAGAGGAGGAATCAACTTTCTTGGTTACTGTTGGAGATGACATCATTAGTCTTGAAACAACAGGGATAACATACTTGCTGCTAGAAGCTGCAATTTCTTTAATTTTTTTTTGTTTTATTTTCCAAGCTGGACAATTTTGATCTTTATGATTGAGCACTCGGAAATAAGTACAAAAATATCTTGGAACCTTGATGTATCTACATTCAATCATAAATGGTTGAGTTTTACCACTGGTAAAGAGGGGAATGGCCACTGGTAAAGCTTTATGTACTGGAATTCTGAGGCACACCTTGACATTATTCTTTAGAGGATGTTTGCCAAAAGCAAGGTTGTGAAATCGTATATCACAACGCAAATCATTTTTCTAATTTTAAGAATCAAATCATATATTGAATCGTGAATCGTAGATTCATTGTCATTTTTATTTTACATTATGTTGATATAATATGTGTGATATATAGTGAACTCTTATAGAGAATTTATATTAAGGAAACTCAAATTATAAAATATGTATATATTTACTGGAAGTTAGCTATTTTCAAACAGTTTGGAGTGGCACAGTGGATAACTCCAAAGCCGAATGGACAGTAGGTAGTGGGTTCGAACCTCCTTGCACTTACTTTTTTGTTTACATTTAAATATATCACCTATATGAAGGAAAATTGGTCGGTCAAAATTGGTCTGACTGGTCAAAAATCGCATCTTAATAAGAATCTACCCGATTCTAAGTAGGATACGATTCACCTGTGCGAGTTGAATCGAAATTCAAAAATTTGTAGCGAATCGTACAAGTCAACTCGTGACTCGTACGATTTTAAAAACATTGACCAAAAGGATCTTGAGCTTCAATGAGTTCACCCATTTTGAAGGTGAGTTTCTGGAGATCTTGAAATTTTGTACACTCATTTGGAATGTTGCATAGAATAAACCACATTATTTCTTCATCAAAATGGAGTTGATGGTTTTTTGGCCAACCTTCAGTTGGAACCACTTTTAATACCATTAGATAACCAGAAACGAACCATGGTTTTTGAGAATTGATTCTGTTGAAATCGTCTTCAGCTAAGTAATGAATGAGAACTTTGTTACGTAAGCCACTGAAAGTAGTGACAGTAGGAGATTGAGCTAAGGGCCAATTATTGCATATATAGAACCAGATTGAAGATGTAGGAACCAGAGTTTCACAGCATAAATATCCCACCATACACCATTTTCAATTACTGTCAGATTCTGCTAGAACAACTTTTTTATCAACGAAAACTGGTTCAACAAGGGTAGATGGTAAGGTTAATTTCTCAACCATTTGAGCAGAAAGGGTTTGAATATCTTGGTCCAAGTTTTGAGTGTTCACTGTTAGATTTTGGGGTTTCCATCAGGTAAGAGAATTGGATATATATATGAATTTGGTTTGATTGAGATCAGTGTTCCAAATAACTAATATAAAATACAGTTGTAGAGAAAGGAATCTCTTGTTGGTACTGTACTGATATTGATCACAGACAATATGAATGAAAAAAAGGCAAGAGGGGTTTATTTGTTTATGTATTTGAACCTTAAAAATGGAATGAGAAGACTGTTGACTATTATCTGGAGATGTTTCAGGAGAAATTTGGTGTAAGGTAGTTATTGTTATTCTGCAAAGACTGTATTGGGGTATAGGTTTATCATATGGTATGTCACTTTCGTATCCATGCTTTATGGACACCATCTGATTTGAGATATTCACGTGAGTTTGATAATAATAAATCCAAGTAAGGAAAAACCCAATAATATATAGTTGGATTTCCTGGGGTAGAGGAGAGTGGTAATTCCTGACATAGTTTGTGGCAGGTGGATATTTAATGGGTTTGTCTTTTGTTTGATAGACGTAGGTATGGTAGGACAAGCTGCCAAACATAATAATGGTAGAAGAGATGTAGAATGGGGAGTAAGTATGGGAATGGGGGGGAAAGTAATGTTGTAGTTGATGGATTTGAAGGGATTGTTATGGTTCAATAAATGACATATATTTGGTTTTAGAGATGGTAACCCATCTGGCAGACATGCCCCAGACCGCAATGGTGCCTCTTGACTGGTGCTGCATTCTTCTAGTCTGCATAAAACACAAAGTTTTAATTAGGCCCCAAAATACTTTGTAAGAGTTAGATGACCTACCAATGGACCTCTTGAAGGAAGTTCCATGGGAAGTTATGGGTAATGAAGGGGTTAGGTGTTGAAAATAGGGGTTTATAGGGTAATTATGATGAGAAAGTTGGATGGAGTACACATGGCTTTGAAGGGGCGTGAGTAACCAAGCGACGTGAGTGATTACCAAAGACCATAAATGGCAGTTAATGAATGCATTTTTTTCCTTTAAAATGATGGTTTTGGATGAGATTAGCATAATGATGAGTGACAAATATTGCATATTTCTACACCTATTTATTGGCATTTAACTCATCTTTTGTGCTTTAAAATCATATATTATCCCAAATTCTGTATTTTCTTTGTTTTCAAGAATAAATACTTGTACTAATTAATTTTGTGCTTTTAGGTAGTAAATAAAGCTTAGATGAATTGAGGAGCCAAAAGAGAAGAAAGTTGGAGACTAGCGACTATGGAAGAAAAGTTGCAGCCCGCTTGCGCACAAGTAGCAACCCGGTTACAAAGATATGGGCTCAAGCTATCTAGGATCCTACCCATGACCCGAATCCAAACCCGCTCCATCCCGAGCCGTTAGATTGAGTCGTAGCTGCATCCAACGTCTTCTTCACTCGATGCATCATCGTTCACCGCTCCCTACTCACAACCTAGCCTCCTACCACCTTCACCTAGTCGACCGCACCACCAAACACTCCCCTTCTTCTTCTTTCTTCTTTCCTCTCCCGAAAAACACCACCAGCCCTCGGCTCTTCCATTTTCTCCCGACCATCTCTGCAGCTCCAACAACACCAGCATCGTCTCTTTCTCCCGACAACAGCACCAGCACAACCTCCTTCACCACCTCCTAGTTTCTCTCTATCTCCTTCATAGATTCTTCAACCCTAGAAGCTAGGTTTGAGATAGATAGAGTTAGGATTTCTTCAACAGTGGGGGAAACATCAAATTAATGAAGTTACAGATCCGAATTAGCAGAGGGGACAATCAATTCATATGTTTTGGTGAGTGGGTCTCTCTTGGTTTGTTGAATTGAAACACTTTGAGTGAAAATTATGTATAAATGGAAAAGGCAGTGTATGTAAAAACTTATGCCCGGATTAGCCGGTGCACCAAGCTATAGTTTAATTTGTGTTTTAATCATCTTCAACATGTTCTAATTTACTTTGCTAGGGTGTAGATGAAACCCTTAATTGTATGCTAGGTTAATCAATTTCCTGATTTTGTTCTTGATGTGCTTCATTGCTTTAGGAATAATTAATTAACTTTTTGATCAAATGAACCCGTGATGAGTTGTATTGTAAGAAGACAACTTATACTAGGGGTAAGTTAGTGAAATTGGTTGACAATTCTTCCACCTGAGACCTTCAAGGGAAGGACAAGAGCATAATGAGGGTTTGTGTTGCCTTAGTAGAGGATTAAGAGGTGAATTCAATCACCCTAGTGCTCTCTAGCAATTATTACAATCTGTTTTTGCATAAATTCTTTACAATCTGTCTTATTATTAGTTCATTACAACTCTCTTTGTCGTATCGACACAATCAAAACCCCCCTTGTTGCTACTATCACCTTGAATCAGTTTAGTTAGACCAAAGAATCAGTTTTACACCCTCCAAGTCTCTGTGGATCGACCTGTGCTTGCCTTGTGTTGCTCGTCGACACTGTGCACTTGTAGTTTACAATAGTAGGCATATTTCCCAGCCTACCATGTTTTTGGCGCCGCTGCCGGGGATTTGGTAGCGGTGTATTTGATCAGTAGTTCACTTTTCAGTCACATATTTGCATCTCTTTTGGTTTTCTTTAGAACTAGTTACTTGCATCCTGCATCATTGGTAAATTAGTGTAACGTGTTCCATTCCAAGCCTTTTGTTTTCAGCATCTGTAGCTAGCTCTGTTTATGGCTCAGGTTGTAAATTTGTTAGGTTTCTGCTGTTGTCGTTTTCTTTGAATATAGTTAAACCATTTGTATAGTTGCATTAGTAAGCATTCTGTAGGAATTTGTAAATATTTGTTTTGGTTAGTCGTTCATTGTTATCTTGTTAATGCCTACTACCTAGTCTTAGCCTCAGCCACAAAAGTCAAAACTCACTCCTTGGTGTACTTGAACATTGAATCTACAAGCATGGCTTGTTCCCATCTCAGCTGCATCGCATCACCCATCCTAAACTTTTCTGCTCTTTTCATTGTGCTGGCTGAATCATTGATAAGTGCATATTTCACATATATTTAATGTCAATTCCATGCTAGTATATGTTGGTTTTCTTGCAAATTATTGTATATTACGCTTGTTTTCTCTTATTTGTGTTTTGTTAGGTAAATCATCCAAAAGAAGTGAATATGCAAGGAAAGATGCTAGCTATAAGTGGAGAAGGGCCAAAGACCAATTGGAACTCGTTCAAATACAAGATTTCTACTTTTCATTGTGTAGAGGACGAGAAGATGAAGACGATGGCGAAAGAACGGAGTCATTCTGAGTTCGTATGAAGAAGTTATGAGCAAAACAAGAACTCATAAGCAAAGGGCAAAATGGTCATTTTCCAAGGGAAGCGCTATTGGTATCCCAACCGGATGATAAGGGACACCTTCCTGTTAAGGGGTAGTCAAGTTCAAGGGAAATGCTAAAAGGAGTCTGGTCTTTTACAAAGGGGGAAGCCAGAATTCAAACATTACTAAAGGCACCTGCCTTATTACTAAGGGCACTTCGTCTTCACTATTCTTAAACAGAAAATAAGCAATGGCAGATAGAGTTTGATGATCATGATGATCACGGTGATGATGGATCTTGATTAACAGTATATTCGAATTGAATGCATCACTGGGTTCAGGAGAATGATATGAATCTTGGGTATGATCCTGATTTCACATCAGGGGTGTCCAGCCATCATGATCAGAGAATGGTGATGATCATGATGAGATGATGGTTTAGAGAAAATCTCGAGTTCAACTGTGTCATTAGGTTTCTGAAGGTGAGACGAAGCTTGGGTAAGTGACTGATTTCCATAAATCAGTGGTGTTCGAGTTCGGGGAGAAATCAGGCGAGACAATAACGATGAAATGCTGCCATTATCGGCCATTGATGGAGAGGGTCTGTTGGAAGAAACAGTAGAAGTTCGATGGCAGCGATGGGGTTATGGGACGATGATGGCATTTGCAGTTGCCATTGGTGATCGATTGTTGCTGACGGAAGAACAGAGTTGAAGAAATGGACAGAGAATGGGGATTTGCTGTGAAGCTCGACGAGGCAATGGAGGAAGCTCATGATCGATCGGTTATCGATGGAGGGTACTCGAGCTTGGCAGTAGACATCACAGGCTATTGAAGAACAGGGAACGGTGAAGGAAGTTGAGATGCTGATGCTGGCAGTAAGGATGACGAGCTCGAGATGAAGATCAGTGAAGAAAGTTTGGCATCGATTGCTGTCATTGGTTGTGAACGAAGGGACGTCTTGGGCAGAGTTCTGAAGCTGATAGAACGAGATGGAGAAGCAGAGTTGCAGTCGATGACAGCCGGAGATTAACCGGTGGTAGGGAATTGACGGTGTAGATGGAAGCTCAATATTCGTACAAATTGAAAATTGAAAAAAAATTGAGGCAAGCACGTGGTAGGGTTGGGTTTGCAGCACTTCTGCCCAGGCTCTGACGCGTAGAGAGTAAAGTGGTGATCCAGTGTGTTGTAGATCACCAAAGTGGGACAGTTCGACGGTGCATATGAAGTACAAGGATTCATCAGAGGATCGAACGGAACAAAAACCATATACACGCTACTAGAGTGTACCGCGCTGCACCCAATTATCAGTGGGATAAACTCCACCGACTTTGCATCTTTATCTAGTACGACTATTGTGGATCGACTAGGGTATTTGAAGCCTATAAATAGCTACCTAAACCAAAAGAGAGATACAACTTTGGGGGGAGAGAAAAATACAAAGAATTTTTGGGGATCTCTTTTCTCATCTTTTTGCCTCTACTCTGTTTTCTAGGGTTTAGAAACATGAAGTCTTTTCTCTTTCTTCTTGTTATGAACTCCATGAATATGAGCTAGAGTTTCTTTTGGTTATGGATTAGTTGGATTTCCAAACATGAGTTTTTATGAAATAAATTAGTTTTCTCTCATATTATCGTTTATGATTCACCATTAATATTGGTATATGATCTGAATGCTTGTTTAGTCGAGTCGCGAATCGATAGAGTTTGTTTTCATCTCTCTTGCTAGATTAGGATTTATTATACGCAAAAGTGATAGATTCCTGATTACGAGTAGCATAATTGTGATTATTGCTTGTAGTGATACATCCTAGTAGTCACATGTGAACCATAACCTTTGTTAAATCGGATTAGTGCTTTTACACGTTCAATTGCTTTGATTGGCCTGATTTCATAGAACTTAATGCATCTAGGGAATTAAACTTGATTAATGCTTTTACACGTTAGGTTGTTCCTTTAGATAGAATTCATATTTGCATCTTTTAATGTGTTTGTTGATGACAAGAGGAGATTAGCGGGATATTCTTGCGATCAAGGTATTCTAGGGCCTTTGATAAAAGTTGAGATTAAAATATCAATTCTAGTTATTGTGTTGAAAACATGTTTGTGATTGAAGATGAAATCCATGACCAATACTTTCTCATCCTTGATTTGATTTGTTTACCTTTATTGTTTGCTTTCATATTATTTTAGTTACATTAAAATCAGAAAATCCCCCGTGTTACTTATAAGATACCGAAACAGTTTGACAACCAAGACCTCTCTGTGGGAAAGATCCTTTCTTGCCCTTGCTTCATTATATATTTTGAGTAGTAAGAAAGTGTAATTTATATTTGTGTCGGCTGACGACCGGTCAATCATAAGCAGTAATAGGTGTTACATAGTTGTTGTTTTAAGTTTAAAATTATTGTTCTTTGTACTGTGCAAGCATAGGTTAGATTTAGATTAAAATCTGTAGCTGTCATTTGGTTTGCATCATATTTTGGGTTTGTAGAGTTCCATTTTACTTAATTTGCATCTGTAGCTTAGTTTGTACATTGGTTAATTCTCTAGGTTTTCTAGTGTTCAGCATACTGCCATCTGAAAATTTCAATTTATTGTGATTCTGTAGTTTGTAATCAGCATCCTGTCACTTTGTACATAAGATATTCTAGTAGTTGATACATTTTAGCATAACTTCGTTAGTGTCTTGTTCATTTGTTAATACCTATCGTTTAACTCAGTACTTGAACATTGAACCTGCAATCCTGCATTGTGGTATCCATCTATGGTTGAAACCCTCTGCTGTGCTAGCTAAATCCTGAGTAGTATTGGGTGTTGCGAATCTGTTGTTTCTGCATAAAAGTTCTTTCTTTTTCCTGTGTTAGCATAACTTAAATTTCGTAGCTTGTCATAAAACAGTGCATCTGTAGGTTAAGCATTTGCATTATCTAGCTTGTTAGTTACCTATTAGTTAAATTTTTTATCACTTGTGATATACCAATCCTAGCATCATGCATCTCACTCCAGTTTGGACATTCTTGCATTTGAAACTTGTTTATAATCTGCAGCTCGTATCAACTTCATCTTACTCTATTGTGACTGTCCTCATCACCGGTAACTTGGTCTCGTCTCTGGAAGATAACCAAGTGGAGTAATTCATTGTCATGCTATAGAGTCTTCTCGTTATTGATAGCCAATATCGATATTCATCATCTTTGCTTTAAGTTGCACATTTCTGGGACTGACTTCTTTTTTTTGAGTAACCAGGTACTTGTGAGGCTGAAATACAAACCAAGGAGGGGGAGAAGAAGGAGCATCACAATTTATGAAAGTGCCTAAACCCAGTTTTATACTGGCGGTATTGTATTCTCAAACTTGATGTCCGTATTAAGTAATTTGATTCCTGAAATAGTGTTCATTACTGATTTTCAATTCCGGTATCCATAAGCATAATTCAGTGTTGTCTGAGTGAAATGTTTGCTTGCTGAATTCATAACCTCACTGTCCAAACTGTCAATCTCTGAATTTCTGAGTACTATACCTTGTTCACCTGGTAAACTAGTTGCCTGACTAATCTTGTCTTGAGTGCATCAATTAATCTCAGCAGAACTCGTGCCTGTGTGCGTTTAGCCCTGAATCTTGTTGTCATTCCTATAAGCATTACTTTCCTGGTTGGCACATCACTGCTTGTCTGTAGTACAGCATCACAAAGCCGTGTACACAAATTCTAGGGCCAGCCATTCAATTCTCATGAGCATTGTCTCCCTATATTTACTGAAACTGAGTGCATTTGTGTCTTGGCTGATCAGTACTACATCTTTGAATTTGTGTGCAAAGGCATAATCATGTGATACTTGAGTTTTGCATTGGTTAACTGAATCTGTTGTTTGGTGTGCTACACTTGTATGATCGTGAATCTCTGAACCTGTCTGTCTATTCTCTAAGCTTCATCTGTGGCCTGGCATGGGTACTTGTTGCTTATTTTGGGTATAATATAGTATATGGCATGTCTGTTAGGCTACTATTGTTTTGTTTTGTGACCAAATTGATTGCCTGACATGTCTAAATTTTTGAATGGGGTTAGGGATGAGAAATCATCGCAAAAATCAATTAGAGAACTTGCTTACGGGCATGCTTCACATTATGAACCCCCCACATACCATGATGTTAATAATTTTAGGGATTATTATGAACCTTCTCAGGGTCCTGAGCCTGAATACACATACCCTAGTTATTATTCGCACATGTATCATCCACCGCCAGGGGAGGTTAAACAATTTTGTACTCCAATGAACTCTTGTATGCAATCTGTGATGGAGAATATCAAACTCATTGAGCAAAATAATGCTAGATTTAAATTGAAAGCATTGCATGATCATCCATATAGCAACACATCTGAATGCCCATTCGATAGTGAACCTCATACACAACCATGTATTGAATATCCATGTGAAATGAGAATACCCACTATTGAAGACTCCCCTTCCATTGAACAACTTAATATGATCTTAAGGATGAATCTGATTCATTTACAAAATGAAGGAAGGGGGAAATTTCAAAATGAAATGTTTATCAGCCCTAATGAAGTAAATTTTGAAAATTGTGTGTCTGGTCCTACTCATGTAACTGATACTGAATATGAACCTCACCTAGAGGCAAATGAGTTGACTGAAAACACCAAAGCTGTTAATAGGGATGAGTATGCATATTACTCAGATGATGATATGTTATAAGAGCATGTGTATTCTGAAAATATGGTGGAACCTTTGGGTTTAGAGACATTAGGCTTCTCTGCTGCGACCCTTATGAATGATGCTTCTTCTAATGTTCAATCTATAAATACATGTGATGCTGATTTTGAATTGGGGTTTGAACAATTGTTCATTGAAAGTGACCATGCTACACAACTTGTCTGTGACTTAGGGAAGGCTGAATTTTCTGTAGACATCAATAATTCTATGCATGAAAATAACTTTGATATGTCCAATTCCTCGCGTAGGTCACAACATAATGTTTCTCCCGGTCTGTCTATGCATGGGATTGAAATTTTTGATGATGATTCTCGGTTGGGACTTGCTAATTTGTTCAATGACTCGTGAGTATGACACTCATTGTTCTTGTTTCGACTTGGGAAAACTCGAATCAAGCGTTGTGACATTTTTGAACCTAAACATGAACACAACTTAGACGCATCTGATTTTCTCGCCTAAGTCATACTCTGATGGTATTGCACCCAACCTAGATTTTGCTTGTGACAAAAGTTTAAAGCCAACTATGCTAAGAGTACCTAATCTAGGCCTGAGTCAGTGTGCTTCTCAAGTCCTTTTGGACTACTTTTCTCGCTAAATATAATACCCTTGAAGAGCCACAGTTGGAATGTGTATATCTGCCTGTTCTTATCAAAACTCATTTTGAATTAGACCTTGTGCATGATGTACCTCTAAAATTGCAAGATTTTGTGCTCAAAAACACATTTGTTGACAAGTTTAGGTTTGGGGGTAACTCGTTCACATATGCAGTCTTACTTGCACTCTCTTGTTATATTTGTGTAAGGCTGTTGATGTTTCTGCATATCGTCTTTTGGGTTGATCCTCAACTCTTTAGATTGTTGGTGTATGGTGAATTTTCTTGTATATAATCCAGTAGGTAATATTACATCTTCTATCTTGAATCGGTTGAGTCTTCTTTGGTAGATATTGTGCCAATCCAATATGACATCAACTAAGTTCTTTTTGGGTTCTAGCCGTGATTAATGAAGCTCTAATCTTGCTTTCGCCGACATACCGGTAATCTCTTTCCTTTAAATCTGCTCTGCCCTGTTCTCCTGGTATGTGGTTGTAATTCTGATCATATTTTGAAACATTGAGGACAATGTTAGATTTAGGTTTGGGGGTGTGTTTTGCATATAGAGTTTTTAGTTTTAGTCTTTTATTGTTTTTAGTCTTTTATTAAAAAAAAAAAAAAAAAACTCTTTGTAAATACTTGCATAAAACCTCCAACTTTTAGAGATCTTAGAGTCACTAGCATGCTTCTAGCTATGTTTACATAGAGAGTCTGACCGAAATAACTGAACTTGGAAGTCACTGGAGAACACAATCGGGTTTCTTAGTTGATTAGAGCGTTAAAGTTGGATTTAACCATGCCGGGGGGCGAATTAGGTGCTGCAAAGATATTTGGTAGTAGAATTGTGATCACCCATAGTGGAGACTACCCATTTTTACATCAAGCGAGGCACCGACCTTCAATTTTTGTGACTTTCTAGAAAAGCTTTTAGAGTGTGTGTCACCGTACGTCAATTCCGGGTAGGAATGGTGAGCTACCCAACTTCGCACCACTATTTTTGATATCTTGAGTGCTAATTTTGTCAATCATGAGGATGACGTCTAAAGATGAAAACTCCTTCTTGTAGTTTGATTAGCAGTTAACACCACTCTCTCCCTCTCGACAATATCAACAGATCCATCGAAACACATCATCAACGAGCAGAGCAACGTCAGAATATTTGAAGAAAAGTTGAAATAGTCCAAGGTTTACATGCAACAATTCAATGAAAAGAAAATAAGATGAGAATTAGTGAAGTTTATGAAATCAAGACAATACAGGTTGTGAAGAATTCAGTGATAAAGTCCTTCATCCATGGAGTTAGTAGTTTCATTATTTTTGTTGTTATTTTCATTTCATGTGTTAATTAAAAAAAATAAAAATTGTAGTTTATTTTCTTAGTTTAGTTTTGATACCACCATGGTAAAGAAGAAGAATTCAAGAAGAAAATTCCAAGCAACAAGGAAATTGAAGAGAAAAGTTATAAATTGTCAAGTTTTTGCGAAGTTCAGAAGTTCATCATCAACAGTTGAAGACCGAAGACCGGAGATTGAAGACATTTCTATGGATGTTGTGAGAGTGGTGTTGATTGCCGATCGGATGTGAAGGTAAGTGAGTACTCCCATCCTTGCTAATGGTTGATTTCCTTTCTTAGAGATCATAAGAAAAGATTCTTTTTGTCCACAATTCTGTGGAGTCTCCAGAAACTATTTCGGAAGGTTCTCCTTCCCACCATTCAACGTGTGCAGGATTTCTCTCTTTATTCCTGCCTGCATACATGAGAGACTAAAAAAGCGATCTTTTTGAGTGCAATTATCATAAAACCCTATTGGTGAGGTAGAAGTCGAGGCTTGTGATCACTCTCGAATCCGAATTCTTTCATATGATATGGTTATTTCTCGCTCAACTCTTAAGGATGAGAATGCGTTCTTTGATAGTTCTAACTTCGTGTTACTAGCATGCAGAAACTCTATGTCCTCATAGATCCTTGGATGCTTGAGACTCTTTTACGCTCTGAAGTTGGAGAAGGTTTTGTGGGTACACCTCTGGTAAACCCTCACGAGACTACAACTCGTCCACTAGGGACACCTAGGGGTTTAAAGGCTTAGTGCATACACTAAATGCATTCGAGAGACCAGCGATAGTGGTATAGTTAGGATTTCTTAATTTCTGTTTCACTTGAGGACAAGTAAAATTCAGGTTTGGGGGTATTTGATGAGTGCCAAATATTGCATATTTCTACACCTATTTATTGGCATTTAACTCATCTTTTGTGCTTTAAAATCATATATTATCCCAAATTCTGTATTTTCTTTGTTTTCAAGAATAAATACTTGTACTAATTAATTTTGTGCTTTTAGGTAGTAAATAAAGCTTGGATGAATTGAGGAGCCAAAAGAGCAAAAAGTTGGAGACTAGCGACTATGGAAGAGAAGTTGCAGCCCGCTTGCGCACAAGTAGCAACCCGGTTACAAAGATATGGGCTCGAGCTATCTAGGATCCTACCCATGACCCGAATCCAAACCCGCTCCATCCTGAGCCGTTAGATTGAGTCAGGTAGCTGCATCCAACGTCTTCTTCACTCGATGCATCATCGTTCGCTGCTCCCTACTCACACCATAGCCTCCTACCACCTTCACCTAGTCGACCAAACCACCAAACACTCCCCTTCTTCTTCTTTCTTCTTTCCTCTCCCGAAAAACACCAGAGCCTCAGCTCTTCCATTTTCTCCCGACCATCTCTGCAGCTCCAACAACACCAGCAGCGTCTCTTTCTCCCGACAATAGCACCAGCACAACCTCCTTCACCACCTCCTAGTTTCTCTCTATCTCCTTCATAGCTTCTTCAACCCTAGAAGCTAAGTTTGAGATAGATATAGTTAGGGTTTCTTCAACAGTGGCGGAAACATCAAATTAATGAAGTTGCAGATCCGAATTAGCAGAGGGGACAATCAATTCATATGTTTTGGTGAGTGGGTCTCTCTTGGTTTGTTGAATTGAAACACTTTGAGTGAAAATTATGTATAAATGGAAAAGGCATTGTATGTAAAAACTTATGCCCGGATTAGCCGGTGCACCAAGCTATAGTTTAATTTTTGTTTTAATCATCTTCAGCATGTTCTAATTTACTTTGCTAGGGTGTAGATGAAACCCTTAATTGTATGCTAGGTTAATCAATTTCCTGATTTTGTTCTTGATGTGCTTCATTGCTTTAAGAATAATTAATTAGCTTTTTGATCCAATGAACCTGTGATGAGTTGTACTGTAAGAAGACAACTTATACTAGGGGTAAGTTAGTGAAATTGGTTGACAATTCTTCCACCTGAGACCTTCAAGGGAAGGACAAGAGCATAATGAGGGTTTGTGTTGCCTTAGTATAGGATTAAGAGGTGAATTCAATCACCCTAGTGCTCTCTAGCAATTGTTACAATATGTTTTTGCATAAATTCTTTACAATCTGTCTTATTATTAGTTCATTACAACTCTCTTTGTCGTATCGACACAATCAAAACCCCCTTGTTGCTACTCTCACCTTGAATAAGTTTAGTTAGACCAAAGAATCAGTTTTACACCCTCCAAGTCTCTGTGGATCGACCTGTGCCTGCCCTGTGTTGCTTGTCGAAACTGTGCACTTGTAGTTTACAATAGTAGGCATCTTTCCCAGCCTACCACATAACCCTTAGCAATTTGACCAGAATAACAAAAAATTAGATATATGATCTCTAAGTATGGCAAGTTCTAGTAACCCCATACCGACCGATGCTGTAATTTCTGATCAATACCAATTAGCCAAAACACAAGCTTTTTCACTTCCGATGGATGAATTAATGAGGCTGAGGGATGAAGTTCAATCTGAGATAAACAGACGTGCAAGTGAAGAGGAAAAACGACAAAGAGAAGATGAAGAGAATAAGAGAAGAGAAGAAGAGGAAACTGAGTCTCTCTATTGTGCATGGTTACCACATCATTTTGCACGAGTTGATCGAAAGGAGGAGGAGCGATCTGAAAGGTATCAGAAAGGTCTGAAGTATGGCAGTGCGACTGAAAGTGACTATGAGGGAGGATTTGATGCAGGATTTGAGTACCCATTGGAAGAAGTAAATACCAGTGAGGAAGATTATGTTGCTGCTGAAGACAAGAGAAAGATGGAGAAATATCTTGATTGGAAGTTACAAAGGCGTTTTGAGTTTAAGAGAGCCAATCCCAAGATATTTGCAAGAACCATGCATGAAGGAGAGCCAAGGGTTGAGAAGAAAGATCTTGTGATAATTCACCCTTGAGTTGCCTGTTCCAGTGATTCTGATGAAGATCTCATTGAAGTATCCAGTGATGAAGAAGATGATGAAGATTCGTCATCAGGGGATAGTGATACATCCCATGCTTCGTCAGGCAGCAGCTGCAGTGAACGATATGAGGAGGATGAGGTGGACTGGAGTTACGATGAGGAGGACAATTAAAGTTCTCCTTTGGGGTATAGAGGGAGGCCAAGCTTTCGACTTTAAAAAAGTTTGATTATGATTAGCAAGTTTTTTCCCAGATGGCTGCCTCTATGCTTACTCCTGGTATTTCGAATTTTGCTGATGATGTTGGTAAACAGGCTTTTGGTGGTTCTTTTTTTTCGGCTGGTTTTGGTAAGTGAAGCTTTTTTGTTTTCAGATTCTTTCTTATAGCTGGTTTTGTTCCTTTTTGTGGGCAACAGGTAATGGTATTGTTTTTTGTGAAGTTGATGATGGTAGAAGATGTTTGTTTTGATCGGTGATGTTTTGGTACTGGTATAGTTGATTGTAAATTGGGTAGTGGGTATCGAGTTGTAAGTCTGTAAGAATGACAGACGGGGTTGGGATGTGTTTTAAGTTGTTTTTGGTACTGTGAATGGTAGTGATGATGATTTTAGTTTTCTGAAAATGTTTGCTTTTGAATCTTATAATGCATCAATCTTATAATGGAGATGCACCAATTAGTAAGAAGAACAATGAAGAACCTTAGTAAACTGTTAATGATTGAGCAGGAGTTCCTAGATTTGCTATGAAATTCACTAAATTACATCTGAAGTTCTTGAGAGAATCTGACGTCACGATGACGGGTCAGAGCTCACTATTGACTAAGTTTAAACCCGCGGCCATTGCGTTGTCTTTGCTGACAGTTCATTTGTCACCAAGATAAAGCAGAGGCAAATTTAGTGTGGCAAGACAGTAGATTAAAGCGCCTGAAGTTCTTGTATTAGAAAAAAGATGAAGACAAAACGGACGACTAAAAAACGAACAATAAGGAATTTTTTCGTGGTTCTGTTAACATTATAATTACAATAAACTGTGTTCGATGCATCCAACATGAAGCGGTAAAACGGTGGTCAGAACTATTTGATGGAAGCATTAGGACCAGGGAGAATACATGTTCGAATCTTCCTCTCTTAGTTTAGTTTATCGGCGCACAGGCATAAGCCATAAAAGTGCATCTTCCTCTCTTAGTTAAGTGAATTCTTTTTATGGGCACACAGGCATAAGCCATAAAAGTGCATCTCAAAAACATACTCCCTCCGTCCCACTATTAGATGACCTACTTAGTTTAAAATTTTATCCCACCATTAGTTGACCTATTTCATTAAACAAGAGAATATTTCTAAAGTTATCATTTTGATTAATTATCGTTAGTATAAGAAATGTATATAATTTGATATCCATGTTTATACCCGTTATGTAGGTGTTTTAAAATGCGTTTTGAGAGATAAATCATTTCTAAATTTTACAAATTACTATTCATAAAGGTATAATTGTAAAAAATACTTAAAAATACTTTTTACCATTCCTCGCCTTAAGAATTGTGCAAACTTCAATTAGGTCATCTAATAGTGGGACGGAGGAAGTATATGTCTAGAAAATTAAGTGCATCTTCCTCTCTTAGTTTAGTGAATTCTTTTTATGGGCACACTGGCATAAGCCATAAAAGTGTATCTCAAAAACATATATGTCTAGAAAATTTGATAAGATTTTTGTTAAAGGGAGAGCAAAAAGTGATCCGAGGAGAGCAAAACTCGTAGTTAACTCAGTAACTAGGACCGATTTAATACAAATGTCCGAGTCGGACAAAATTACCCTTAGCGATCACACAATTTTCACACACGTTTAAAATTATCTGAACCTAGTCCTCTCATCGAGCCATCGTTTCTTCTTACCCTTGCCACCACTAGAAAAATTCAGTCCAAACTCAAAGATAAAATACACGTAACAAAACAAAAATGTTAAGTTGTGTTAGTTATGTTCCTTGATTTGAGGAGAGGTGGTGCACAAAAGATCAGTATCAGTTTCGTAGGATGAAAACCTACCTTTTATTCATCAATCAATCATTGTTACCATTCAAAAAAGTTAAAAAAGAAGTAATATGATTCTCCGTCATAAAATGAAATCCAGTATAAGGATCCTGGCATATATTAACAACACTTCCATCTTGATTGAATGGGTTCGTACAACAAGAATAAATTCTCGCATCACAACAGTTTCGTCCTCTTTGCCGAAAATCTCCAAATCATGATCCCACTGCGTCTACCTCTTGGTGATACATAGATTTCTTCAACTATTGTAGTACACGGTTTATTCATTTGTTGTGTAGGCTTATGTGGGTTTATTTTCTTATATACACAACAATATCTTCGCGCAACAGTGAATACGATTGAGAGAACAAAATTCATCCCCATTAATGAAGAAGTTTAAGTTTCCCTAAAGATAATTAGGGTTAGAGAGAAGGATAAAACGAAGGAGGTGAGTGGGAAATTTCATGATGACTCGGACAAGTATGTGAAATTTCGTAGAAAAGGGTAATTTAGTCCGACTCATAGATATATTAAAAACCGGGTTTAGCTAGTGAGTTGGTTACGGTTTTTGCTCTCCTCGGATCCGTTTTTGCTCTCCCTCTAACAAAAATCATTTGATAATGGTCTTACCTGGTAAAACTGATGAACAACAAAATTAGGTATTCTATCACTCAATCATGGTCATTCATTACAAAAACACTTTATATTACTAGGCAAGAAACACAGAATCTGACAGAGATTTTCAAGAACACTTTATATTACTATAGAACTGGCAAGAAACACAGAATCTGACAGAGATGGACATGACTTGCTCATTGTAATATCGATCGATCATCCTTCGAAATTGCAGGTGGAAACATATTTTCGCTGTCTCCCCGCGCTAAATTGACATAAATCTCAACGATCTTCCAAAAGAGTAGGCACTAAAGAAGGGACAATACAAAGGAAGTGAAAAACTAATGTGGTTACTGGTTACTAACCCGCTTAGGCAATATCTTTGGTCGGAACTCGTACTTCTGGTGTCCTTTAGGGTAAGAGATTTCCGTTGAGGGCCCCAAGTTGTAGCAAAAAGTAATTTAGCATACTTGCCACTCTAAACAATGTTTGGCTACTTGTTGCAGACAATTAGTCAGATTCCAAAGTTGCATAATACCTTGTAACCAATACTTGGGTCATCCGATAGGAGCATCTTCTTGAGATAAGAAAACTGCATACTAAAGTGGTAACGGAGGGGATGTACTGACTAATGGAGCTTATAACTCATATTGTTGTCCTTGTTAGGTGAATCACTTACTCTCTGACTTAGGTTTTTTTTTCCTAGTGTTTCCATTCAAGGAAAGTTCCATGTTCATGGCAATATCCAGATCCTGGATTGCATCTGACATCCCTCTCCTATACCACACGCCCACAGTGATGACAGAGTTATGAATCAATTCTTTGGTTTGTGTGGGAACAGTGGAAATCTCCCTTGGTTGAAAAAGCATTTATATCAGTAAAATTCTACAATACAACCATAGAATCTGTGCCAGTATGGACTTTAGGAAGCTGATGCTTAAAGACCAAGCTCAGCTCCCTGCAATTCATGCAACATCATAGTAACAGGGCTAGAACCACCTATAGCTGCAGCAACAGGCACTGTTTCTTATAATAGCACTGAAACCCCCAGAGGTGTTCCTTTTTAACCCATCTATATTCACCATAACTTCATCCTTAGCAGGATAAGCTATGACCTCCTTCTTCACCAAACTTGCAGGTAATATTCCACCTCTGCACGAACTCCCTCACAGCAACTTCAATCTTACATCAGCAGTATACAACACTCTCTTTCCTCTTCTACATATCCATACCAATGTCAATAAACAAGAAATTTCAATTTAAAGACCATGAATTTCCTATCAAAATACCATACATTTTGTAGTCAAAACACTTAAGGTTTGGAACATCAATGAAAAAAAAAAAAAGGTGTTAATATTACAGACCATTTGATAATGAAAAAAAAGTATCATATCCAGTCAAGAACTAAACATTGCTTGGTGTCTGAGAGAAAACTACCTTGAAAAAAACCACCAGGACTTCTTGAACCTCGCCTGCTACATAGTTGCTGTCAATAAGCCTAGCTTCCATTAGTGGGGTAAAGTGGCAGGTGCTTCATCTGTATACCAGGCTACCACGGATATACATACTACCAGATATGTAGGTGCAACATGATACAGCATACTTGTTCCATAGAAAAAATTGACAGCAAACAGTTGACCCAGAATCATTTCGCAGTAAGTTCTGAATATAAGTTGACCAAGGCCTGAAGCATCATGGCGGAAGCATAGACATATGATGCATAAGACTGTGATGGCTATCGAACACCCAAGGTAAAGGAAAGCGCCTGATAAGTATGTGATCCAAGCCAATATTCTGACAAGGACTTGGAAGAAGCAATTTTCATAAACATAAAGAATCCATCTCCAGGTTCTGCTTTCCCGAAGGTGTTCAGCACATTCTTCCATATCCCTTGAGTGGTCCTCCAGACAGAATTGCACAGTGAATGCAGTAAAATAAAAGCCCAAGTAAGAGAAGACACACCAGGTGAGCATAAAGAGGATCCAGCCAAGTAAATGGCCGTCATCAAACGCCTTGGGTATGTCTGAGAAGAGTGGTACAAGGCCAAAAGGAACAGAAGTGAAAAGGAGGAACTTCAAAAATCCACACCGCCTCCGAAGAGGTGGCGCCCTCAGAAATGCTCCAATTGCAGAAAACTTTATCACGCTGTAGGGCCTCTGCACCAACACAAACAATCATATTAAAGATCTGGGACATTCCTGTATGAAAACTCCATTAGTCACGGATACAGTGGCTGGGAAAGTAAATTGAGTGTCACGTTATGCACACAAAACATCACGGCGACTCAGTAAACAGAGTGTCACATCAGGCACATAACAATGGTAATGCGACTCAGACAATAGATGGAGTGTCACATTCCGAACATGACAAGATGCGATACCGATACACTAGAGTACTAATAGATTGATCTGATTATGTGCAGTTATTAGATCAGAATGTTATATTAGTGGTAAAATTGATCCGATCGAAGCGTGTTGAATTATTAGAGTACACAATCTGTAACTATTCTCTTGTTAGCTTCCACCTCCTAACCCTTATATCTCTTAGTAAAATTCCCTATTCAGTATCCGAAGAGAAAGAAAAAATCAGAACTCAGAAGCGCCAAATGCATCCACTTGACAGAAATCAGAAGCGCAGATAGTCTTTCAAAATTAGCTAGAGTTGAGACAATTACTAGAACATGTTTCTTCACCTGATGTAATCAGATTGCAGCTTTTAATAGATCCAAGTCATGTAAAAAAAAAAAGAAGATTAAATACGAATTAGGGAATTACCGTGTCGGGACCTCGACGGTCGTGTGCCATCGCCTCGATCAACATCACTCGAAAACAATTTGAAACTGAAACTTATGGAACATAATCAGAATGATTATAAAATCATCTCAAAACAAAATAACAGATATGAGATATCAAAAAAATCACTGGTTTATCACAGACACGTCAATATTATTAAGATTTTAAGAAACATGAAGTAGCAGAAGACAGAATAAGCTTATATGAGAATCATCAGAAGAAGAGAATGAAAGTAGTTACCTATGGGGATACTACACTGTTGAAGATATCTCAAGTGTTCTCCTTCTTCACCCCGATACTTATTTCTTCGCTCAAATCGCTGAAACAAACATTAAAACAGACAAAAACCCTATGAACATTAAAATCGATCAAATACTAAGCCTCGTATGAAGATTTTGAAGAAAAGAAAGTAGCATTGTAAATTTCCATTTTAGAATAAGCTTATATCAAAATCAACATCATTTGGAAGAATGAAAGTTACCTATAGGGATATTGTTGATTATTACTCAAGTGTTTTCTTCTTCACAGACCCAATACTCAGTCTCTTCTCTCAATTTCTTTGGTTTTTCTTCTCTCTCACTGAGAAAGAAGAACAATTCCTACACAGAGAGGAGGGAAGGAAGAAAATAAAGACTGTAGTACTAACAGCTAATGGACGAAACACGATAGAGAGAGAATGCACATTCTGTTACGGATTTCAGTCAAAATATTTTTATGTTTTCTATACCCAATTGGAGTCCGAGTTGGTGGTACTGCTTATATATTTTTACACCCCCGGATTTCAGTCAATATATATATATATATATATATATATATTTTTCTTCTTCTTCTTTTAAAAAACCTGAAAATATTTGTATGCCCCTTCATAATCGGTACAGTATAATTTCTATAAAATAATAGGTTTGGGACCAAGAAAAATTATTATTTTAAAGAAATATTATATTATCGATAATATAATAAATTATTATTTTATAATTAAATATTATATGATTATTTTAGAAAGTAATTCCTTTCTTGGAGGTTGAATAATACTTGTAGGTTAAGCAAATTATCGACTAATTTTATTAAGAGCTATCATCATAGAAATCCTTAAGTTTCAGTTTTTCTACCGATCCAGACACCTTTTGATTCAAACCATATAGAAGGACAAGTGAGTCTGTCCGTCTATATTCTTTAAGTTTCATCTTTTTAATCCGAGTTTACCTCTCAGTTTACCATAGTTACCTTTATACTAAGGTTAGGAAAATTGGGTTGGTTTGAGAAACCGAATGGAAGATGATTTTTCTCTCTACCAGAAGCTATTTTACCCCAAGGAGCAACAATCGATGGAGACGCGGCGATTGATGGAGAAGCCGCAATTCAGTTATTTATTATTGTGATATTGTATAGACAGATCGGAGATGTGTTCTTATTTCATTGATTCAAAACTCTAATCATAGAGTACAGGTATCAGTAAGAAATCTCGATTTGGTTCTGTTTGTTTATCCTAGAAATAACAATTCTCATCAAACACCACCTATAAAACCCGCTTTTTTAGAATCAAAACTATCAAGACTACCAACATCAACAAACCCAATACCAAGATTAGCTTATTTGATCTCTCGGGTCAAGTGGAGATGGAGAAAGTATGAAGATAGTTGTGAAAGCAATATATCATCCATTAAATCAGTATGTATTGCATTTAGACCTTGAAGCTTCATTAAGTGAGAGATTGATTTTAGTTAAATTTGTTGAAAATGAAGATGTTTTTAGTGAGATTGGTAATGTTGAAGTTGTTGTCAGAGCTAATTTGATTACATATAGAGGACCTACTGTGGTTAGTAATACACTTCATGCTGCTGCTATTTTGATGAAGAAAGATGTGGAATGGGATTGGTTTATTAATCTCAGTGCTTCTGATTATCCTTTGGTTACACAAGATGGTAAATTGCACTTCCTTTACCTAGAATCCTTGATTTTTCTAGTGGCGATTTTTTTAATTTATGTTTGTTCCAAGTGGAGGGATTGCAGTTTTCAAAAGAGATCAACTAACTCCATGGGAAATGAAATGAAATGAACATTCTGGTCTTAGTTGCCACCATACTGTCTGGTAGCTTGCATTCGTTTACGGGTCTTAACTCTTAGTTGCCATAGGCACCACAAACTCCGTGTGAATGTGCATCATAATCTGTTCTTTCTGTATCAGTTGTAAATTAAGAATGAATGAATCTTGTTTATGGTGTCTTTTGAGTTTTGATCCGTCAGCTATGTTCAAGGCTTCATTCATATGCCTATAATGTGCATTGTAATCGGGTTTCCTCTGTATGAGTTGCCGATTATTTAAGAATGAATGTTGCAAAGGCATTGTTTACACCTCATAGGAAACTTTTCTTATTGGGGTTTTGGGTAGTCTGTTAGGATATACAACATTGTTTAGATTCAGGAATTGATGTCAAATTTAACTTAGAATCTAGTTATATGTCAGGAACAAGTTATTGGTTTTATATCACGGGGTATGCTCCTCGAATGCTTCTTTTGATTTGAGAAATGAGGTTTTTGGTGTACTCGATCATTAGCACTTCATTGCCCCCTTGTGCGGATTGCAGAATTACCTAACGTTTGTTCCATTTACTCCATTGTCTACGTATGATACATGGGTTCTCAGTCTTACTTTCTAAGATTGAGTGAGAAAAAAAATCAATTTGTGGCGTAACGCCAACATATTAAATGCTTTAAACTTGTACTAATCAAGAAACCTTAACTTTCAATGTGGTCGGGTTCGAGATATGCTTCATACCCTTGCAAACTATGCCAAAAACCTTAACTTTCTCGAGCATACGAGCGAAGTTGGCTGGAAAGAGTATGTGCACTTTTTCTCAACTATTAATAGAATTTTATAATGTATACGGGATCTGAAAGAGCGAATTGCAACACCTTACAAGACATCTTATTTGTTCTTTGGTTGATTTGCTACAGGTCACAGAGAGCCCGTCCAGTGATTATAGATCCGGGTTTATATAGCTTACAGAAGTCCGATGTGTTTTAGGTATCAGAAAAAAGAAGTCTACCTACAACATTCAAGCTATTCACAGGTGAGATTTTCCACGACGTGTTTGAATTTTCGTTGAATGATCCTATAATTCTTAAACGTTGTATCTTGCACATCCAGAAATATTCCAGCAGTAATTCATGACAGTTAAACTTAGAACTCAACTTACTGAAACTAGACCAAGAATGTACATTACTACCTAGGCTGCTAGTTAGCTGCACATTAGGTATAGGCAAAACAGGAAAGAACAACGTTGTGCTGGCAGAACCCATCAAAAGGACCTCAACTCGCACAATTCGGTCCTCAAAAGTGGGAAAAAAAAAGAGATAGTGGCGCTCTGCTATCTCATTGATATATTATGCTTTTAGGTTTTTCAATCAGTTGACATTTACTTTTGAACATGGGTTATTGCGGTTATTCTTCTTGTGGATGTATACCTTTGCGCATATAAACTCTGTGCCGTGTATGTTGCAGCAAGCTCGAGTGCTTCTGAGCGATATTCTCCTTCTGGGTTCTTTTTAGGTGTGTCGGCTATTACTTTAGAAATTAACATGCTCTTTATTTGCCGAATGATCTTCAATGGTAATAACCACAGTATATTACTTTATTTTGATTGTTTCGTATGTATCCAAGGGACAAAACATAAAATAGTTTCCAAAGGGAATCGTATCTTGCTGCAACATTGCGAATTACTCCTAGTTGGCTAATCTGTTAATTTGGTAGTGGCTGGGAATTTATTTAGAAAGCCAATAGGGTTGATAATTTGAGTCTGAGATGAATAAGTGAAGCTGTGTTAGAGTGATGAAGAGTTAAGTGGTTTATCTGGATTATGCATGAGTTGGTTCCAGGAAATGAGCAAGGGAGATTGAGCTAGCCGTGATTCTGGTGAAGCTAGAGCAATTGATTACTAATGTCTTGGTTGTACATCAACTGATATAGGGTGTTTTAATTGTTCCAAGTACAGTCCAATAAAATAAATAGGGTAAACTGGCGAACTGTCGTATAAGATTAACCGGGTAACGAACCGAATGATCATATAAGATAAATTGGGTGTGTTGGTGGGCATGTTAACTTATTTGGATTTTCGTTTCGCAAATAAGAGATGTGCTTAATATTTGAAATTTATGGACCTTGGTTGCTAGTGGTATCATATGTTGATCTGGAAGCTTTTTCAATGTAGAAAATTATATATGGCGGTATCATCCATAGAGCTAGAAGCTTTTTCAATGCAGGAAATTATATATGGCGGTATCATCCATGCATAGAGCTGGAAGCTTTTTCAATACAGAAAATCACTGCATACATCTAAGCCTTATAAATTATTCTTGTTATATTATTTTTTTTTTTTTTCATGCAGCGTGTGTTAGATTATGTTGGAGCGATGGTAAAAAAAGATGATTGTTGCTTAATGGTAAAAAGATGATTGATGCTTGTAACGAAATTCGGGACAACAATCTTAAGGTTTGTGTATTTAACTAGTTTTCAGATGGTTCATTTTCTTTTTTCTTTAGGTGTGCAAAAAGATTAATCATTGAGTTTGCATTTACATTAGGCATTATGATATACCACTTGAGCTAGTGCGCAATACTTATTTTTTGTGAATTCATTCTTTTTATTTTAGCTAAAGTTCTGTTGCCATTTGATTTATGTTTCCTTTGTGTTAACAGATCCTACGAGAAATCATCCTAGCTTCACCAAGTGTTTGTCGAGAAGTTCACTTTTATAAGCAAAAAGGCAAAGTAGTGCATATTGTCTTTCAGACGTTCCTATAAAAAAAAAATTGGGTACCATGTTAAAACCGTTGTATAAATTTCAATGGGTACCTTATTTTTCATGCTACTATAAATTATGATGGGTAATGACTTTGCGGGTCGTATAAATTAAACTAGGTAACCAAGCCAGTCTGTAGTAAAAAAAAAATGGGTAAATTATTTCAAGTTCCAAAGGAAGATTATTTGTTATTCGGGTATTTTGTACTCAAACTTAGTAGGCGATTGGAAGCTAGGATTATTCTTGCAGTATCCGTGCCTAACTCAATAATCTTCATGTACATAAGGGTACCTATTCCTGAAGTTGCAATGCGCAATGAAAATAAAAAGATGATTACATCTCGTTATGCACTACTTTGTTGACAAATATATTCTTCATAGTTTGAACTAATATTCAAAATACACATGAAAAAAAATCATAGTAAACATTAGAGTTTAAACATGTGCAACGATGAAATTTTGTATCCAGGGCTTCTAACTCTCTACCTGAGAGACATATACTGATAGTGTTGATCAAACTGTATACGCCACACAATCCAATCCTATTTCTTAGGTTTCGAACATTTTCTAAACAAGCTTCAACACCCAATCTTCCCCAACGACTCACAAAACTTTTGCAAGACAAACTTGAGCACAATTGGATCTTCACTATCACATCTGACCAAGTATCGCATCTGACCATTACAGGTCTGCACTACCACATCTGACCATTGCTTGGCCTGCGACAAATCCATCCATCATGAACAAGAAAAGGAATAAAATTAATTATTATCCACATACGAGAAACAGTAAAATGGCGTACACAACTTCTTATACACCTACTTTAGATACTTCACCTGACCTCTCTTGGATGAACATGGACAAAAGTTTGTCCACATCAAGTCTGTCCCCTGTAATTCTTACTTAAGAAATTGTAACCTACATCAATAGTTGCTCTCTTAAAGATGGATGATCCTTGTTTTGCTTTCAAGTATGAATGCAGAACCAACTCTTATATTTTTCCCTCAGTTGCACATCAGTTTCAAATCTTTCATCTCTTACAGATTCATTGTCAATTGCAAACCTTACTCTTCTCTGAAGACCAGTTTGCTCCATATCAATAACATCTGTCAAACTCTCTACTGTTTCGAATCCAACAGTAACACTAGCTCACTCCAGTCTCTTCCATTTCGTAAGCCGGTCGGCCTGACAAAATAAACTTCACCAGTGGTCAGCATAAAATAAATTGGGTACCGCTTTGAGAAAGTTGTATAAAATAAACTGGAAACCCCTTTAAAAATGTCGTATAAAATAAATTGGGTACACTTGTCTGTTGGTCGTATAAATAAAAACGGGTAAATGATAATCACTGTTATATAAATAATCAATGGGAACATCCCAGTCCCAGCGGCTGAAACATGATTTTTTTTTAATGAATATCCACATAAAATGCTTAGGTTTGAAAAGAAACAGAATAAGGTCCACTGGGCAAAGGGGCAGTGTGTCACTTTAGTGGCAAAAGAAACCATTCTGAAAGTTGGAACTCACTAGCAGGTGTTATTGACGGTGTAAAAGTCTATTCCCAGATTCATGAAATCCAATATCAGTATTCAGTAATGACAGGCATGTCTGTTCAGGTACACTAGTGTAGGTTTGAAGGGAGTAGATAGTAATAATCAATCGACCAGCTCATATATATATGCTAGATATAATACCTACCTTATATGACCTATAAAAAATAGAAACAAAAAAGAATACATGACCTATAAAAATAGAAACAAAAGAGAAAGTTGTAGAAACCAACCTCGTAAGTTTTGAATTTCACAAAGCCATTTGCCGAGAATCTAAAGTAGTGTCACGTGATATTTTTCTATTTCCGCCTCCATTTATGCATCGCTCATGATCAAAAGTTGCTTCTCATAATGCCTAAGTGTCTGATCATCAACCAGAACTTTACTGGGTTTCTCAGTCTCATTGACCCCTGCCCCTCTCTGATTAAGTCTTCTTTTCACCTTCTATCTGGCTAGGGTGAGCTTTCTTGCAATGATCCTCTATACAGTCAGGTAAACAAGTACCTCTATTCTTGAACATTTCCTATAACTCTTCTCTGAATTTCTCAAGGGTGGTCTTACCTGAATATCCATTGCGAACCCACTCATTCAAAAGCCGAGATTGCCTAACTAAGGCCCAAAAGACCCATCAGTATTTCGAAGTTATTGGTGTTATGAATAATCCAATTTAGACTAATCTACTTGAACCTTTTACCTCTTAATATAGTACGAGCACAACTTTAGATACGTAGTGTATACATATAAATGCAAGTTTTGGTGCCCTACCTTTTGCATGTGCCATTTTGTTGTTGGCTTAATCCTTCCACCTCTGAAGCGTTCCCTTGTTCGGCATCTCTGCATATTATATAGATACTCAAACTAAAAAGCCTCCAAATAACCTTGTTACTATAATGTATTTTCTTAAGGATATGAAGTGCCTGCAGGGGTGCTATCCTCCCCATCCCGGATTGTTTGCTTTCTTTTCTTTGGCCAGTTTCATCTTTTCCTCCTTTGTAGCATACTCATCATTAAATTATCAACAAATGTTGTTATCAAGATCATATCAGCTTGGAGCACACATAGCTTACATAGTTGACCAAACTCTGCTTCCTCCACCATTTGAATCTGCCTAGTTGACAACTTCTTCCTCATGCATACTTTAAGTTTTTGTGCGTGGTCATAGTTGTGGACCAGTTTCCTTTCCTGCACACAATTAGTATTTGCTGCATATTAGTCTATAGTAAGAATGCATTTAAAAATAAATAAATAATAGCACTGCCTGTTCTACTTGTGCTTAAGAATTTTGGCCGTTATATGTGATGTTTGAACGTGCAAATGGCTTCTGTCTTTAGGACAATCACTCAAACTGGATGCAGCCCCCATACTGACTTTTGACAACGCCATGTTCACCTTCAAATAAACAGGAATAAATACTTGTTTAAGAATTATTAGATTCAACCGTGGACCATAAACAGAATTATGAAATTCAAAACATTCTCTGGAAATGATGCGACCAAGTGTGATGTTTGACTAATTTTTCACGATGCGAATGATAGGGGTCATTACAGTTCAAAATATGAGCATCACAATGGGAGTCATTACAGTCATACATAGAAAAGGTAGACCAGTTCATAAAAATCTTAGGTTCCATTGTATGGTTCCAAAATGATGACCATTTAGCCATTTTCAAAAACGGGTAGTATGCAATTAAGAAACTCAGCACAAGACCTTATTTTTGGTGGAAATCAAGACTCATCTGCATGCATAAAACTTTACATTTTAATAAAGCACTTGGCGGTAAAACAACTCAACATATTTATTGCAATCAGATCAACATTGTTTCATTTATACTATTGGAAAATGAAATTAACGGGGAAGTGAAACCCTAAATTGAATTTTTTTGTTAATAGTGTACAAGAAAACAACAATCAATAACGAAGTTTGACACAGTAAACTATACACACGCTTAATAGCAACATAATCACAATCGAAAGAAGATTAGTGATTTTAGATCACCTGGCGGTCCGTCTCTGCTACTATTTTCACTCATCGGAGAAGATAAAGACCAAGAGTAAAGTGAAAATGAAAACATTGTAGAACTGAGGGAGATTGAAACAAAAAAGAGGAACAAAACATTTGCGTTCGGATTATGATTTACTGGTACAATTATTTACTCTACCTGGATCAGCTATGGTTGAGTTAACCACAAAGGGCTATAACGTATTTTACATATGATTCACTGTTAACCAGGCTTGACCGACTTCACTCAGTCCGTCAATATCGCTTGACTGATACCTTGACCATCCATAAGGTTTGACTCAAACCTCAGGATTTCTGTGAAGATTGCTCTTTTATTAAAGTATTATATTATTGACTAATTGCAGTACAAATACAAGCACTCCAAGTATTAATGACACTTCAAAATTACTTCTAGTTGCAGTATAACAACGTAGCCCTGAATAATTTGATTGCATTATGAATTATTGGGATGAAATACAACTTGATTTGAATTTTAAAGAAAAACAAACCAATATTAAATCATATTTTGGGAAAGTTTAATATGTATGAAACTAATTTTTTATTGTGGAAATTTCTGAGGAATCCAAGTTTGAATCCTCTCTCTTCCATAAACCCGTCATTAAAATTGTATATATGTGTAGCCCAATATACAAAATCAACGGTTAAGATTAATAGTTTTATTTTGAGTTTATCTTTTCACATTTTCAACATTACTAAATTAGCCTTTGAGTATTATTAACGAAAATAAATGTTTAAAAAATTCCTTTGATAATCATCCAGTTAATTGTGGAGCCGTTATTTTCTGGTCAAAAATGTGTACTTGTGTTTCCCCGAATTTCGGAATTATAGTTAGAGAGATTTCCTGTTTAGTCCACTAAACCCGACCCGGATTAGTGGCTAGTCCAGCGGAAACAACATTTACTCCCTAGTCCAAAAAAGATTTGAAAAGAGTAAAATTACTCTACTAACCCTAACATATAATATACTATGTATGTTATTAGTAACATGTAATATGTAGCAACATATGTAATATGTAGTAACATATATACTAGTATTAATACTACTAGTATACTAGTAACTAGTAGTATACTAGTATTAATATGTAGTATGTAGTAAAATATGTAGTAACATATATAGAACAAATGTAGTATGTAGTAACATATTAGTATTAATACTAGTATACTACTAGTTACTAGTATTAATATACAAATGTAGTATTAATATGTAGTAACTAGTATTATATACTAGTATTAATATGCAGTAACTAGTATTAATATACTAGTATTAATATGTAGTAACTAGTATTATATATATAGAACAAATGTAGTATGTAGTAACATATGTTACTAGTACAATATGTTATATATTGATACTACATATTAATATGTAGTATGTTATATATTGACACTACATATTAATATGTAGTATGTTATATATTGATATTATATATTAATATTGATACTACATATTAATATGTAGTGTCATATTAGTATGTAGTATGTTATATATTGATATTACATATTAATATGTTACTAGTTACTACTAGTATACTAGTTTACTACTAGTATACTAGTATAGTATTAGTTACTACTAGTAGACTAGTATACTAGTACTACTAGTATACTAGTAAACTAGTTTACTAGTCTACTAGTACACATGTTACTACTAGTATAGTAGAGTAGTTACTTAATTTATGAGTAACATATTCTTTTTTACTATTAATATAGTACATATTGATATGTAGTATGACCATATTGATACTACTAGTATGTAGTAACATATTACTAGTAATATTTGCATGTGTTGATACTAATTAGATATGTAAGGGTGTTTTAGGTATTTAGAAAACACACTTTATAATCTCCACAATGTTTTTGGACTAGCGAGTAAATAATTGGACTAACGAGTAAATAATTGGACTAACGAGTAAATGTTTTTCATGGGTGGACTAGCCATTAACTGGGTCATGAAAAATTGGACTAAATAGTAATTCCTATTTATAGTTATTATCTTCATTTCGGGTCAATAACCGTGTTCCTTGCCTAAATTAACTCTCTTAAGTGACTACTCTACGTATATACTTCAACATTCGGACTTTTTTATTCATTGAACCAAAAAGATAATGCAGAGAACTGATGGAGTCCTCACCTCTTTTTTAATTTATTTATCAAGTGATTTTATGATTATCCTTGATTATTTATCATATTTTTCAAGTGATTTGTGATTATCCTTGCTTCTTTATCATATTTATTACCATTGCTCAAAGTGAAGGCTCTTAGTGTTCTTTTTTTTTGGCTCAAATGGTGAGCACATGGCGTTATTCTCATTATATCATCATACTTTTTCCATTTTTTCTCCTTTCTCCCTCTATCTGTCAACTTATTCATATGAAACTCGCTCCTAAATCATATCAAGTTCAAAGTTGCGTCAATGAATTATAAACATTTAAGCGAATCAATAGATACGTGTTCTTATCTAATCTGTTCCCATCGTTCAAACAGGTTAGCTCTCTATCAAAGAAAATAAATAATCCAACGGATTAGCATAGTAACGTGGTTTAAGTTACAATACTGATTATGTAAAGACGCATCTATGCCACCATAAGTTGCAAATTTGGGATTCTCACATGAGATAAATGTGTGACAGTTTGATCTTTCACATTAAAAAAATGGATGATAATTTCATTTTTCATATATGAATTAGATGATAGGTGGAACTTTTTATTATAATTAATCGATTCTGAAAAGTGAAAACAAGAATTTTCCAGAGTCTGTTTTACTGATAACTGGAGTTTTCAGTAGAAAGTGAAAACAAGAACTTTCCAAAATCTATTTTAATGATAATTAGAGTTTTCACTTGAAAGTGTTTCCATAGTTTATTTTACTGATAGTGATAACAAGAATTTTCCAAAATCTATTTTAATGATAATTAGAGTTTTCACTTGAAAGTGAAAACTAGAAAATTCCTAAGTCTACTTACTCATAATTGACGTTTTCAAAGATAAGCTTAATTAAAGAGGATTTTTAGGGAGTAATTTTAGGGTAGTCAACTTATCTTAACTAATTTTACTTACGAGAGTTTTTCTTGGAATTATTTTAGGAATTTATTTGGTTTAGTTTTTAGTAATTAATTATTTGTGATTAAATAAATTTTCTTAATCAAAAGGAAGGTTATTCTCGTAATCAAACATGATTTTTAACTAATTTTGGGTTTTCCATAGATAAATCTTTATTGATGGGTTTTTAATATACAATTTTTTCTTTTTGGGCTAGAGATAATTTTCCCCATTTTTTATTTTTCTAGTAGAACTATTATTTTATATATTATTTGGGACCTAATAATCATAAAGGGGAACTTTTTAAATGTATTATTTTATGATTTTATCGAATTTATTATTTTAGCACTAAGGGCCTTAGTGTCGGGACCAGGAAATTTTATTATTTTAACGAGAATATTATATTATCGAATATTACTTTAAAGAAGTTATACTGTAGTTTAGGTATCTACCGATTGCAAAATCTCATTTTTGGGACAAATCTATATTCGGTAGTTATATGAACTATTTTGATTACCGATTATAGGCTCAACCAAATTAGAAAAATAGAGGATTTTTGCAAAATCTCATTTTGAGGCAACTCTATATTCGGTAGTTATATGAACTATCTTTGACTACCGATTATGCTAGGATTTCGGTAAAGAGGCCCACTGTATAATCGGAAGTAAGGATACCTTCATTTGCTACTGATTATAGGCTCAACCAATGCAGTTGAAAAAGCTCGGTGCGGGCATGGACGTGGTATGAATACAATGTCGGTACGCTATACAGGGGGTCTGGGGGGTCCGGGGGGGCGTAGCCCCTCCCGGCTGTGTTCGACCTGACAGGTCAGGTCGCGGGGGTCTAGGGGGCAGCGCCCCCTAGCAGAGTGCGAGACAGCGTCTCATTTTCTACGAGAAAATTGAATTTCAGTCTGTTTTGGTTTTTTTCTGGTTTTCAGTCCACTGCCGGCACAATCATTTAATTCTCGAGAATAATTGAATCGGGAGTCAAGATAACTTTATTACTACCGATTATAGGATTTTGGAAAAATCTCATTTTTCTATGGAGGGTAGCCTAAACTACCGATTATGAGGCCAATGAGGCTTTTATTAGGTACACCTTCGATGGAGGGTAGCCTGGCAACAAGCTGTGCCCCCACACCTCTTTGAATGGAAATACCTAGTCTATAAAAAAGAGAATTTCCTATCTTGTAATTCAGATCATAATTTGCACTGCAATTCCTTAGCCTTTTCAAAAGAACCATCATGTCTTCACCCATTTCACCCAAGGTAGAGAAAGCAAGGACCCCGAAACTCTATCCATGTTCAGAGCACTTTTCCAAATATTTGGTGCGCTTGTGGATGATGGCATTAGATATGGCAATGCCTGGAGCAAAGGCCCGGCCGCTGCTACCAGAGAATGGTGAAACCCCCGTAACATCGAAGCATATATCTTTACCATTCTCCCGATTACAGACAAGAATGTCAGCAGACTTTAAAGCCGTATCTTTGTCAGATAACGGGCCAAGGTTAACTTCCTTCCTAGCCACAACCCCAGCCTTATAGCAAATATCCGTAATAACATCTCTGACAAGGTCATGGCTAAATTTGAGCCCTACCTCACTTGCACAATGAAGCGCATGGTCGCCAAAATCGTCCATGTTCCTCTTACAACATGTACAAACCTCAACATTGTTGAAAATGGGTATACCGAGTCTATAACAAACAACAGCCCTGAACTGCCGAGGTCCAAGGGTTTGGTTTAGACCACCTATCGGTACAAATTTGTGATAGTCTTGCGCATGGGCGATCCTGTTGCTATGCCAAAGGATATCATCACGTTCCGATATAGGGTATTTGTTGGGTATATCTTTCTTAACAATGTCAAAATACTATAGTACTGCCACTGATTTCATGGGAGAAATATCTTTTTTTTTTTTTTTTTTTTTTTTTTTTAGAAAGGTTAAATTTTAGGGGAAAATATCGATTGGTCCATTTATGTCCTGGGCCCACATCAATTTGGTCATTTTAGAAATGATCTTTTCCATTTGGTCCATAATTATTTAAGAATATTAAATGGACCAAAATACCCTGCCGTGTTAATTCTTACTTAATTTCCGCAGCAGTTCATTTGGTCTGATGAACTCCGGAGTTCATTCTTTCAAATGAACACCTAGTAAAACCAAACTAAATCACATATGAGAATATAATTCATTCTGTAAAATGTACACAACACAAAACTTCATTATTATCATAAAAAACAGAGTTCATCCTTTCAAATGAACACCTGATAAAAACCTATATGAAAATAGAGTTCATTCTTTCAAATGAACACCTGATAAAACCAAACTAAATCACATATGAAAACAGAGTTCATTCTGTAAGATGAACACAACACAAAACTTCATTATTATGACAAAAAAACAAAGTTCATTCTTTCAAATGAACACCTGATAAAACCTATATGAAAACAGAGTTCATTCTTTCAAATGAACACCTGATAAAACCTATATAAAAACAGAGTTCATTCTTCAAATGATTACCTGATAGAACCTATAAGAAAACAGAGTTCATTCGACAAAATGAACATTGTTTATGGGTGAAAACCGTTTCTACTGATTTTGGTAATTTCGGGTGTGTGGATGAGAAACGAATCTAAACCCTAAAAAATGCACTGCACGAGAGTACTTTTGGTTCGAGAGATCAATCCATAATCTCGACCTAAACCAAGAAATGGCCGTTCTGGGCTTGCTTGGTCACAAAGTGAAAGAGAAGGGTTGGTTTTAGGGAGGGAAGCGAAGAGAGTGTTGAGACCAGAATCGTTGATTCTGATGGTGTGGTTGTTTATGACTTGTATGTGAAAGTAGAACTGGCTAGCAGAATGGAAAGCTACCATTCTAGATACTGTGTTGTTGCCAACCAAAACTTGTTGTTTCGTGGTAAATAGGTGAAACCTATTTATACAAGTCATATTGAAACGTACCATGGTCTCGTAGGAAATGACGATTGAGTGGTGGAAGAATGGAGTAACGTGTAACCGTCAGGCATTATGCTTCCATGATGAAGGAAGTGAATTAGTTTACACTGTTACTTTCATCACCACTAATTGTCCCACTTCGTGACACTTTCTTATAACAGGCGTATTGTACACCGCACGTTGTAAACCGCCAGACCAATACCCTGATGAGTATCCCCCAGTTTGTGACATGTTTGATGTCTCGAGTGTTTTCGTGGAAAACGTGTAGCAGGTTGCTATGTGTGGAAAGTCAAAATCAAGAGACTTGCCATAGGAAAATAGCATGTGATGCTATTAGGCTTGCCTTGGCCGGCCACCTAAAATTTGCCACAAGTTCGTCAGTTTGGTGGCGATCTTGAATGACTGAGATTGTATCTCATGAAGAAGGGTAGCCGTTGATTATGACTACCTTCTGTTGGCGCCTAGTAATGTCACAGTGGCGTTTTTGGTGTACGCCAGTGGCATTGCAGCATGACTGGCATACCTCGTGCATGCTAGTGGCACGGTGGTGTAAGTGGAGCCTAGCGTAGCCATGGACACTAGCTGGTTGCCTGGAACTTGCCGCAAGTCCGTCAGTTCAGTGGCGAACTTGGATGGCTGAGATTGCATCTCATGAGGGAGGGTAGCCGTTGATTATGGCCATATCTTTGTTGTGTAGCAAAGTGGCACCATTAGCATAGTGGCGCCTGGCGTAGCCGTGGCAGCTGTTTTGGCATATTGGTGTTAGACCCAAATATGGCTCTGGCAACATTGGCCCTGTTGCCACATCGATCCCAACGCTATGGGAAACGTTATTTGGCTTGGTTAGCGTATCAATTTTTGCCCAAATTAGGGTTTGGCATGTTGAAACCCTAATTAGTGCGTTTGGCATGGCTGCGACATGGTGGCGTTGTGTCATGGCCACACCTGTGGCATTGTGGCATGGCCAAAGCTAGGACTTGACTCCGTGGCCAAATTTAGGGCTTGGCGGCATGGCCAAGGCTAGGATTTGGCGTTGTGGCCAAAGTTAAGGATTGACGGCGTGGCAAAGGCTAGGATTTGGCGTCGTGGCGAAAGTTATGGCTTGGCGGCGTGACCAAGGCCAGGATTTGGCGCTGTGGTCAAGGCTAGGGCTTCGCGCCGTAGCCAAAGTTAGGGCTTGGCGTCGTGGCCAAGGATAGGATTTGGCGCCGTGGCCAAAGTTAGGGCTTGGAGGCGTGGCCAATGCTAGGTTTTGGCGTCGTGGCCAAATTTAGGGATTGGCGGCGTGGCTAAGGCTAGGATTTGGCGTCGTGGCCAAAGTTAGAGCTTGGCGGCGTGGCTAAGGCTAGTTTTTGGTGTCGTGGCCAAAGTTAGGGCTTGGAGGCATGGCCAAAGCTAAAGTGGCTCGTGGCATGCTACTGCGGTAGAGTGGCATGTTGGCACGTTACTGCGGCAGAGTGGCATGTTGGCATGCCGATTAATATGTTGTTGTGGCAGGGCGCGTTTGGCTTGCCAGTTAGTATGGTGGCGCGGCAGGGTGCGTTTGGCCTTTAATGTATGGTGGTGGGTTTAGAGCGACTTGATTGGTCAAAAAAAGGGGTTCGCCAAACATAAGGCGCGGCCGCACCTCTAGTGCTCGTGGCGCATTTAAAGTGACATAATTGGTCGGTAGGAAGGAGAGGGGCCGGCCAAGAATGGGCGTGGCTACACTTCTGGTGTGAGTGTGGCAGCTTTAGAGCGACCTGATTGGTCGATGGAAAAAGGGGTCGGAAAGTATGGGCCCAACCACAACTTATGTGCGCGTGGCGAGTTTAAGGCGACCTGATTGGTCGAGGGAAATAGGTCCGATTTAGGATGGGGCGTGGCCAATGGCGAATAACGCCGGCTGGCCTAAGGCATGGCCACGCCTCTCTTTTTGCTGCTCCTATCCTGCGGCTCCTTGTTTTCTGATTCTGAGCAAGATTTTGTGTCTACTAATCCATGGCGGATTAATTACCTAGTTTGCCTAGGCTTAAATTTCGACAAGCAAGGTCTAATATACTGCGCAAGGCACAAAACCCTAACTTTTGCAAGTTAGCCAGGGTAATCGATTGAATTCTATGTGTTGACACAGAGTTCTTTTAAGTTCATTGCCAGAGCGCAACATGCTTTCTGATTGAATACCTTATGCACATACCTTATCCTTAATATTTGGAAATTTGTGCTACTCTGCTGCGAGTGAACACAAATTTTCATGCCATACCAACCTTAAGGGTTCAGCCAGGGAACATAGCATAGAAAGTATTCAAAGAAACTTATATTAAATGAATATGGGCAAGGTGCCGAAATTTACAGAACATCTGGGATGGTTGCTATATGCGCCAGTCTGGATAAATTTCATGTTAATATATTGAATGTCTCAATAAATATGCCAGTGGAGAGGTTAACAGTCACGGATCCGTTTTCTCGTAGAGTGACGTCACATCAGAGGCGAGGTTTTATAATTTTAACCCTAAGCTAAAAACCACCATCAACATTAAGTCCCCTGCTTAACACGTAACAGTGGCTATGTTGCGGGGTAAGCATGAGATGGTGACAGACAAGAGTAAAATCGAAAGGGAAAGACGTGAAGAGAATGCCAGGGAAATTCGACTAACCTTTGGCGGAAAGCATGAGGAATCCGTGATCCTCGTATTGGAGGCTTGACATACTTCTGTCTTAGCCTTGTGGTGTCAGTCTTGGCGCCGCAACCTCTTTCATGAACCGCTGATGCTGACGTTGCTACCTTATTCATGAGACGACAATGATAACATTATTGCTTGGCCCAAACACAGAATGGCAAAGAAGGCGCCAATGGTTTTGGTTCGTGGAACAACGGAAGGCGTTGTAACCCTGGCAGAGATGATATTTCAATCTTGGCTTCGATCGGCATAGATGGCATTGCAACTTGGTACGCGGAGCTGGATAAATCACGGGACGTGCGGAGATGGCGCTACTTTGGTCATGGAGTGGCAGGGATGGCTGCTGGCGTGGACGCCAAACCCTAATTATCTCGTATATACAAGTATCTAATCCAGATGGTATTCCGCGTTCAGATCCTTTATACACGCCTGGTAAAAGGGTTTTCTTTCTCAGGCTTCATCAACCTACCCAATATAAGAGGCGATCTTGAACCTTCCATTCGTATAGATCACTATATAATTGCGTCCATCCTCTTCAAAGGTACTGTCTCGTGTCTCTTCTCCTAGTTCTCCAATTTGTCTTCTTCGTTATGTAGATTGCCGATGCAGACATAGTGTAAAGAATTATTTTTTTTATCATATAATGGGGTCTTCCGATGATGATCGTACCTCCGATTCTTTGAAGAAAAGCTTTAAAGTCGACAAACCAAAGTTTTCTTCACATGAGGAGGTATTAGACAAAATTGATTCTTTGTTCCGTGAGGCTGGCGAGATTATACAAGGCATGTCCCTCACCCATTTACGCAACGTGCGGGTGCGTGTCCAGGATTTCATGGATTCGATTGACATAGAGGAAAATGGATACATGATGAAGCATCCCAACGCGTCGGGAAATCCCAACGTGATGGAGTTTTTCCACAAACCAGAGGCCACGGTGAACGATTTGCTTCTCGATTGAAACGGCGAAAGACTGAGTCTGAGAAAATTCTAGACAAGAGCCAGTTTGATTATCCTGTCCATAGCGGTATTGTAATCCTTGATTCTAAGGTGGACGAACCGGAGCATTCTCAAGAGGCTGTGGTTTGCGAGACCGGGCGCTTACAAGTGGATGCCGAAAATGCTGTTGGGAAAGTCGGAGCGATCGCTGAGGATGCTGTCAATGCAGATGGGGAGGCGGTGGAAGCATATGTTGGAGTCGTTGGAGAATCTGTGGGGACATATCTTTGGAACTGCTGTCAAAACGGGTTTCGAATGGGATGCTAAAGCTGCTGCTGAAACAGCTTCTGGATGGGATGTTGAAGCTGCTGCTGAAACGACTGGATGGGATGTCGAAGCTGCTGCTGAGATAGATTCTGGATGGAATGTTTGCTTTCGGAGAAGGTGTTAGGGCAAATGCTTGAAAAAGCTCTGATGGAGGCGTCATTGACCAAGGCGTCTTGTCATTTACAACTGGTTTTCCATTTTGTGATTTCCTTCCGCAGGGAAAACAATCTTTTCGTAGATCGTAGTTGTTTTTGATACTTCAGTTTTTCTTTTTATTCGTGCGACTGGAGCCATGTTTCACCGAGTAATATTCTTTCCTTTATGCTGCTTTGATGATTTCACATCTTTGATTGAATGAATAAAATCTCCCGGAAGAGACCTGTTTATGGGTGAAAACTATTCCTGTATAATTTGGTAATTTGGGGTGTGGATGAGGAATGAATCTAAACCTTAAACAAATGCACTGCGCGGTGAGTGCTTGTAGATTCGAGAGATCAATCTGTGCAAGTCCGACCTAAACCAAGAAATGACCGTTCCAGACTTGTTTCGGTCACAAAGTGAAGGAGATGGGGTTGATCTTAGGGAGGGAAGCGAAGAAGGTGTTGAGATTGTGAAGGTGTTGGCTTGCTTATGACTTGTAACAGAAAAGGTGAGCAGGCTTGTAATTGATGCAAGCAAGCTTTGGGTGTTTGAATACGTTTTTGTATTAACATTTGGTTTTCTGTCTCGTCTGAACTTGTGTTGTTTCTCCTTGTCTCCTATTTTTCCCTTGTTGTTTTTCTTCTGTTGAAAAATAAGGAGGAGAACCTATTTATACAAGTCATTGAGCCTTATTCACGTTTCTCGTGGGAAGTGGAGGAAGTGGAGTGATGGAGTAGTGGAGTTGTGCGTTGGTGCCACACGACCAGTCTTGCCCACTTCTCCAGTTCATCTCTAACCGTCCATGACTTCCTGACACGTTCTTGTGATGGCGCGTTACACGCTGCACGCTGTAAACCGCCAGACCAATACCCCAGTATGTATCCCCCATTTTGTGACATGATTGATGTCTGGAATGTGTGGATCGTGGATCCACGAAAGATAGCATGTAATCTTTGAATTGAATAACTGTGTTATTCGGGAAGTCGATACTTGTGAAGTATCGTGTGTATTTTATGCGTGCTTCGCATCATGGTGTGGTAAAGTGATGGGTAATGACGCCTCACTAACCAAATAACTTCTGACCAGGGTTGTATAACCAAGCTGGTGAAGTCGGACGGATGAGATGATCTTTGAGACACTCATCTGCGACCGTTAATGGATATTAGGGTTTTTGAAGAGGTGCGCAAGCATCACTCTTTAGCTTGGTCGAAACCAAGAATGGAAAGGGATTTGGAGAGGGCCGACCGGGCATGTGTGTAGACAGCATGCCGGTGTGCACGCCCATACCTCACAATCCCATGAAGGCGCGATCTAGGCCACTCAATTTGACCGGTAAAGTTGAGTGGTTGAGATCGGTTTGCGGAAGAAATCCATTGCCGCAAAGGAGTTGGAAACCGACGTCACATCCCTAGTTCGGGCACGCATTTCAAGACGACACATCTTGGTCGGTCTTGATCGATCATACCAGCGTGGCTGGTGTTCACACCTATACCTGAATATCCCATGAAAACGTGATCTAAGCCGCTCAAATCATCCGGTGAAGTTGAGCGGTCGAGATCAGTTTAGGGTTTGGGAGGTGTAACCACGCAAGTTTGGGCGTGCGTTTTGGATTGACCAGGCATGATATGCCTTGGCCGATCACATGAGGAGGCAGATGGGCCCACGGTGGTCATGCTGGTATGACCGGCCTTGGTTAATCCAATCTGTGACCCTCCATTCGTACCGGAGAAGATGGACGCGCGTGATGACTTGAAACCCTAATTTTGGCTTTCAAAAGCCGTGCGCCACTCCTTGTTTGGGTGACGATTTTGTCACGGCCAAACATTGTTGGTCTTGACCGATTGGTCAAGTGTGTAGGCGGGCCCACGGTGATCGTGTTGACATGCTCTGGCCCCTTTGAGTCTACATCTACACCCTCCATCTATACCTGCGAAGATGGATGGTTGAGACTGTTTTGCGACACATGTAATATGCCGCAACCCTAATTCAGGGATTTCCGTCCATAATGCTTGGTATGAACGGTTTCTTGGCAGGCTAGGCCAATGACCGACCATGCGGGGTCGGCCGTGGGTATTCCATACCTGCTTGGGGGTGATGGAATTGATCTCAGGTCATCCAATCATGCTTATGGAGTTGGATGATCAAGCGATCGAATCATATCCGGACTGATACGGTCAGTCCTGGATGCTCAAATCAGGCTAGTATAACATACCGAGAGGGGCTCAATCGGGCTAGTATAACACACCGAGAGGGCTCGGGCTAGTATAACACACCGAGAGTCGGCTTGTACGGGTATTTCGTACATGGTTTCATTATAGTGCTTGGAGGTTCGTGTTACTCCGTAAGAGTAACACTCGCCGTCATGCCACACCGATAATGAGTACTGGAAATACAAGGCTGATATGAAATTCACAGGAAGGGATTGTTGCTACATGCTCCAACTGGAGGAATTTCATGTATTCACGTAACTAGGATTGTTGCTAAATGCTCCATTCTTGGTGAATTAAGTGAGGGAGTATCCAACACTCATAAATGGCTTTATCTTTTACAAGATGTCAGCGCATGATTTTTCCGGTTTTTTTTTTTTACAAATTTAACCTTAAACTAAAATTCACCATCAACATTAAGTCCCCTGCCTAGCACTTAATGGTTACACTATTGTGTGGTAGGCATGAGATGGTGACATACATATGTGAGAAAGAAAGGATAAAAGGAGTTTACCCGGAAGAGTGTTGGCCGACCGCTAGTTTCCCACGCCGTCACGCTTGTATGGAATCCTTGGTGGGGCCGGTTTCTTTCTTTGGGTACTTGAATCAAAAGAGGAAACCAAACAAGAGAGGAATCCTTCTTCTATTGGGATTCTTCTAATTTTTGTCTATACAAAAGACCAAGCTCCCTTTCTTTTTCTCATGAATTTTTTTTTTTGTGAAGCAGCTCTCTTCCGCAACCTTGCTGCTGTCGCCGACCGCCGTTGCTGCTGCTGTCTGCCGGAGCTCGCCGTCCGTCCGCCGGAGCTCGTTGCCGTTGCTGCCGTCCGTCCGTTCAAGGTGAGTTTCGGTTTTTTTTTTTTTTTTTTTTTTTGCTAGCTTGCTAGGTAAACACCTTTAGTAAAATGTGCATATGCTTAGTCTCTCCACCATTACATGCAAAACCTAGCTTTTAGGTTGTATCTTGAAAAGGAAAAACCTTGGCTTGAAATCTCGCATACACGATTCCCATGAATAAAGAAAATCGTGTTATGATGCGTGAGAATGAACGTGGGCCCGCCGTGTATGCCGGAACGTGGGTCTTATGCTTGACTGAAATTTACACCGAACTTGAAACTTGTACCGGACTTGAAACCAATACCAGACTGAAAGTTGTCCTGGACCGAAACTTGCACCCGACTTGAAATCAATACCAGACTGAAACTTGTACCAGACTGAAACTTGCACCTGACTTGAAATCAATACCAGACTGAAAGTTGTACCGAACTTAAGTCGGTATTTGGACCGGTTTTGTGTGCTCCGATGTGAGTCGTGCCTTGCCGTGTGACTACATCTTTCATGTGCTTTTCATACAAGTTCTAACTCCTGTCTTTTATTTCATTATGGAATGAAGAAAAGAATTCCCGTCGAGATGTCTTCCGGAGATAATGCTGGTACCAAGTCAGGAAGTGTTGACAGCTTCAAAGATATGCCGAACATTGATGATGAGTTGTTCACCTCGCCTGTCCAAGCATTATGAGACATCCTTCTCATAAGATAGTCTTGCTTTCCGATTCAGAAAATATGGAAGCCGATCCATTTTCTTCTTCAGCACTTGTGATGAGGTTTTGTCTCCAGAGAAATGAATATCCGCCTTCTCCTATTGACTTCAAGACTTGCCATACTCCACTGGGTTCTTACGAAGGATGGATGAGATGCATGTTGAGTAATAAAGGCATTAATGACAATTTGACCAAAGCGCAGGTCCTCAATGCGGTCATGGCATCTGCTACTCTCGAAATTAGGAAAGACATCGCGGGTTTGATTACCTTCATTTCTCAGTGGCGTATTTCTACTCACACAGCCATATCCAGATGGGGAGAGATGACTATTACTCTGGAGAGTGTAGTTGCATTAATGAACCTTCCTGTTACTGGAAGTCTTTCTTACGAACTCTCTGATACGGAAAAAAGTAACTATGGTGCTATACTTCAAAAAGTGGCGGAATTCGACAGCCTGGACAAGGAGGAGAAAAAGGATGCGAGGTGCTTTTACACTTGGTGGGTGTCGGAGTGGTCTCCCGTAGACCCAGAGCCGGATCAAGAGCTGGAAAATGAGCTCAGTGTGATTGCGTTCCTGTCTTTATGGCTATCCAGAGATATATTTGATTACGGTTCTGGAAAGAAGACCATTAGAAGTGACCTTGTTAAGATCGCTATAAGGCTGGCGAAGGGTGAAGTTCTTCCTCTAGGCGCATTGTTCCTTGGATCACTGTATTCTCATCTGGATGCTTTAGCAATGGACATGCATGCTTCTAACGGGTACAAGAAGGTGGAGTCGCACATTCACTTCGCTTTTCTTCAGGCGTTCTTATGGGAACACTTCAAAAGTTACACTCCTACTCCTGGAAATTCGCTCAATAACTTGTATGGTGGTGTTGATGGTGGATTTTCGTTTAAGGTTAAATTTGTAAATAACCGGAAAACTCATGCGCTGACATCTTGTAAAAGATAAAGCCATTTATAAGTGTTGGATACTCCCTCACTTAATTCACCAAGAATGGAGCATGTAGCAACAATCCCATTCTGTGAATACATGAAATTCCTCCGTGGATGGAGCATGTAGCAACAATCCCTTCCCGTGAATTTCATATCAACCTTGTATTTCCAGTACTCATTATCAGTGTGGCATGACGACTGAGTGTTACTCTTACAGAGTAACACGAACCTCCAAGCACTATAATGAAACCATGTACGAAATACCCGTACGGGCTGATTCTCGGTGTGTTATACTAGCCCGAGCCCTCTCGGTGTGTTATACTAGCCCGATTGAGCCCCTCTCGGTGTGTTATACTAGCCCGATTGAGCCCCTCTCGGTGTGTTATACTAGCCCGATTGAGCATCCGGCACTGACCATATCAATCCGGATATGATCTAATCGCAGTCATCCAACTCCACAAGCATGATTGGATGACCCCAGATCAATTCCTCAGCATTACATGCTATCTTTCGTGGATCCACGATCCACACATTCCAGACATCAATCATGTCACAAACTGGGGGATACATACTTTGGGTATTGGTCCAGCGGTTTACAGCGTGCGGCGTGCAACGCGCCATCACAAGAACGTGTCGGGAAGTCATGGACGGTTAGAGATGAACAGGAGAAGTGGGCAAGACTAGTCGTGTGGCACCGACGCACAACTCCACTACTCCATCACTCTACTTCCTCCACTTCCCACGAGAGACGTGAATAAGGCTCAATGACTTGTATAAATAGGTTCTCCGCCCTATTTCAAACAAGACAACAGAACAACACAAGTTCAGTCGACAGAAACCAAGTGTTAATACAAAAACCGTATTCAAACACCAAGAGCCTGCTTGCATCAACCGTAAGCTTGCTCATCTTTCTGTTACAAGTCATAAGCAAGCCAACACTTTCACAATCTCAACACCTTCTTCGCTTCCCTCCCTAAGATCAACCCCATCTCCTTCACTTTGTGACCGAAACAAGTCTGGAACGGCCATTTCTTGGTTTAGGCCGGACTTGCACAAATTGATCTCTCGAATCTACAAGCACTCACCGCGCGTGCATTTGTTGAAGGTTTAGATTCATTCCTCATCCACACCCCAAATTACCAAATTCTGCAGGAGTAGTTTTCACCCATCAACAATTGGCGACCACAGTGGGAGGTTGATCTATCGGTTACAAAAATCGAATTCTCAATTCTTCGGTTTTCATGTCACGATGTATCTTCACCCGGAGTCCGCAGGTGGTTCAGATATCATGGGAAGCATAGCTGGAATGTTGGAGGATGTCTTGGCGAATCAAGCCGGTATCACCAGAAGGCAGAGCGAGACATTTCGCCTTTTGAACGACATAGCAGCACAATTACAAGAAGGATGCATCCACTCCGCAAAAAACGGTGAATCCTTAGCCAGGGATCACACCTTTACCAGTGGAGAAGCAAAAAGAGCGCATAATCGCAGGAGACTCAGGAAAGATGAACAGGAGGGTCCAGTCGACGATGAGAATCCGAGACAACTCCACGGGAGAAGAGGCTTGTCCGGAGCACTACAATGTCTGCCAGATAAAGAAAAGGAGCCTGCAGCCTATAGAGCCCTACTAGAGGATTTATATCTCAAAACTCTTGCTCAAGCCCTAAGACCGTCAATCCGCGTCGACTTTTCAACCGACCGAAGAAATGCTCGAGGAAGGAGAAATCAATCAGAAATGCCTGAATACAGAGGATGGGAATGTTCAATTCGGTCACTCAGCAGTGACACTGCGACATCTCCCACATCCCTCTGCCTAGGCAAGCGATCTGCAGATGTGATGGCACTCGCAAATCTTCCAACTTCATCTCCTGCTCCACGTCAAAGCCACGGAGAGACGTTACAACTAACGCAGGAAAAGCCAGACTCAAGGTACTTACATTTCCCCTTCCCAATAAAGAAGATTTTGGAGCTACTGGAGGCGTGGGTACGAAATGGAGAGGTAGAGCTACCCCCAGTATGGTGTCCGCCTACTGATCAAGAAGTAATGGACCCGAGGTACTGTCATTACCACCGATTCCTCCATCACCCCACCAGTGAATGCAACGCTTTGAAGCGCATTGTTCAGGAGAAGCTTGGTCCAGAGCGATAACTCTGAGAGATTGATGCGGAGGATTTTCTTAGAAAGGCTACTCCGGTTCGATACAAGTAAGGCTTCAAAAACAAGTAAGTTTTACCCAACAATTTTACAGGAGAGATAGTTTAGAATTCACTGGGGACTTAGCATCCCGCACGTGGAGAAAGAGGCTCAGTGATCAAACGCCATGTTTGTTTCCATTCGTACTTCCCTTTTACATAACATTTGCAATTTCATGCGATATATATGCAATCATTCATGACCAAGATGCAAATTCCATTTAAAATAACCTCTTTCAGTCACGAAACTATCTCAAAATAAACCAATTCAATTACCTATTCAAAACCGGAAGCCAAATTACGAAAGAAAATCCTCACTATCACTCAAAAAAGAAAAAAAAACATCTAAAAAAAAGAAGAGGACAAGTATATGGCACGGATCAAGGAAAGTCCTTCAAAGAACAACTCGTCCTTTTCTCGGCAAGAGCGACCTTCATCCTTTGGAGCACGGCCTGCTTCAGCTTCAACTCCTCAGACAGCTTTTTCGACCTCTTCTTCCTGGAGAGTAACGCAGTCCGCAGAGGGGACTTCATCCTGTAATTTCTGAAGCTCCTGAATCTTGGAGAACCCTTCGAAGAACCAAGGGGCATTGAAACCGTATTGCGCAAACACGTCTCGATGGCACCTCCAGTCTTCAACCATCTCCTCAGAAACTGTTCGACCAGTCGTGATGCTCATCCCTTGGATAGTAGATAAAGCTTCTTGGACGCGGTTGACCAATGCAAGACGACTTTTGAGTTTCGTGGTGGTAGCAATGTGACCGTGCTTCACCCATATCGCTGTTTACAACTCTTCGAACTGAACCGGCACGCTGAATCCACCAACTAACACATGACCTGGATAAGGGACAGTAAAAGGAGGATCGAACAAAGCCCTAGGCTGCATCACCGGCAATTTGGCGACCGCGGGAGCCTTGTCAGTTGCAGGAGGCCTTTCAGAAGAAGTCACCACAATAGCCATATGGTCCGGAACCTGTTCAGGATGGATTCCAAGGGGAGCCGTCTCAACTACAAGCAGTAATCGTCTCTCTTACATTCCTTCCGGCATCTATTTCGCTCCGGGTGCTCGATTTCCATCACGACCCCGTCGACAAGATCATTAAGGGAAGCGCCTTATTCAACCGAGCTTGCATCATCTCTGTCATTGTCGAAAAAGGAGCGGTTTCTCCGGACTTCTCGGATGAAGGTCGGTCCGCCGGACTTCTCAAGATGAAGGTCAAGATCGCCGAGACTTCTCGGATGAAGATCGATACCGTCAGACTTCTCAGCATGAAGGTCCATACCACCAGACTTCTTAGCATGAAGACCAGTACCGCCAGCCTTCTCGTTTTGAATGCGCACCAACCTTGTGAAGGCATTATCTTTCGAAATTCCCTGATTTCAAGCAAGGATCGTTTTAGAAGAATTTACACTGGAGAAATGAAAGAACCGACGGGAAGAAATTTAAATACATGCATATTGGAAGAATTGAGGATTACTGGACCGCATGCTTGCCTCTTGAGTCTCTCTCCTACTTGGGGACTGCAACTCTCAGCTCTGGTCCGCTTGGCTGGAAGTAGATTCAACCGGAAATGCTTCGTCAAGGCATCAGAAGATGGTTCGCTACGGGAATCCGTCACAACGCTCTCCGAAAATTTCCGGAAAACCGACAGTTGTCTACTCCAAAATTCCTTATACTTATCGGTTATCACTGGGTTTCTCCCAATAGGCCAGAAGGGAAGGCTCACCCGGTCTAAGAACACATTGGCGTTAAGAATTTGTGGAAGGAATTCTTTCGGAGCCCCTGGTGGACGGATAAATGGGACACCCTGATCAAATCCCATTTGGCGAGCAGCCCTGTGGCAATGGGTTGTATGGGTAACGGAGTCTCCTGGGACGAGAAAATTCTCCGAGATCGAGGAAGTGAATAGAGACGGGACATATCTGGAATGCGAATGCGGAGAAGATTTCAATATTATTTGAGGTAAATAATTTCCCAGTCTCATGGTCTTAACATCGGGCCCCGAGGATCGTCAGCAAAGGTCTTTGGCTGAACGATGGAAGAGTGAATCAGCCCCCATGGGCGAAAATCTACGGAAGAAATGTTGTCAAATACATCCACAAGTTTCGCACCAGGACGCTTCTTATTCCATCGGAGTATTCTCGAGCCACCGTCTGGAGTTAAAATGCAGGTGAAGGTGCGGGTAGTAGGAGCATAACTAAGTGTTCCCATAAGAGCGCTGAAGAAAAGCGAAGTGAACATGCGACTCCACCTTCAAAGTGAGGAATCCGGGAGCTGAGATAAAGAAATAGTAGGAAAGATAACAACAAATACTGTGTGGTGTTCACCACAATGGCCGTTAGAAACATGCATATCCATTGCTAAAGCGTCCAGATGAGAATACAGTGATCCAAGGAACAATGCACCTAGAGGAAGAACTTCACCCTTCGCCAGCCTTATAGCAATTTTGACGAGGTCACTTCTAATTGTCCTCTTTCCGGAACCGTCATCAAATACATCTATGGATAGCCATAGAGACAGGAACGCGATCAAGCTGAGCTCGTTTTCCAACTCTTGATTCAACTCTGGGTCTGCAGAAGACCACTCCGAAACCCACCAGGTGTAGAAGCATTTCGTGTCCTTTTTCTCCTCCTTCTCCAGATTGTCGAATTCCACCACCTTTTGAAGTATAGCAGCATAATTACTCTTCTCCGTATCAGAGAGTTCGTAAGAAAGACTTCCAGCAACAGGCAGGTTCATTAATGCAGCCACACTCTCCAAAGTAATAGTCATCTCTCCCCATCTAGATATGGCTGTGTGAGTAGAAATACGCCACCGAGAAATGAAGGTAATCAAACCCGCGGTGTCTTTCCTAATTTCGAGGGTAGCAGATGCCATGACCGCATCGAGGATTTGTGCTTTGGTCAAATTATCCTTAATGCCCTTATTACTCAACATGCGTCTCATCCATCCTTCATAAGAACCCAGTGGAGCATGGCAAATCTTGAAGTCAATAGGAGAAGGCGGATATTCGTTTCTCTGGAGACAAAATCTCATCACAAGTGCGGAAGAAGAAAATGGATCAACATCCATATTTTCTGAATCAGAAAGCAAGACTATCTTATGAGAAGGATGCTTCCTAATATTTGGAAAAGGCGAGGTGAACAACTCATCATTGATGTTCGGCATATCTTTGAAGCTATCAACACTTCCTGGCTTGGCACCGGCATTATCTTCAGAAGACATATCGACAGGAGTTCTTTTCTACCGCAATGAAATAAAAGACAGGAGTTAGAACTCATATGAAAACACATGAGAAATGTAGTCACACACGGCAAGACACAACTCACGTCGGAGCATATAATGGCCGTTCCAAACACCATTCAAGTCCGGTACAAGTTTCGGTCTGGTATTGATTTCAAGATTCTCCGGTATAACTTTCAAGTCTGGTATTGATTTCAAGTCCGATACAAGTTTCAAGTTCAGTACAAATTTCAACCAACCATATGTGAATAAGACCCACGTTCCGGCATACACGGCGGGCCCGCATTCATTCATCCGCATGCATCATACGATTTTCTTTATTCATGGGAATCGTGTCTACGGGATTCAAGCCAAATGGTGGAAAAATCTAAGCATGCACATGTCTTACAAAAGGTGTTTACCTAACAAACTAGGGTTTTACCTTTTTTTAAAAAAAAAAAAAAAAAAAAAAAAAAAAAAAAGAGCGGAACTTACCTTGGACGGACGGACGGCTCTGCAACGGGCGACGCCTCAAATGCAATGAACTCCGGCAATGCGGCGCGTTCGCGGCACAAAGCAAAGTCACGGACGGGAGCTGCTTTGACAACAAAAAAAAAAATTCGTGAGAAAAAAAGAAAAGGGGTTTTGGCTTCTTTTATAGACAAAAATTAGAAGAATCCCAATAGAAGAAGGATTCCTCTCTTATTTGGTTTCCTCTTTTGATTCAAATACCCCAAAGAAAGAAACCGGCCCCACCAAGGGATTCCATACAAGCGTGACGGCGTGGGAAACTAGCGGTCGCCAACACTCTTCCGGGTAAACTTCTTTTATCCTGTCTTTCTCACATATGTATGTCACCATCTCATGCCTACCACACAATAGTGTAACCATTATGTGCTAGGCAGGGGACTTAATGTTGATGGTGGATTTTCGTTTAAGGTTAAATTTGTAAATAACCGGAAAACTCATGCGCCGACATCTTGTAAAAGATAAAGCCATTTATAAGTGTTGGATACTCCTCACTTAATTCACCAAGAATGGAGCATGTAGCAACAATCCCATTTCAGAATACATGAAATTCCTCCAGGATGGAGCATGTAGCAACAATCCCTTCTGTGAATTTCATATCAGCCTTGTATTTCCTGTACTCATTATCAGTGTGGCATGACGACTGAGTGTTACTCTTACAGAGTAACACGAACCTCCAAGAACTATAATGAATCATTATCAGTGTGGCATGACGACTGAGTGTTACTCTTACAGAGTAAACACGAACCTCCAAGCACTATAATGAAACCATGTACGAAATACCCGTACAGGCTGATTCTCGGTGTGTTATACTAGCCCGAGCCCTCTCGGTGTGTTATACTAGCCCGATTGAGCCCCTCTCGGTGTGTTATACTAGCCCGATTGAGCCCCTCTCGGTGTGTTATACTAGACCGATTGAGCATCCGGCACTGACCATATCAATCCGGATATGATCTGATCGCAGTCATCCAACTCCACAAGCATGATTGGATGACCCCAGATCAATTCCATCACCCCCAAGCAGGTATGGAATACACACAACCGACCCCGCATGGTCGACCATTGGCCTTCGCTTGCCAAGAAACCGTCCATACCAAGCATTATGGACGGAAAACCCTAAATTAGGGTTTGCGGCATATTACATGTGCCGCAAAACGGTCTCAACCATCCATCTTCGCGGTATAGATGGAGGGAGTAGATGTAGACTCAAAGGGCCCGAGCATGTCGACAAAATCACCATGTGACCGCCTACACACTTGACCAATCGGTCAAAACCAACCATGATTGGTTACAACAAATTCGTCCGCACTGAAAGAGCATGGTCGCACGGCTTTGAAAGCCAAAATTAGGGTTCAAGCCATCACGCGTCCATCTTCTCCGGCACGAATGGAGGGTCACAGATTAGATTAAGCAGTCCCGGTTATACCAAAGATGACCACCGTGGGCCCATCTACCTCCTCATGCGGTCGGCCAAGGCATATCATGCCTGGTTAACCCCAAAACGCCCGTCAAACTTGTGTGGTCGCACCTCCCAAATTGCAAACTAATCTCGACCACTCAACTTCACCGGACGAATTGAGTGGCTTAGATCACGTTTTCATGGGACGGTGAGACATGGGCGTGAACACCAGCCTACCACCTACACGCTAGAGTGATCGACCAAGACCGACCAAGGACGGTTGTCTTGGAACGTGTGCGGGAATATCACGCGGTTACCAATTCCTTTGCGGTAAGAGATTTCTGCCGCAAACCGATCTCAACCACTCTTCTTTGCCGGTCAAATTGAGTGGCCCAGATCGCGCTTTCATGAGAGAACGGAATACAGGCACCTACACCATCATGCCGTCTACACGCATGTATGGTCGGTCCTCTCCAAAATCCTTCCCATGCTTGGTTTTGACCAATCTGAAGAGTGATGCTTGCGCACCTCTTTAAAAACCCTACTTTCATCAACGGTCGCGAGATGAGTGTCTCAAACATCATCTCATCCGTCCGACTTCACCACTTGGTTATACAACCTGGTCGGGGTTATTTGGTTAGTGAGGAGTCATTACCCATCACTTTACCACACCGCAATGCAGTACCCACATAAAATACACACGATACTTCACAAGTATCGACTTTACAATAACGCAGTTATTCAATTCAGCATTACATGCTATCTTTCGTGGATCCACGATCCACACATTCCGTTATCAATCATGTCACAAACGGGGATACATACTGGGGTATTGGTCCGGCGGTTTACAGCGTGCAGCGTGCAACGCGCCATCACAAGAACGTGTCAGGAAGTCATGGATGGTTAGAGATGAACAGGAGAAGTGGGCAAGACTAGTCGTGTGGCACCGACGCACAACTCCACTACTCCATCACCCACTTCCTCCACTTCCCACGAGAGACGTGAATAAGGCTCAATGACTTGTATAAATAGGTTCTCCGCCTCTATTTCAAACAAGACAACGAACAACACAAGTTCGATCGACGAAACCAAGTGTTAATACAAAAACCGTATTCAAACACCAAGAGCCTGCTTGCATCAACCGTAATCTTGCTCATCTTTCTGTTACAAGTCATAAGCAAGCCAACACTTTCACAATCTCAACACCTTCTTCGCTTCCCTCCCTAAGATCAACCCCATCTCCTTCACTTTGTGACCGAAACAAGTCCTGGGAACAGCCATTTCTTGGTTTAGGCCGGACTTGCACAGATTGATCTCTCGAATCTACAAGCACTCACCGGGCAGTGCATTTGTTGAAGGTTTAGATTCATTCCTCATCCACACCCCAAATTACCAAATTCTGCAGGAGTAGTTTTCACCCATCAACAGGTGGCTCGAGAATACTCCGTTGGAATAAAAGGCGTCCCAAAGGCGGCGCGAAACTTGTGGACGTATTTGACAACGTGTCTTCTGTAGATTTCCGTCCATGGGGGCTGGTCCACCATTCCATTGTCCGACCAAAGACTTTTGCTATCGCCCCGACGGTCCCGATCGCCGTGTTGCGTACCGATGCCGAAACTATGAAATCTGGAGAACTTATTTACTCGCACAACCGCATTCCGGGGATATGTCCCATCTCTATTCAACGAAGTTCTTAATGTGACTCCGTATAACATCGATGTGGCTGCTCGCCAAATGGGATTTGACCAGGGCGTTCCCTTTGTTCGCCCTTCGGAGGTTTGAAAGAAGCTGCTCCTTTATCTTTGATCTTTGATATATTTTTTGTGCCGCAGAGTCTTCCCTTCTCGCCTATTGGGAGAAACCCAGTGGTAACCGATAAGTATAGGGAATTTTGGAGGATACAACTGTTGGTTTTCCAGAAATTTTCGGAGAGTGTTGTGACAGATCCCCGTGGTGAACCATCTTCTCGACGTCTTGACGAAGCATTTCCGGTTGAAGCCACTTCCGACCAAACGTACCGGAGGCGAGGATTGCGGTCCCCCAAGTAGGAGAGAGACCTAAGAGGCAAGCATGCGGTCCAGTAATCCTCAATTCCTCCAATATGCAGGTATTTAAATCTTTTCCCCTCGGTTCTTTCATTTCTCCAGTGTAAATTCTTCTAAAAACGACCCTTGCTTGAAATCATGGAATTTCGAAAGAGAATGTCTTCACAAAGTTGGCGCGCATTCAAAATGAGAAGGCTAGTAATGTTGGCCTTCATGCTGAGAAGTCTGGTGGTACTGACCTTCATGCTGAGAAGTCTGGCGAAACCGCTCCTTTTTCTGACCATGACAGAGATGATGCAAGCTCGGTTGAACAAGGCGCTTCCCTTAGTGATCTTGTTGACGGGGTCGTGATAGAAATTAGCACCCAGAGCGAAATAGATGCCGGAAGGAATATGAGAGAGGCAGTGCCTGCTATAGTTGAGGCGGCTCCTCTTGAGATCCATCCCAACGAGTTCCAGCGTTGGTGGCTATTGTGGTGACTCCTTCTGAAAGGCCTCCTGCAACGACAAGGCTCCGCGGTTGGTGAATTACACGGTGATGCAGCACGGGGCTTTGTTCGATCCTCCTTTTACTACCCCTTATCCAGGACATGTGTTGGTTGGTGGATTCAAATGCGTCAGTTCGGTTCAAAGAGTTGTACACAAATGATATAGGAGAAGCACGGTCACATTGCTACCACCACGAAACTCAAAAGTCGTCTTGCGTTGGTCAACCCGCGTCCAAGAAGCTTTAGTTTCTATCGTTGGGATGAGCGTCACGACCGGTCGAACAGTTTCCGAGGAGATGATTTAAGATTGGAGGTGCCATCTAGACGTGTTTGTGATCAGACTTCAATGCTCCTTGGTTCTTCGAAGGGTTTTCCAAGATTCAGAGCTCCGAGAATTACTGAGGATGAAGTCCCTTCCGCGGACTTTGTTGCCCGCTTGAAGAAGAGGTTGAGAAGTTGTCTAAGGAACCGGAGTCAAGCAGGTGTGCTTCAAAGGATGAAGGTCTCTCTTGCCCGGAAGGACGAGTTGTTCTTTGAAGGACTTTCCTTGAAGTATTCGTGTTATATACTTGCCTCTTCTTTTAGATGCTTTTTTCTTTTTTGAGTGATAGTGAGGATTTTCTTTGACATACGGTTTTGAAATAATAGGTAATCGAATTGGTTTATTTTGAGATAGTTTTGTGGATAACCTTTTTGAAAGGGATTATGTTAAATGAAATTTGCATCTTGGTCATGAATGATTGCGCATGAAATTGCAAACGTTATGTAAAAGGGAGGTAATAATAAAAACAAACATGGCGTTTGATCACTGAGCCTCTTTCTCCGCGTGCGGGATGTTAAGTCCCCAATGAATTCTAAACTATCCTTCTTGTAAAATTGTTGAGTAAAACTTACTTGCTTTCGAAGCCTCACTTGTATCGAACCGGAGTAGCCTTTCTAAGAAAATCCTCCGCATCAATCTCTCAGCGTTATCGCTCTGGACCAAGCTTCTCCTGAACAATGCGCTTCAAAGCGTTGCATTCACTGGTGGGGTGATGGAGGAACCGGTGGAAATGACAGTACCTTGGGTCCATTAGTTCTTGATCAGTAGGCGGACGCCATACCGGGGGTAGCTCCACCTCTCCATTTCGTACCCACGCCTCGAGTAGCTCCAGAATCTTCTTCATTGGGAAAGGAAAATGTAAGTACCTTGAGTCTGGCTTTTCCTGTGTTAGTGGGCGTTGTGATGTCTCTCTGTGGCTTTGATGTGGAACAGGAGATGAAGTTGGAAGATTTGCGAGTGCCATCATATCTGCAGATCGCTTGCCTAGGTAAAGGGATATGGAAGGTGTCGTAATGTCACCGCTGAGTGACCGGATTGAACGTTCCCATCCTCTCGTACTCGTGTATTTCCCGATTGATTTCTCCTTCCTCAAGCATTTCTTGATCGGTTGGAAGGTCGACGCGGATTGGACAGCTCTTAGGGCTTCAGCAAGAGTTTTGAGATATAAATCCTCTAGCAGGGCTCCATAGGCTGCAGGCTCCCTTTCTTTATATGGAAGACATTGTAGTACTCCGGACAAGTCTTTTTCCCTGTATGGACCATGTTGTCCATTGTTCTTGATTCGTTTTCGACTGTGTGCTCTTTTTGCTTCTCCACTTGTAAAGGCGTGACTCGACTAAGGATTCAACGTTTCTTGCGCCTTATCGAGTTGATGCCTATCGAGCCTTCTTGTAGTTGTCTTTGCTATATTGTTCAAAAGGCGAAATGTCTCGCTCCGCCTTCTCGTGATACCGGCTTGATTTGCCAAGACATCCTCCAACATTCCAGCTATGCTTCCCATGATATCTGAACCACCTGCGGACTCCGGGTAAGGATACATCATGAGACGAAAACCGAAAAATTGAGAATTCGATTTTTTGTAACCGAGAGATCAATCTCCCACTGTGGTCGCCAATTGTTTATGGGTGAAAACTATTCCTGTATAATTTGGTAATTTGGGGTGTGGATGAGGAATGAATCTAAACCTTAAATAAATGCACTGCGCGGTGAGTGCTTGTAGATTCGAGAGATCAATACAGTGCAAGTCCGGCCTAAACTAAGAAATGGCCGTTCCGGACTTGTTTCGGTCACAAAGTGAAGGAGATGGGGTTGATCTTAGGGAGGGAAGCGAAGAAGGTGTTGAGATTGTGAAGGTGTTGGCTTGCTTATGACTAGTAACAGAAAAGGTGAGCAGGCTTGTAATTGATGCAAGCAAGCTTTGGGTGTTTGAATACGTTTTTGTATTAACACTTGGTTTTCTATCTCGTCTGAACTTGTGTTGTTTCTCCTTGTCTCCTATTTTTCCCTTGTTGTTTTTCTTCTGTTGAAAAATAAGGAGGAGAACCTATTTATACAAGTCATTGAGCCTTATTCACGTTTCTCGTGGGAAGTGGAGGAAGTGGAGTGATGGAGTAGTGGAGTTGTGCGTTGGTGCCACACGACCAGTCTTGCCCACTTCTCCAGTTCATCTCTAACCGTCCATGACTTCCTGACACGTTCTTGTGATGGCGTGTTGCACGCTGCCGTCGTAAACCGCCAGACCAATACCCAAAGTATGTATCCCCCATTTTGTGACATGATTGATGTCTGGAATGTGTGGATCGTGGATCCACGAAAGATAGCATGTAATCTTGAATTGAATAACTGCCCACACCGCGACTGACAAACCTAGTTGAATCAGTGCTACTTTTTTTGGCGGGATATCTCACTCGTTTCCCTCGTTTTCTCACCTCGTTATTATCAGTGTTATATTATCTCCTTCACATCCTCTCTCTCTCTCCATACATTCACAGAAGAGAAAAATCACAGACCACCCAAATTTCTTCTCCTCTCTCAGAACTCCACCATGGAAGCTTAATTAAGCCTTTAAATCACAAACCCTAACTAAGATTAAACTTTTACATCTCTCAGTTAGGTTTAATTTTTCGAAATCATCACAGGTAAAATTAGGGTTTTTAATTGAAGTTTTATTTTTCTTCTCCTTTTCTTTTACTTGTTGATTTTCTTCATGGGGGTTTAACAATAATTGTTTTATTGGTGGATTTCAGGTAAATCAAGAGCTTTAGTTGTAGTTCATATCTTCCTCAGGTAAAGTTAGGGTTTTGGATTCAAGTTTTTTTTTTCCTTTTACTGGTCGAATTTGTTCATGGGGTTTAACCATTACTGCTTTATTGGTTGATTTCAGGTAGATCTCAACAGCTTAAGTTGCAGTTCAGAAATTTCATCAGGTATATCTGATTTTGGGTGATAAATTTTTGGTTTATGAGTTTGAATCTAGTCTATGGATCATGTATTAGAGTTAGGATTAGTTATGGTCTGAGTTAGCAAAAGAAAGGAATGATATTTATGGGTATATCTGATTTTATTTGATTTGGGTGATAATTTTTTGGTTTATGAGTTTGAATCTAGTCTATGGATCATGTATTAGAGTTAGGATTAGTTATGGTCTGAGTTAGCAAAATAAAGGAATGATATTTATGGGTATAGCAGTGATATTGTTGAACATAATCATGTTTTAGTGTTGTTTCTCTTGTTAGTATAGTTTTTCTTTGTTCTTCCTTTTTGAAATTTGCATTGTTAATTAGTTCTTGCTATTTTATTTGATGGATTAATATGATATTCAATTTTGAGCAATAATTTTTAATTAGTTCCTTCTGTTGAATGATTTCTGATTGTTGTTCAAATTGATTTTGTAGTAGACAACTATGCCAAGACATCCTCTTACTAGTAGCAGTCGATATCGGCCTGCAAGTACCAGGTCTGCAAGTACTAGGTCTGCAAGTACTACTCCAAGTGCAGCTAATTGGCCGACGGCTTTGCTCAATGCACAAGGGTCCCCATCAACTGATGGTGGTCACATTCCTACAAGTCCAAGTGAAGGGAATCGTCATCGTGTGTCTTCGTCAGATGGCGATCATTCTCCGAGCCATGGTAATGGGAATCAGGATGTAGGAGATGGATGGCATGAGGCTTTTCATCAATCAAATAATGAAGCTGAAAATACGGAGGAAAGCGGGATTAATGGTAACACAACATTGTATTTCAGTTTTCTTTATGTTATTGTTATAATATGTTATCAAGTTCTAATTTGTTTCTTTTTTCTGCAGATGATCATCTATTGGAGATCAAGTTCAATTCTATGGGACAACCAATAGAAGAAGGTTCTAAGAAATATGCTACCAGGGTTGGAACAATAGCCAGGAATGTTGTCCCACCACATCACGAAGATTGGAGAGATGTTCCTTGGGTTCTTAAGGAAGAAATCTGGAGAGCCATCAAGAATGAATACAGGGGTACCGAAATCATCAAATCCAAGGCTCTAAGGATGGCAAACAAATCATGGAAGAAAAAAAAGACTACCCTAAGGAAATGGTGTGATCAATTTAATACCGTTGCTGAGAGAAAGAATAACAGACCAAGTGGTGTGAAGAGAGAGGATTGGGAGAAATTTGTGGATTTGCATAATTCAGAAGCTGATCAAATACTAAGGGAGATAGGGAAGGAATCAAGGAAGCTTCTGAAAACTTTACATACTACTGGAAGGGATGGTATTGCACGCCGTCGACATGTTATGGAACAACAATCTCCAACTGGTAGTGTTAGCAGATCTGTTGTGTACTTGGCTACACATGTTTACAAAGAAATACCTCAAGAAGCACTTGAATTAATGGACCCCAACTGTTATGAAGTAAAGTGCAGAGAATATGTTGTAAGTTCAAGTTTCTTATTTGGTTTTCATTCACAATCATATATTATTCTTTGTTGGTTTTCTTTGCAGTTTTTTTTCCACTTACATACAGTCTGATATACTTTGCAGGCACAAGTAAGAGAGCTTAATGAAACTGAGCAGTATAGAGAGGAAACCCATTTGGACAGAGATGCAGTTGCCAAGGTGAGTGCACATGAATTTGTGTTGTTTCCCAAAAAAAAAAACTTGTTAGTTACTAGCTAGCTAACTGATTTTGTTTACTTCTTTGTAGGTGTTTGGAGTTGATGATAGAGGTTGTGTTCGAGGAATGGGAGGTGGGATATCTAAGACTGAACTACTTTCTTCTGCAGTTCCTAGGGAGCAGTTACGACAGAAATTGCTGAAGACTAAAGCTGTAGAAGATCGTGTCCGTAATCTCGAAGAAACTGTTGAGACACTAATGGCCGGTTTAAGTTGCAATCCTAAACCCAGTACTTCTAATGCTCAGGTAATAACATTCTATAACTAGTTTTTATTTTGCAACTCATAAACATTGTTCTAACATCTTTGTCTAGCAAAATGAAATATTCATTTTTACTTAAAATCTTGGTATGCGAGTGCTCGGTGTGCAAAGTGCTTTCATCTACCAAATGTCATTTTATTTGCAAAATGACAAGACCATTAGTTACTTGATATGCAGTGCCTCCGTTTGTGCCACTAAGATTTGTAGTTTATAATTAAATGAACTCTTTGCCATTTATATGGGTTTTGTAAATCTAAGTGGCATTAATAGGTAGTGGTCATTTTGCTTAATTCTTATTTGTATGCTAGGGAGCGATTAGATGAATAACTTGGTGGATATGGTTTGTAAAAATAATTTGAAGTATGTTATACAGTGAGATGATATTGGACAAGGATGCAACATATATACTTACATATTTTTATTCATCTACTTTTGATCGGTTGTATTAGCCATAATGAATATGTTGATTATTGATAATAGTTTGGATTCAAGAGTATGTTTTGTATACATGGTGTTGTTTCCATTCTCATAAACTATCTTTTTCAGTACACCAGTAAAATCTTATTGCTTATTTGGATGTGCTTATATCATCTGCAGGGTATGAATGGTGGTGGTTGTCAACCAGTTGGATCTCAGCGAGTAATTATGAAGAACATGAGAAAGAGAGTTGTTGCAGTAGGCTATATATTTACCAATAGGCCTCCAATAGATGATGAATGTCATTTGGTACTCATTGATGAAATATGTTTACCTTCTGAGAGTCTCTGTGAAGGTGATGGAACTTTTAGAGATGTTTCCATAGGTGACAAGGTTATGTGGCCACAACACTATGTTTTCCCATTTGCCGCATGTGGTGCTGGCTTTTAATGGATTTGGAGTTCTGGTTTTATGTGGAGGTTTGGGACTTTTTTTGGGTATATATATACATGGTTGGTATACATGTAAGTTTTTTGGATATATTACGTACTCGGCAGTATATGTAACTAGTTATCGGAATCTCTTTTTCGAGATGTAAGTATTTTGGGTTAGACTTGCAAGTTTGTATGGTTTTGAGTCTCATCTTTTTTTTTTTTTTTGATGAAGAAGAGATTCAAAACATGTAAAGAAGTGTCTTGCAACTTATATGGATATGTAGCTTCAAAGAGGTTTTGAGCCTCTGCTTTTATCTAATGAATGTATTATTATCAATCTTGTTCGATTTTTAACATGGTTTCAATTTTTATTCTATTGTTTCAAGTTTCAATCTTGTTCAGTTTTATCAAGTCTTTTTCTATTTTATAATTATTACATAGCTTTCAAATTTTTTCAGTCTTTTACTCATAATTCTTTGCATAGCTTCCAACCAACACTTGACATCAATCACAAAATATTATTGGATGCAAAAACTTGAACTTCAAATGTGTTACCATGAAGAAATTTCAGAACTTCCATTCAGCTGAGTAAGTTACAAACCTGACTCATTTCAGACTAAATAATCCAGCTGAGAGGCGATTCAGCCCATTCAGCTGAGTCAGTTATAAATCGACTCGTTTTAGGCCACAAGATTCTTATCTAGATCCAGTGATAGGCGAGTCACCCATTCAATTGAGTCAGTTAGAAATCTGACTCGTTTTTGACCACAAGCTTCTTATCTAGAAAAAAAGAAAAGCTCGAACTTTCTCATAAACTTATCTTCTTCTTTTTTTTTCGTTATTCTCTCATTACTTCTGCAAAACTTTATCAGGCACTCACGGAAAATTTTATCATTGAATTGATATGCAGTATTATAGTTCACAACAAATTTATGAGGTAGTTAGGTTCTTCATTCTGCAACAAATGCTTTGATTTCAGAACTCAAATTTCCATATCAACAATTTGTTAAGGTAAATACTTAATTCATGTTAAAATTGGTCTGGGTTTTGCCTAATTTGAAGTTCAGTATGAAAGTTTTGGTTAGTAAATCCTAGGATTTGAATTTTAACTGATTTAAGTGTATCTTAAATTTTGGGGTTTTGATTAATTAGGTCAAAATAAGTAATTATGTTATGAATCTGGTGAGTAGTAACTTGTTCTAGGATTTGAGTTTTAACTCATTTAAGTGTATCTTAAATTTTGGGGTTTTGCTTAATTAGGTTAAAATAAGTAATTATGTTATGAATCTGGTGAGTAGTAACTTGTTCTAGGATTTGATTAATCTTCTCATCATCATCATAGTTTTGTTGATTGAGTTTAAAGAATGGATCCCACTCTTAGCTCTCTTAATTGCACAAAGATGATAAATTTTTTTGCATGCTCGCATACAATATGAGTCAATACTATTAGTTGTAAGTTGTAACTCCACTATTAGCACTCTTAATTGCTTCTATTCTTCACTCATTCTAGAATTATGTTCAAGACAAAGAATTCATTTCTGCTTTATTAGTAATGATAGTATTCTTCAATTACTTAAAAATGAGTTTACTTTTTAACAAAAAAAAAAGTTTAAGACTTTGTATGTTTGGATGATAATAGGAAGTGTTAGAAGAAAAATCCTTACCTAGTACTGAAAAATGAGCATTCAATTTCACCTAAGTAGATGACCCTCCCTCTTTTTTCTCTGTTCTTCTTCTTCATAGTTGTGATGATATGTAATGTAAATCATTCTCTACTGTAAATCCTTCTACTTTAATGCAGTTTATTCAAAATTGTGGGTTCTGATTTGTGTATACACTGTTTTGCAGATGTTTCGACATCGTGTAGATATTCCAAGTAAAGAATGGATGACTGCACCAAAGGGTTCACCTCGATGGATTAAAGGTGTTCAATCTTTCATCCAATTTACAACACAGAGTCTTGGTGAAGGTATCACAAAATTTCGATGTCCTTGCATGAAATGTAATAATTTCCGTAGTTTACCAAAATCTCTAGATGATGTACATGGGGATATCCTTGATAATGGGTTCGATGTGTCATACCGAACATGGATCCATCATGGAGAGCAACCTTGGGTGAATAATGTTAATGCTCCCACCTTACCTGCAAATAATGTTGTGAATTATGCTGCTGCATCTCATTCGAAAATCTATGACTTGTTCAATGAGGCGCATGGAGGTGTACTTGGTCTTGATACCCCTGAAGAATGCCTTAATGATCCTGATCACCTGTCGGCTGCTGCTGTTGAAGATGGTTCTGGTGGTAATGTTCAAGATAAGGCTACTGTCGAATGCAAGAAGAGGTTGAAGGATGCAGTGCAACCCTTATTTCCAGGTTGTGGTGATGAACATACAAAACTGTCAGCAACAGTTGAGTTGCTAAGTATGCAAGCAAGGTATCAATGCTCTGATGTTTTCATGACTGAGTTATTAGGATATATGAAAACTATTTTACCAGCTGGGAACACGTTACCATCTACTTGTAGTAAAGCTAAGCAGATGATCAAGCCATTTCAGTTGCCGGTGAAAATTATTCATGCTTGTATTAACGATTGTATTCTCTATCGCAAGGATTATGCCAATGATGATAAGTGTCCTAAATGTGGTGAAAGTAGATGGCAAAAACCACCAGAAGGGAGTAGTCCAACTGCTAAAAAGGTTCCGGTGAAGAGACTGAGGTATTTTCCGGTCACGGAAAGGTTGCAACGGATGTATGGCACCGCGTGGATTGCTGAGTTGATGACATGGTATGCTAAGGTTCAAGAAAGTGCTACACACATGAGACATCCGGTGGATTCTGCACAGTGGAAGGAGATTGATAAGAAGTGGCCTGATTTTGCTTCTGAAAAAAGAAATGTTCGTCTAGGATTAGCAACAGATGGTTTTAATCCTTTTGGAATGATGAGCACGCACAGTACTTGGCCTGTTATGATTGTTTGTTACAACCTTCCACCATCTGAATGCATGGCAAAGGATTTCACAATGTTAACCCTGCTGATTCCTGGTCCACTTGGTCCCAACCATAACATTGATGTTTATCTACAGCCACTGATCGACGAGTTAAATGAGTTATGGTCACTCGGAACGGTAACCTACGATGCACATACGAAGACTGACTTTACAATGAGAGCAATGTTGTTGTGGTGTATACATGACTTTCCCGCATATGCCCATGTTTCTGGTTTGCGAACTTCTGGAAGATATGGTTGTCCTGTGTGTGGAGAAAATACAGAGGCATTTTGGCTAAAATGCGGTTCCAAATTTGCTTATATGGGTCATAGAAGGTTTCTAAGAGATCGGTTTCACCCTTATAGAAAGAAAACATCCCAATTCAACGGATCAGAGGATTTAAGGGTTGCACCAAGACGTTTGAGTGGCGGCGAATTGTTCAACAAGACAGCAACTGCAGATAAAGAATTTGGGAAGTTGGTAAAGCGGCCTGCCATTGATTCTCCTTGGTCAAAGAGGTCAATCTTTTTTCAGCTCCCATATTGGAAGGTAAATTTTACATCACCTGTTATTTAACTGGAGTTATTGTTTTTCTTATCATGAATTTTGTTGATTCATGGATGCTATGCATAATTAACACACTGTTTCATGTAACTCTTCATAATTCATATAGTACTCATCATATTTAACTGCTAGTTTGTCTTACCTTTGTCTTATAGTTTCTACAAATCCGGCACAATGTGGATGTCATGCATGTAGAAAAGAATTTTGCAGAGAATCTATTTGGAACTTTTATGTGCCATAAGGATAATTCCAAGGATGGGGCTCCAGCGCGTAGAGATTTAAAAATTCTAAACTTAAAGCCTAGCTTGTGGTTGACGGAAAGGAATGGAAGAGACATAATCCCTCCTGCACCTTATTGGATGTCTAAGAAAGAAAGGGAAGTTATTTGTAAAACTTTTAGCACACTTAAAGTTCCAATTGGTTACAGTGGGAATTGGAAAAAAAAAAGTATGCTTGAAAGAGTTCCAATTGAAGGGTCTAAAGTCGCACGACTATCACATCCTTATGCAGGGTTTAATGCCTATTTTTTTAATGTATTGTTTCAAAAAACATAAGCCTTTGCGCGAGGCAGTTAGACACTTGTCGTTGTTTTTCAAAGTCCTTACTTCTAAGGTTATTGATCGTGCTGAGCTTCGTATAATGCATGATCGTGTCGTGGAGTCTTTATGCGTGTTTGAAATGTATTTCCCTCCTGCATTTTTTGTTAGTATGACTCATGTTGTCGTACACTTGGCGGAAGAAACATACCAATTGGGGCCTGTTCAATTTAGGTGGATGTACCCTTTCGAGAGGTACAATCCTTTAGTCAATGGTATTCTTTTTGTTTATTCTTTTATCAACTCTGTAAACTTACAAATACTTGTTTACCAATTGTATGTGCAGGATGATGAGAGTCTACAAGGTTCTTGGTCGCAACAAAAATTATATAGAAGGCTCTATTACAAAACAGTATGGGGTCAATGAAGGAGCACGCCATTGCGCCGAGATCCTTCCCGATGCGAAACGAAAGTCTTTTAAGTGTCGTGGAAAGATAGAGAAGCCCTGTGATGCTTATGAAGGTCCATACCCAGTTGGTTCGCAAGGAAAATCATGTTCATTAACCAACTTACAGTATGAACAAGTTCGTATGTGGATATTGAGACACGCAGATGAAAATACTGAATGGGAAGCGTAAGTTTATTTCTCTTACAATCATTTCATTACACTGTAAAAAGTAACCTTCTAACTTTCGGGTATGTTGTTTTATTGTTGGATTTGTTAACTGTTTGTTAACTGTTTTAGGTTCTAATATGCGACGTGTACGTAATGAGTTACTTGCCAGCTAACTTTCATGATATGCACACCTCCTCCTTTTAAATTTATTGAGCCTTATAGCGTCTAGAGAACTGATTCTCACTGCACATGAGTAAAGATCCTACTAAAACAAATTTTCACCTATCGGTTGTAGCCTCTAATGAATCCCTTCGATTGTAGTAGTACTGATATTAATCAGAAAACAACTCTATGTGAGAATTTTATCATGGTTTGTTAGAATGTGACAAATTCATCGTTAATCTAGCTTGATATGTGTAAAGAGCCTAAATTTCCATGGAGTATCCCACCATAATGACTCTGTAGCAATTGAAGCAGCATTCTTAATCTTTCTTTATAGAACCTATCCCATTTTGCTGAATTATATTGATGATATACAGAATGTTTGAATAATTCTATGCAGTATTTGTATCATGTGTGTAGGAAGTGTTCCATTGTGGAAGTATATTATGCAGACCTAGATAGAAACTTATAAGTTAATTGTTAATTTGTTTTATGTGACAGGAAATACGCTATATATCTTCGCAACTTTAACCAAACTCGTATGGGAAGGATGGAGGCGTTTTTTGAAGGGGGCATGGGGGACCAATGATATATTGACACATGCACATGATATAAATCAATTCTGCCAAAAATATATAAAAATGTATTTTTGCAAAGAAAATTTGTTTTCATCATTGATTTTTAGGCCATTCCCCATGCCCCTTCAAAAAACGCCCCCATCAAAAAATTTCTCCAACTTGAAGGCCATTCCATGACAGATTTCCGTAGGCTGGCAATTGGTCCTTCCTTCTCGGCAATTTCGTTTAACGCATACTTTGTTAATGGATATCTTTTCTATACAAACCGATGCGAAAAAAGGTTTTATTACACAAAATAGTGGAGTTACCATGGATGCTTGTACCGGTTTGAGCAAGTTCCGAGAGATACTAACCTTGTCGACGATGATACTACATACTACGACATTCTCGCAAGATATATTTGAAGTGGACTATGGAGTTTTCACAAAGTTGTTTTTAACTCTGTCATTGGGTGCGAATGGAAGACAAAGTAAAGGGATCATATGTGGATCGAGATACAAACTCAAGGTTTGTCAACTTCGAAAGGTTTATGAAGAGCTCAAGAGAAGCCGACGAGCCATTCATCCATGCTTCTCAAGCTAGACAAGTTTTTTACTGCCAAGATGTGACAAGGAAGCATTGGAATTTGGTTTTGGAATCTCCAATAAGATCACACCCCAATAAGAATGCTTATGAAGATCCATTTGTCTTTACTGGAGCCGCGAATGAAGCTTCATCAATTTCGACAACTGTTGGAGATGATGAGTATTGGAATGGAGATGCTCAAACCAATGATGAGTATTGGGATCAATATGCTGAGGTAAAAACTGTTATTCAGTTCCCTTTTTAGTTTTTTTTTTTTTGTTACCTTTTTTATGTACATGGAGATTTGAACATTGATTCAACTCTTGATGTTGGCAGAAACTACCGAATGTGGATTGTGGCATATATGCATCATGTACATAGTTGCACCTAATTTACGAAAGGTAAATCTTGTCTCTTAAATTAATTTACAATGAATCGAGTTACCTTTCCCTGCCATAATTTTGAAAGTTAAAAGAACAAGGAAATAGGAAGGCATTATATGGTTAAGTAAATGATATAATCTTGATTTCTATTAAGACACGCATGCCTGCGAAGAACATCATATAGTGGCATTTTTCTAGAACTAGTACCTTTACAAACAAAAAAGAAATTAATAACGTGGCTGGTGAATTCTAGGGTCCCTATGCTTGTTTGACACCAAATTTAGTGCAAGTTCTGAAATTGTTTTCTTAGTTTAGTTTTGTCTATGTCATAGTGTATCACTTACTACCAAATGAGCTGAGATGGATTGTCGATGCGTGTCATCCTAAATTTTATTGAAGTAGTTTATAGAGTGCTCTATACTTTCTGAACTGGTTATATTTCAGTTGCACTCTATGCTGCAAAAGTAGTTTATAGAGTGCTCTATACTTTCTTTCTGTTGATTCCACTGGTTAGCATGCTTCACTAGTAATTTAAACTTCTTTTGTTAGAATTGTGTAAAATTGAACTGATCCTGTGGTGCATTGGTAGCACATGATGAGCTTGTATTTGTAAAAGTCAAAGAACCAATAACCTGACCTTATCCTTATATATGATAATGAATGAAAACATGGGTTTACTGAGGGAAGCTCCCAATCATGTTGAAAAGAGTTGTTAGTTGTCTAAAGAGACCCCTACCTTGCTCTTAGTTCAGTACAAGGGACTTGCTATTACAATTTGTCTATCTCATTATATTGTTGCTGCCGCTTGCTTGTCTTCGTAAAACTCGATGAATATATTGGCAGATCTTACTTCATGTTAAAGGGTTACATTGTTTAAAATTGTTTAGTTCTTTTGGTTATTCATCTTGGGGTCTCTCTGCAATTTTGCTGATGGATTTTTCTGTGCAGGTACGCCATTATGAAGTAGGAATAAGTTCTTCATCATCATCGGAGTTTATGATTTTGCTGTTTAATCAATGGTTTTTTAGTTCATCCTTTTGTAATCGAATCCTAGAACTACAAATTTTAATCCTTTGTGTAATTTGAAACCAATGAATCAATGACTGTTAAATTAAATGATTATTTGTGTGCAAGTTTAATTTGTTTCTCATTTTTATTTGATTTGAAATTGGTTTTCATTTGATTCTCATTTGAATTCTAATTTGAGTTTCATTTGATTCTCATTTGAATTCTAATTTGAGTTTCATTTGAATTCTAATTTGAGTTTCATTTGAATTCTAATTTGAATTTCATTTGATTCTCATTTGAGTTTTATTTTTGTTTAATTTCGATTCAATCGATTCGACAGATTCATCAAAGCCATGACCAATCAATCTATTTATTTTTTATTTTAAGATTTATATCTATGACCTGATTGAAGACAGTCATAAAGTTTTGACCGTTATAATCGGTCATTGATACAAGATTTTCAACGACCCCCGAGACACGTCATAGTTGAAAAAGACGCTCAAACAAATGACCCTTTCTTCGACCGACAAAGCAAGTCATAGATACGAGTTAAATGACTTGCTTTGTCGGTCGCGAAACTGCTGATTTCCACTAGTGCACTTTTACATCTCCAACTTGAAACGCGGTCGCCTTGACTACCAAATCTCCAATTTGAAACGGGTTTGGGCATTGTGCCACCACTTGATTTTTGAGCTCGTTATCTTTGACTAAGGCAGCTTTTAAATTTTTGACAAAGCATTTGAAAGGACCAGCATCCCATTCACATCTCTTAATGACGCCCGGGTTGATAACTGGACCGAGTCCCCATTCCTGACCGAGAGGAGAAGTGACTGGGTGCAGAAAGGGTTGTTCAATAAGACTTACTTGTGTTCGGAATCTTCGGATGAACGTCGACGGGCTTTCTCCAGGTAATTGAGTTACCTTGGTAAGTTATTGATACGGCAATATGTGATCTTCAAGGTTGGATGGCTTGTTGGAAATTCTTTCGGGTGTCGACACCGGCAGAGGGGATACTCCTAATTTCGCTTTATTGCCATGTACCCATGAGCGCCCCAGAATCATGTCGTAATTTGAGAGTTCTTTGACGAAGTGGAATTTGCCATGTGTTAGAGCATCTCCCACATTAATTTCAAGATCGATGTAGCCATATGCGTCTATTGCTTCTCCTTCCAAGTTTTTGACTACAATTGGGGAGAAAGTAGCCTCCTGCTTCGAAATTCTCGCAGTTCTCGGAGTCTTGATGGTAACGATGTTGAAGTCAAAGGCCGCATCGATCAATGTGCTATCAAGCTCGGTGTCCCTCAGATAAATCGTGGTCAGCAGTCCCCAGTTGTATTTTCCAACGCCGCTCCCTGAGAGAGCTTGGGATTCTGGTGTGGTTTCTTCAATAGAAAAAAGTCGCTTGCCCGACACAACGTGGTTAAGGGCTTCGAATATATCTTGACGCTGCGCCTTAGATAAATAGAGAATTTCGCATACATGCTGCATCATGGATTGGACGGTTTTGTGAACAGAGTCCCAAGAGATCATGCAACTCCTGACTGGAAGAGGATTTCTGTGAACTCCCTCATTGCCCAGTTGAAGTTTCCCTGCCTCCACCTTTTCTTTGAAGATACGATTTAATTTATTGCAGTCACTGATCGGGTGATGTACAAATCTATGGTAGCGGCAGTAGTTAGGATTTGCCATTTCCTCTTCAGTTGGTGGGCTCCTGCTAGGAGGCAGTTTGATGGCGCCATCTTGGATCTATTCTTCCAAGAGTTCAATTACTTCTTCGATTGGGAACGGAAAATCTAAGGCCTTTTCTACGACTTCTTGATGCTGCGCAGGAGCCTTAGCTGCAGCCTTTCGTGATGGAGCCGCCTGATGTGCTGGCATTGCGCGCTTGGATTGTTATTCTGCCGCTGGAGCCTTCCTTTTTCCTCTTTCGCTTACCATGCTCACAGAGGGGCCAGTGTTATATTTCTTGTTGATGAGGCGTCTATTTCCTCGAGTTTCACTGGCCTGGTTCTTTCCAACAATGCTGGTGCTGTTGTGGCCAACCGTTTAGCAACCTCATGAAGTTTAGAGAATTTCTGGAATCGGAGATTCTCCAGTAAGGCACGGTAGATGGGAACCATGCCATTGATACAAGAATCCACTAATTGTTGTTCGGTCACATTTGGGTCGTGACAATAGTGCTTGAGTTCTGAATATTTTGACATAATCATTTGGATGTTCATTGTTTCGTTGGAACATCCTTCCCAAATCTGAGAAGCTAATTTGCTCAGACAAAAAGAAATACTTCTTGTAGAAAGCCGTAACCATGTCACCCCAATTGGATATGTTGTTTGGTGCAATGTTGTTGTACCATGTATATGCTCTTCTGGTAAGTGACTTCGAAAACTCCTTCAAACAGAGAACATGATTGTATTCGTACTCGCCCAAGGATTCCGAAAATCGAGAGACATGTTCACACGCATTACCGGTGTCGTCGTACAAGAGAATTGAGGAATAGAGTATCCTCTCGGAAGAGGAATCCTTTGTACTTCAGGAGGATACGGGGGTTGATGCTGATGCATGTCCGTAGAATCGCTTTTGTCTCGGTTTCGAAGAAGTCGTTCCAAATCTTCTCGTGTGACAAAATTGGATGGTTGATTCCTCTCCGCTAGAGCTCCCGAACGAGTCTCTTCATCCACCAAGGTGCGCTCTGCTGAGGTATCGGCGCCAGGAGTATTAAAGGTGTTCCTCATTGGCTCTGGTTGGCGTGATGCCTATGCTAGCCGCTCCGTTAGTGCCTTGAGGAAAATAAGTACCTCTTTTTGAGTCGAAGCCATGTCCGTCTGATCTCTGGCGAGAACTTCCTGTCTTTCCATCAAATCAGCAATGGTAATATGGGATCGGTTTCCTCTATCTCCCCCAGTTTCTCGTCCTGATGGTGGAGTATCAACGGCTCTGGTGACAGTTGGAGATGTCACACTTGAAGAAACTTTGGGGGTGGCGGCAACGGCTCAGGCTCTGGTGACCGGAGGTGTAACGCCTGAAGGAACATTTTCCGCACCGCTGGTGTTGACAGGTGGCGTATTAATGCCACTGGAAGGAATGTTGCTACCGAGAGTAGTTTCAGCGATAGTGTTCTCGGGGTTTGTTGCTGACCCGGACCTGAGCTCTACCATCTTGAAATTGGGATTGAAAAATGAAATTGGAAATTAGTATTGCAACCGAGAGATTAATCTCCAACTGTGGTCGCCAATTGTTTATGGGTGAAAATCGTTTCTGCTGATTTTGGTAATTTCGGGTGTGTGGATTAGAAACGAATCTAAACCCTAAACAATGCACTGCACGGGAGTACTTTTGATTCGAGAGATCAATATGTACAATCCTGGCCAAAACCAAGAAATGGCCATTCCAGGCTTGCTTCGGTCACAAAGTGAAGGAGAAGGGTTGGTCTTCGGGAGGGAAGCGAAGAGAGTGTTGAGACCAGAATCGTTGATTCTGATGGTGTGGTTGTTTATGACTTGTATGTGAAAGTAGAACTGGCTAGTAGAATGGAAAGCTACCGGGTGATTTCTAGATACTGTGTTGTTGCCGACCAAAACTTGTTGTTTCATGGTAAATAGATGAAACCTATTTATACAATCCATATTGAAACGTACCATGGTCTCGTAGGAAATGAAAACGATTGAGTGGTGGAAGAATAGAGTAACGTGTAACCGTCTGGCATTATGCTTCCATGATGAATGAAGTGAATTAGTTTACACCGTTATTTTCATCACCACTAATTGTCCCACTTCATGACACTTTCTTATAACGGGCGTATTGTACGTCGAACGCTGTAAACCGCCAGACCAATACCCCGATGAGTATCCCCCAGTTTGTGACATGTTTGATGTCTCGAGTGTTTTTGTGGAAAACATGTAGCAGGTTGCTATGTGTGGCAAGTAAAAGTCAAGAGACTTACCATAGGAAAATAGCATGTGATGCTATTAGGCTTGCCTTGGCCGACCGCCTAAAACTTGCCACCAGTCTGTCAGTTTGGTGGCGAGCTTGAATGGCTGAGATTGCATCTCATGAAGAAGGGTAGTTGTTGAGTATGGATACCTTCTGTTGGTGCCTGGTAATGTCACAGTGGCGTTTTTGGTGTACGCTAGTGGCATTACAGCATGACTGGCATACCTCGTGCATGCCAGTGGCACGGTGGTGTAAGTGGCGCCTGGCATAGCCATGGCCACTAGCTGGTTTCCTGGAACTTGCCGCAAGTCCGTCAGTTCAGTGGCGAACTTGGATGGCTGAGATTGCATCTCATGAGGAAGGGTAGCCGTTGATTATGGCTATATCTTTGTTATGTAGCAAAGTGGCACCATTAGCATAGTGGCGCTTGGCGTAGCCGTGGCATAGCGGCATGCCGGTGGCGTAGCCGTGGCAGCTGTTTTGGCATATCGGTGTTAGACCCAAATATGGCTATGACAACATTGGCTCTATTTCCACATCAATGCCAACGCTCTGGGAAATGTTAATTGTCTTGGTTGGCGTAGCAATTTTTGCCCAAATTAAGGTTTGGCATGTCGAAACCCTAATTAGTGCGTGTGGCATGGCTGCAACATGGTGGCGTTGTGTCATGGCCACACCTGTGGCGTTGTGGCATGGAAAAAGCTAGGACTTGACTCCGTGGCCAAAGTTAGGGCTTGGCGGCATGGCCAAGGCTAGGATTTGGCGACGTGGCCTAAGTTAGGGCTTGGCGGCGTGGCCAAGGCTAGGATTTGGCGTCATGGCCAAAGTTAGGGCTTGGCGTCGTGGCCAAGGCTAGGATTTGGCGTAGCAATTTTTGCCCAAATTAGGGTTTGGCATGTCGAAAACCTAATTAGTGCGTGTGGCATGGCTGCGACATGGTGACGTTGTGTCATGGCCACACTTGTGGCGTTGTGGCATGGCCAAAACTAGGACTTGACTCCGTGGCCAAAGTTAGGGCTTGGCGGCATGGCCAAGGCTAGGATTTGGCGCCGTGGCCAAAGTTAGGGCTTGGCGTCGTGGCCAAGGCTAGGTTTTGACTCCGTGGCCAAATTTAGGTCTTGGTGTCATGGCCAAAATTAGAGCTTGGTGGCTTGGCCAAGGCTAGTTTTTGGTGTCGTGGCCAAAGTTAGGGCTTGGCGGCATGGCCAAAGCTAAAGTGGCTCGTGGCATGTTACTGCGGCAGAGTGGCATGTTGGCACGTTACTGCGGCAGAGTGGCATGTTGGCATGACGATTAATATGTTGTTGTGGCAGGGCGCGTTTGGCTTGCCAGTTAGTATGGTGGCGCGACAGGGTGCGTTTGGCCTTTAATATATGATGACGGGTTTAGAGCGACTTGATTGGTCAAGAAAAGGGGTCGGCCTAACATGAGGCGCAACTGCACCTCTAGTGCTCGTGGTGCATTCAAAGTGACCTAATTGGTCAGTAGGAAGGAGAGGAGCCGGCTAAGCATGGGCGTGGCTACACTTCTGGTGTGAGTGTGGCGGCTTTAGAGCGACCTGATTGGTCGATGGAAAAAGGGGTTGGCAAGTATGGGCCCAGCCACAACTTATGTGTGCATGGCGAGTTTAAGGCGACCTGATTGGTAGAGGGAAATAGGGCCGGTTTAGGATGGGGCGTGGCCAATGGCGAATGGCGCCGGTTGGCCTAAGGCATGGCCACGCCTCCCTTTCTGCTGTTCTTATCCTGCGGCTCCCTGTTTTCTGATTCTGGGCAAGATTTTGTGTCTACTAATCCATGGAGGATTAATTACCTAGTTTGCCTAGGCTTAAATTTTGACAAGTAAGGTCTGATATACTGCGCAAGGCGCAAAACCCTAACTTTTGCAAGTTAACTTGGGTAATCGATTGAATTCTATGTGTCGACACAGAGTTCTTTTAAGTTCATTGCCAGATAGCAGCATGCTTTCTGATTGAATACCTTATGCAAAGACCTTATCCTTGATATTTGGAAATTCGTGCTACTCTGCTGCGAGTGAACACAAATTGGCATGCCATACCAACCTTAAGGGTTCAGCCGGGGAACATAGCTTAGAAAGTATTCAAAGAAACTTATATTATGTGAATATGGGCAAGGCGCCAAAATTTACAGAACATCTGGGATGGTTGCTACATGGGCCAGTCTGGATAAATTTCATGTAAATATATTGAATGGCTCAATAAATATGCCAGTGAAGAGGTTAACACTCATGGCTCCGTTTTCTCGCAGAGTGACGTAACATCAGAGGCGAGGTTTTACAATTTTAATCCTATGCTAAAAACCACCATCAACAAACACCTATCAAAAACTAACTAATTCAAACCTAGATCTGAAAATAGAGAAGAGAGAGAAAGTTGTTGAGCACTGCTCGGTCGAACTTGCAAGCGTTGCTATGTCAAGCTTGTTTGTCAATGTTAGTGATCAAAACTATAAGTCTTGATTTCTAGTCTACTTATAGATATCTCGGACTAGGATAGATTGTGTAGTTGAGCATTAGACTTCACGGCGTTCATCATTGAAGACGAAGAACTACTAAGGAGAGCTTGTGGAACTTCATCAACAAAAAGGTACTATGTGGAGACGGAAACTTATCTATCACTTGGAAAGTATATTTATACTCTCTCTCCTATATTGAGACATAAGTCGTGTTACGATATAATTTTCTATTATACACAATTAAGATTTCGAGCTGAGTTTGGATTGCTTACATACTTGGAATATGTGTTGACAAGCTTTCGTTTCTACCAAGTTCATCTTATATTCTTGACGAAAGTCAATAGATGATCATGTGAAAATTGCTGAGTAACATCTTACATGGTTTGTGTAATACAATCATTTGGTGTAAACTTGGAATGTTTCGTTATGATTATTTCAATAACTTGAAAATTGCTTTGATGCTAATAGTGTGTGAAAACGGCTATTGTCATCCTCTAAGAAAGTTTCAATGACTGAAATAAGAGTTGAGAACATTTAACCATTATTGGACTGTGACATGTTGTGTACTCTTGCACATATGTAATACATGTTCGGGAACCATAGTACGCGTACCCGTATGTTACCTGTTGGTTTGAAAAGTCCGGGAACCTAAGTATGTGCACCCGTATGCGTACCGGCGTAAGGTTCATATTCAAGATTTTCTTCTAGGATTGGTGGTCTGTGTACCCATTCGCGTACTGGCGAAACCTAATTTCAGTCCAGGTATTTCAAGTATGCGTACCCGTTCGCGTACTTGAAGGTTAAAGTTCTAAAATCGGTTTAGTACATGAACTAATACATTTATATGGTAAGGAATGTATTCTTTGCAAACCGTGGCTATAATGTTCATGAATTGATTCAAGTGAATCAAATCGATTTTGCTTCAATTGTGTTCTTGTATACATCTATGATAATATAGCAATTGAAAAACTCTTTAACTAGTTTCATTTGAGTCATTTGAACTAGTTATGGTTAAGATGAATAAGGTTAATATGAGAGTGATCATATGGCTAACCTTGGTTAACTATTGTTGAGCCAACATGGTGTAAACGTTTAGGTATGTCTACATAAACCTAAATGAAGGTACATTTCATTTGTGTGTAACAAGCTAAGTTCGATCTAACGGTTGAAAGATATTAGCTTGAATCTAATCTGGTTTTCATCTAACGGTGAATAATGAATGCTTTGTTACCAAGGTAACTTAGATTGCAAACCATGATTTGAAAACTATATAGAGGAGAACTCTAGCAATCGGGAACCTAATCCCCATACCTTCTGTGTGATACTAGTTGCATAAGCTAGAGTCGATTCTCCTTTAACCTTAGGTTTTTCACGAGACCCTGTAGGTTAACGACTTTGTTCATGGTGGATTTTCAACAAAGGTCAAAACCGTAAAATCATGATACTGCATGTTTCTAATACGGCTTCAGGCATGTGACGATTCATATTTTACGAAGCCATGATGAACATGTCTTTCGAAAAGCCTCCACTAGATGAGCGTTCGATCCTGGCATTTAATTGTGCCCTCTATGTATAATAATAGAATTGGGCGATCCTCCTACATAATTGTTTGTTGAGAGGGCTTAATGCCTTCAGGACGTCGATGATACTCACTGTTCCCTAACTACATGAGAGCGACCCCCTCTACATAGAAGAACGATTGGGCGAATCTCCGTAAGATTGAGAGCAACATCGCCTTCAGGACAGAGACACTCACTGATCCTGACTATGTAGGGCGACCGTGTATAGACTTGGGCGTTCTTGTAAGATTTGAGAACGCCTTCGGGATATTAGCCGTCTCCTGACTATGCACATAGATTAATGACATTCACCGCTGAATTCCCAGAATGATCTATTATTGATCCTATTCCATGGTCGAATCCACGACCTAATCCCATGGAATGGCAATAACAATTGCTCCTATTCCATGGTCGAATCCACGGCCTGATCCCATGGAATGGCAATAACAATTGGTCCTATTCCATGGTCGAATCCACGGCCTGATCCCATGGAATGGCAATAATAATTTATATTATCATTATTCCAATTTCATGATCGGATTCACTGCTAATCTCATGGAATGGTAATAGATAATTTTATTACTCCGATTTTATGGTCGAATCCACGATCCCATGGAATGGTAATGCATGTTTTATTATTCTGAGTTCATGGTCGAATCCACAGCTGATCCTATGAATTGATAATAAATAACTACTCGTTTTATTGTTCTGTTTCATGAATTATTCTACACTGAATTTCATGCATTAGTAATAAATACTCAACAACCGGGCATCTGGATTATCACTGAGTAAGACCCACAAAAAATGGTGTAAGCGTACTCGACAATGATGCACGACTGAGCACCCGGATGCACGACTGAGCACCCGGATGCACGAACGAGCATCCAAAAATATGAATAGATGAGGAATCCTACGCAAAACAGGAGAAAACAACAAATATTAATAAAATAATAAGGAGCGCCCAGGGGCCGGGCCCACCGGCCATGCCCTAGCCGTGGATGGTCCCCATGCTTCTTCCATTATTTTGCCCTATTTTGTTATTTTCATGAACTCATGAAAAACTCCTTGATTTTAGCAACTTTCCTTGTTTTTGCAAAATACATGAATTCCCCATAACTTCACGGATTCATGAAAAATAATAATATTATAAAATAAGGAAAGGTGTATGGACCGGGCATTATAGCCGGCCGGCCATTGATAGGTGTCTAAAACACCTAATTTACTATCTAGTAGTTACGCTTTCTTTGCTATTTTTCTTGTGAATTATGTACTTTACGCATGTTTTTGAGTTATTAGGTACTCTGGAGTCGCACGAAGGAAAAGAAGCGGAAATCACTCTATTTGAGCCAAAAGGACAAAATTGTCATCTCATGGGCGAACATTATCTGGAGCCCAGTTAAGGTTATGGAGCTGTGTATGTGGAGTTTTAGGCAAGAATTGACAGAGTCTGTTGGTGAATTTGTGGAGCTGAGATGCAGGGATCGATTCTGGTGATATGGGATTGGAAAATATTGGAGCTGTGCAGGACTATGTGATACCCGAGGTTGCAGTTGAGCTGAGCTACTTCCAACGAGAAATGAAGATGAACAACGGACATTTGCGGGTCTGAGACATGAAAGAGCTACAACAGATAGTGCTAGGAATGATTTTGCAGGGAAGAAGAGTGTCAAATGGCTTGAACTGTGTTGAATCAGTGCACGTCATGGAAGAGATGATGTTTGTCTGATGCTGTGACTGGTTATGAGCTGGTGTTAATGGCTGTTGCCTAGGAATTGAATTGTAGCTGCATTGCGAGTAGATGAGTCGATTTGCTGGTGGCCTGAGGAGATGAAAGCAGTGAGGCAGAATGGGTTGAACTGGATGAAGATGATGGTGATGTTGAACTGAATTACAGAGCCAGGATGGAACTGGCAATGGATGTTTTTGATGCTGCAGTGAGATGGATTGAGGCTGAGCCTGCAGTTGTGCGTTTGCAGAAGGCTAGAGTGAATTGTCAGGTTGCGGTTTAAGCTGTTAATGGAACAACAATGTGATGGAATAGCAGCTAGAGTTGGAGATATTGCAGAGAAAGGTGCAGGCCAAGATGGCTGGAAGGAAAGCACTGATGCACCATCTTGGTGCAGCACAGATTATGGCCTGTGCAAATGGCTCAAGGCCTGGCAACTCAGCCCAATCAGCCAGAGAGATAGCTGAAAACGATCTTACTCTGTTCTGACTCGGTCTGACAACTCACATACTGACTCGGTGATTGACCGAGTCCTGACTCGAGTTGACCCGAGTTGACTCGACCGTTTTGACCCGTTGACCGGTGACCGGGCGGACTTTGCCGGTCACCTGAGACACTTTCCGGCGACTTTTCCGGCCAAGTTCCGGCCACAATACCAGCTTTCCGGCGACCGTTTTTGGGCAGAATTTTCACATGGGTTTTTCTCACACATGGGCTTGGTGGACTTCTATCTTTTGGACCTTTGAAGATTATACCTAATTTTGGAAACAAGAGAGCTATTTAAAGGAAAGACTTCTACAACTTTTGGGATATCTATTATCTTTATCTTTTATCTATTCTTTGGCCTCTACTTTGTTCTAGGGTTTTAGAAAAATGAAACTTCTCTTTCTTCTTGTTATGAACTCCATGAATATGAGTACCTAGTTTTATTATTGGTTATGGAATAAGTTGAATTTCCAAACATGATTTTTTGTGCAATAAATTAGTTTTCTCTCATATTATCGTTTATGATTCACCATCAATATTGTTACATGATTTGAATGCTTGTTAGTCGAGTCGCGAATCGATTGAGTTTGCTTTCATCTTTATTGCTAGATTAGGGTTATTATACGCAAAAGTGATAATTCCGGATTGCAAGTAGCATAAATATGATTATAGTTTGTAGTGATATATTCTTATGATCATATGTGAACCATAACCTTTGTTAAATCGGATTAGTGCGCTTTCCACGTTCGATTGCTTTGATTGGCCTGATTTCATAGAACCTAATGCATCTAGGGAATTAAACTTGATTAGTGCTTTTACACGTTAGGTTGTTCCTTTAGATAGAATTCATATTCGCATCTTTTAATGTGTTTGTTGATGACATGAGGAGATTTGCGGGATATACTTGCGATCAAGGTATTCCAGGGCCTTTGATAAAAGTTGAGATTAAAATATCAATTCTAGTTATTGTGTTGAAAACATGTTTGTGATTGAAGACGAAATCCATGACCAATACTAGTTGAGATTAAAATCCATGACTTTTCCGGCCAAGTTCCGGCCACAATACCAGTTTTCCGGCGACCGTTTTTGGGCAGAATTTTCACATGGGTTTTTCTCACACATGGGCTTGGTGGACTTCTATCTTTTGGACCTTTGAAGATTATACCTAATTTTGGAAACAAGAGAGCTATTTAAAGGAAAGACTTCTACAACTTTTGGGATATCTATTATCTTTATCTTTTATCTATTCTTTGGCCTCTACTTTGTTCTAGGGTTTTAGAAACATGAAACTTCTCTTTCTTCTTGTTATGAACTCCATGAATATGAGTACCTAGTTTTATTATTGGTTATGGAATAAGTTGAATTTCCAAACATGATTTTTTGTGCAATAAATTAGTTTTCTCTCATATTATCGTTTATGATTCACCATCAATATTGTTACATGATTTGAATGCTTGTTAGTCGAGTCGCGAATCGATTGAGTTTGCTTTCATCTTTATTGCTAGATTAGGGTTATTATACGCAAAAGTGATAATTCCGGATTGCAAGTAGCATAAATATGATTATAGTTTGTAGTGATATATTCTTATGATCATATGTGAACCATAACCTTTGTTAAATCGGATTAGTGCGCTTTCCACGTTCGATTGCTTTGATTGGCCTGATTTCATAGAACCTAATGCATCTAGGGAATTAAACTTGATTAGTGCTTTTACACGTTAGGTTGTTCCTTTAGGTAGAATTCATATTCGCATCTTTTAATGTGTTTGTTGATGACATGAGGAGATTTGCGGGATATACTTGCGATCAAGGTATTCTAGGGTCTTTGATAAAAGTTGAGATTAAAATATCAATTCTAGTTATTGTGTTGAAAACATGTTTGTGATTGAAGACGAAATCCATGACCAATACTTTCTCATCCGTAATTTGATTTGTTTGCTTATTTCTTTATTTGCTTTTATTTTAGTTTATTATATAAAAATCACAAAACTACCGGTGTTATTTATAGGGAACCGAAACAATTTGACAAGCTAGACCTCTTTGTGGGATCGATCCTTTCTTTCCCTTGATTCATTATATATTTTGAGTAGTAAGAAAGTGTAATTATATTTGTGTCGGCTGACAACCGGTCAAATTTTGGCGCCGTTGCCGGGGAGGCAACGGTTGTTAATTGTCTTGGTTTCTTATTTTTGTTTTGTTTTTAGTTTTCGTTTTATTTCTCTTATTTCTGGTTTTTAACCTTGGTTTGAGAATTTTATTTCAGGTGCTTGTTTCTCATGGAAGGAGCATACTACATGGATGGATACGGTTTTCAACAACCTCAACAATATGACAACTACCAATTCCATGGGTATAATCAAAACCAATTCATTGGTTATGACCAATATTACATGGAACCTTATGGTTTTCCTCAACAACCTTATGGCGGGTATGTGTGTGAACAACCACAAGGATGGGAGGATTCTTATGCTCGTGAACAAAAGGTCTCTAATTTTATAGATAAAGTTTCCAACTTTTTACAAGAGGAATTTCAAAAAGCTAAAGAGACTACAAACGAGCAACTCCAAGAACTTCATGAAGGTATGGCTAGCTTGCGAAGAGGCATTGATCAATACAAGGAAGATATGGATAATTCTTATGTGCATATGGTTTGTGATGAATATTTGATTGATGCTAATGTTGAAAAAGGCCAATCCTTGGGCACTTTCGTTGATAATTGTGTAGTTAACTCAACTCTTGATCTTAATAATGATCATTCACATATTCAAAAGGATGAGTTAGAGATTAGCAACACTAAATTCAGCGAGAACCAATCTTATGTTGACTATGATAATGACGGTGATTATGATACATTGCTTGAAACAACTCATGGTGACATCTCCGAGGAGTCTTTTTGGGATCAAGATGAAGACGAAGAGGAATATGTCGACACTTGTGTAGATTACTCAAGCATTGATCTTAATAATGATCAAGAGCCTATTCAAAGGGTGGAGCTTGAGGATGATGCATTTTCGAGTGTTCTAGAAAAGTTTCTTATAATAAAATTTGGATCCGCAAAAGAGTATGTGCCTTACAACAAAAAGGAGTGTGTTGAGAATGAGACCGTTATGACCACTATTGTGGAAGACCCAATTGAGATTGCAAAGGATTGTAATGATGATGTTTATGTCGACACTTTGGTTACGGCAGAAACGGACGAAGAATGGTTGCAAGGTTTGATAGAGGACCATGATATAAAAGAGGTGAATAATTCACTTGAGTTTTTCAAGGATGAAGAGGATTCCGTAATACAAGAGATTGTGCAAGGTTTATCTAACCCTTTGCCTATTGTTTCTTCTCCTTTACCTCTTATTGGTTTGAATGTATGTGCTTCGAGAATATTGTTGGATGACTTTGTTTCTCGTTTTCCGCCATTAGAGAAACTTGATTCTCATACTATGCAGGTTATGGAACAAGAAACCGTGGAAGTACCCGACTTCTATATTCTTTATACACTCCCAAGTGTGGACAAGAATAAGTGTGGGGGAAGCTTTTATCGGTTCATAGCTTCACTTTTGTTTTATATTACTAATATTTGTGTGAAGCTAGTGTTTGCAAAACAGGTTCTATGGAAGGATCCCCAACTTTTCAGATTGTTGGTATATTGGGAATGAATCTTGCACGGATATAGTCGGGCTGACGACTTTAAACCCATGCTACATGGGAGGCAACCCATAGGTTTTGTATCTCTTATCTTTTATTTTTCTTTTCTTGTTTTTAGATTTTTCTTTTCGCAAATTATTATATGATTTCCCACCTTGACTTTCTTTGGACGATTCAATTTACATTGAGGACAATGTAAAGTTTAAGTGTGGGGGAGTGGTTAAGCATTTGCGTTGTAAATTTTTGAAATTTTTTCAACTTTTGTGTAAAATAGTGAATAAGAAAACTCCAACTTGTAGTTAGTTTAGAGTCACATAGTATACATGTCGCTAAGATTACATCGAGAATCTCATAAGAGTGACTGAACTTAGAGATGACAGAGAACATGATCGGTTTTCTTACTTGTATGAGAGTTAAAGTTGGATTTAACCATGCCAGTGGCAAATAAGGTGCAGACTGAATTCGGTATTAGAGTAGTGATCCCCTATAGTGGAGACTACCCATGTTACATAATGTGAGGCACCGACCTTCAATTCTTTGTACCTGTCTAAATTTGTGCTTTTAGAGTGTGTGTCACCGTACGTAAATTCCGGGCAGAATGGTGAGCTGTCCAACCTCCCACCATAGAAGCACTATTTTGATCTCTTGAGTGCTATTTTTATCAACCATGTTGGTGACATCGAATTGCTAACTTACATACCACTTGTGATCTTGTTCGCAGTTAGCACCATCCACCTTATCTCTCTCTACACCAACAGGTCCATAGAAACACCATCATCATCAACAAGAGGAGCATCACAAATTTGAAGGAAAGTTGAAAACGTTCAAGGTTTACAAGCAACAGATGCGAAAATGGGCAGATTTCAGGTTCAAGTAAAGCAACAAGACAAGGAGCAGAATTTTTTATAAGTTGAAGATTATTGTACAAGAGCGAAAATTATCAAGGATGAGAATTCGAGAAGTCTATGATATTAAGACATACAAGTTGTGAAGAATCAAGCGGTAAATTACTTACACCATGGCATTGTACTTACATTTTTTATTTTATTTGTATTTTACTTTCTCTTGTCTCAAAAAAAAAAAAAAAAAAAAAAAACAGAAAATTAAAGAATAAAAAAAAAAAAAAGAAGACAAGAGAAAATGTTTAGGTTTGTTAATAGTTTTTATTATTTTGTTTTATTTTTATTTTGTATTTGTTTTATTTCTCAAAAAAAAAAAAGAAAAATTATTTTGGGTTTGTATAGTTTGTTTTTATTTTTGTATTCTTTCAATAAAGCCAATGGAAAGGAGGAATATCTATAATGAAGTTTCAAGCGACAAGGAATTAGAGGAAAGAGTCACATTGTCAAGATTATACGAGGTTCAAGAGTTATCATCAAGAGTTGAAGACGAAGATGAAGACACTGATTGAAGACCGAAGACGTTTTTATGGATGATGTGAGAGTGGTGCTAGCTGCACGCCGAACGGATAACGAGGTAAGTAAGCATATTCCCACCTTCGTTAAGTGGTTGATTTCCTTTCTTAGAGATCGTCAGAAAAATGGGTTTTCAAAAATATATAAAAGATGTGGGTTTTCAAAATACTTCAGAGGGTTTTACCTTCCTACCATTCAAAGTGTCGCAGGATTCTCTCTTCATTCCTACCTGGACACATGTGTGACCCATAAAAAAGTTGTTTATTATTGAGAGCAACTTCATAAAACCCTTTCTTGTGAGGCAGAGTCGAGACTTTTGATCACTCCGAACCCGGATTCTTTCGATAAGGGATGGTTATTTCTCTCTCAACTTTTAAGGATGAGATTGTGTTCATTTATGTGTCTAACTTCTTATGACTAGTGTGCAGAATCTCTATGTCTTCTTAGCGCTTGGATGCTATCATTACGGAGAACTATTAAGTTGGAAAAGTAGGTTTTGTGGGTATATCTCTAGTAAACCCTCACGGGACTATAACTCGTCCACTAGGGACACCTAGGGGTTTAAAGGCTTGTTATTTATGCTAAAAGTGACCGTAGCCTCGACGACACGGAGTTGTATGTATTCTTTAGAATTATTTTGTTTGATTTGCTCGAGGACTAGCAAAGTCTAAGTGTGGGGGAATCTGATAGGTGTCTAAAACACCTAATTTACTATCTAGTAGTTACGCTTTCTTTGCTATTTTTCTTGTGAATTATGTACTTTACGCATGTTTTTGAGTTATTAGGTACTTGATGAGTGCTAAATAGTGCATATTTATACACCTTTTTATTGGCATTTTACTCATCTTTTGCGCTTAGAAATCAGATATTTTCCCATATTCTGTGTTTTCCTTATTTTCAAGAATAAATATTTGTATTAATTAATTTTGTGTTTTTAGGTAATAAATAAAGTCCGGAGAAACTGAGGAGCTAAAGAGCGAAGAATTGAAGTCAAACATCTATGGAGCAGTTAGCCAAAGCCCGCGCGCAAATCAGTTGCAACCCAACAAGGAAGACTTGGGCTAGAGCTACCCATGACCCGGATCCGAGCCCGCTCACTCTGAGCCATTGAGATCTCCCTCAGCTACATCCAACGGTCGCTCCATCACTATACATCATCTCTTGATGCTCCGTGCAACACCAGATCGCTCCAAAACCGCTTACCTCTATCAGCCATTCAGATTTCGCTCCTATTCATCCAACGCTCGGTGCAGCGTTCTCATCAAACATTGCTGTCCCTGCCTCACACCACAGCACCCTATACCTATACCCCCCATCGACAGACCCATTCTTCTCTTCTTTTCTCTTTCTTCTTCCTCTCTCCCGTCTCCCTCACCCGACGAGCTCGCTCCGCCTCTCGCAACAACACCAACTCCTCCACCTTCTTCACCCGTACCACCACCAGAGTCGCTTCCGCCATCACCCTATCTCATGTCACACCATCACCAGCCAACAACCCCAGGACTAGATATCTCTTTTTAGTTTCTACCAACCCTAGAAACTAAATCGTAGACATCTAGGGCTAGGGTTTCCACCCAATCAACCGCATGGAGTTCTGAGCATGATGAGACAAGAGGGAAGGCGATTCAGAGTATGGGTTCGATTCAGTTTTCATTTAATTTCTATTTTTAATTGAACTAGGGTTTGGGAATTTTGGGGATGATGCATGTATAAATAGAACCGAATGGGGTTGATAGAAGACACGCCCGGACTAGCCAAAGGCAAACAATTAGGGTTTATTTTGTTCTTTGTTGCTTCATTATGTTTTAATTTCAAGAGCTAGGGTTTGAGATGAAACCCTAATTCCATGACTGTGTATTAAACTTGTTGAATGTTCTTGAGAGCTTAATGTGTTAGATAGCTCAAATTTTGTCACTTCAACTCTTTTCTCTCACAGTGCATACCAAAGCCATGGATGCACTGTAGTTAGGTTAATACTGAGTTGAGAGTGATTCAGCTCTTGCTCCTAATTTGAATACTAATTCCCCTGACTAGTTGTACTAAATTAGACAACTAGTACTTAGGGTTAGTGCCTTAGCTGCTATTTAAGTTATCACTTGGAGAAACTCTTAGATAAGTGGTAGCCAGTGACAAGCTTCACTTGTCTGATATAAGAACAAGGACTCAAACTAGTTGAGCACACATTAGAGGAGTTAGAGGTGGAATTGATAACCTTAGCAACCCCTTTTGTCACTGTTATACCTTAGTTTAGGTTTATATCACATCTCAACATTAGCCGTTTCGGCACAAAAACTTCTGTGTTACAATACCTTCACTTAGAACTCAGTTAAGCAGCCTTAGATCACTTAAGAGCATCCCTAGTCCTTGTGGGATCGACCCGTACTTGCCGCGTCTCCAATAGACGCCGTGCACTTGCGGTATTACCCGTAGGCCATAAATTTACCCATCTTCCAGGACTACCAAGTTTTTGGCGTCGTTGCCGGGGACTTGGCGCGTGCCCTGTGTTCATTGGCTCGCTTAACTGATTTTCTCCCCTGTACATATTCTTATTATATTAATTTTCCCCTGTGTTTTAGTATAACTTAGTTTTGTAACTTGTATTCTGTTTTAACCCCTGTAGCTCAGTTCATTTTGCATTTTAGTCTTGTTTGCTGTTATTGTTTGCATTGTAGTCAGCTGTGATCGTTAGCATAACTTAGCATAACTTAGTCAGCTGTTAGTGTGCATCTGTTAACTTAGTTGTGCATCATCTGTCAAACTTCTTTCCTCTCAGCACTTTGTTAAACATCTACTATTTTCATTCAGCATCTGGCCAGGTTTGAACTCAAGTGTGCCTGACCTAATCTGTCACACTGGGTTCAATCCAGCTACATTGGCCTAATCCATCAAAGCTGTGAACTAAAATTGTTTGTTGAGCAACGAGATCTTTGGCTGTCTTTGGCCGTGCTTGCTTTGTCTTTGGTCGCCAAGGAAACCAAGGAGAAACCAGTGCTATGTAGTTGTCTTCTTTGTCTTTAAGCCGCTAAGCTAACTCGAAGAACAAAAGAAAAAGTGCAAACTTGAGGTTAGTAAGTGCATAGTGTAATTCCTGTGCTTGTATGCAAACCCCGAGTGTTGTGTGGTATTGCGAAAACCCCGAGTGGAAACCCCGTGAGTCATCTTTGCTTTGCTAGAACCGCCATTCTGTACTGTTGTGCTCTCAGCCATGTACCATGTGCATCACCCGTGAATGCTAAGCCATCTTTGCATGATAAACTAGCTGCCTAGCTAGGTATAGCTCAATCTCTGGGATTTTTGCCTAATTCTCAGTGTGACCCCGTGACCTTGCTTTGAGCGTGAATGTTTTCGTGTCTTTGTGACCTGATAAGTATCTTGTGTAAATTGCCAATGAGCCAATCTGTAATCTGTGTGTGCTCGGTTACGTGAGACAAGCCAACCTAGGGCTGTCAACCTCGTGACTAGCCTATGTACTTGTGCACTGCCAAAGATAGGCTAAACTGAGTTGCAAAGACTCAGTTATCTTGTGCCACAGAACCAGAGACTGGCCTATCCAGTGCACAAACTTGAAGCCTCATAGCTGGGCTGACTGACCACACCAGTTGGGCTCATTGAACCCAACCTGGGTTGCAAACAAACTTTAGCCCAGTTCACCTGGGCTAACAAATCCTGGGCTTTGCACTCTGCTGCTGGGCTGCAAGCAAACCAAAGCCCACATAAGTCTGTGATCTGGGCTGTGCACTGTACTGAGCCCAATACACCAAACTGTAATTTGGGCTTACACCAAAACTCAGCCCAACTCAAATTATTTCTGGGTTATACTTTTTCTACTTCTGGGCTATACTTTTTCTACTTCTGGGCTGTACAATTCTACACAAATCCTGGGCTTCAAACAACAAATCCCAAACAAACCAAAACTCACAAAAAAAACAAACAACAAGCCCACAGCAACCTGGGTTTCCCACATAAACCAAAGTTTAAAAAACAAAAATGAACCCATTTAAACCAAACAAACCCACATAAACCAAATTAGATTGTGAGTTCAATTTGATAAAATCATGTCAGGATTTTGGTCTGCATCTGGGGATGGAACAAATAAATCCCTTAGAGAGCTTGCTTACGGGCACCTTTCACAGGATGAACACCCCACATACCATAATGACTTTAGGGAACTTTATGGGCCTTCTCGGGGCCCCGACCTCACATACCCTAATCATTATGATCACATACATCATCCACCACAAAGTTGAAAATGAACAATTTTCTCATACCTAGTCATCACTTTTAGATCAATTAGAGGCTCGACTATCTCGCTTTAGATAGGCAATCGCTTTAGAAAGGCAATCATCGAATCGAGTTTTTCTAGGCAATATGAAATGCATGCTTGCACCTTATGTGGTGGCTTAGACCACCCCCGCTGAGTACTTGTTATATTTTGCATGCTTTTAGACAGTCTAGGGAAAACCATGATAATCCAATGTACGAAGTGTCTAGAAGTGACTATTGGGACCATAATCAACCCGCACACATGCATCATTCACCACAAGTGGGGAGATGAACAATTTTATACTCCCCCAACTCCTAGTTTGCAATCAATAATGGATACACTCATGGAGCAAAATGCTAGGCTTGAAATGAATGCAATGCATGACCATCCATATAGCAACATGTCTCGAATTTCCCTTCTCTAGTGAACCTCATGCTCAACTATACAATGAATATCCATATGAGGAATGCATACCCACTAGTGAAGACTCTCCTTCAATGGAACAACTCAAGATGATTCTTCAAAGGAACCTGATTGAGTTACAAAATGATAGGATTGAAAATAGTGTTTCTAGTCTTACTCATGCAACTAACATTGAATATGAACCTAATCTAGAGGTAGATGAGTACACTAAAAATGCTACAATTTTGAATGGAGAGATGGATTTTTGCTATGATGATGATGATGCTGATGATGAATATGAAGAGCATGTGTATTTTGAAAATGTAATAGAATCTTTAGGTTCAGAGACATTAAGTGTCTCTCCTGTGAACCCTATGAATGATGCTTCTTCTGATATTCATGCATGTGATATTGATGTGGAACCTGTGCAATTACCCTGTGAAAATGAACATGATTTACCCTCTTTTGACTTTAGGAAAGTGTGTGATGGTACAAATGATTTTAAAAATGAAAACAACCTAGATGTACCTAACCTCTCTCCTGAGTCACAAATTGAAACTCCTTCACCCAACCTAGGTGTAGTTTGTCACAAAATTGCAAAACCAACTTTTCTGAAAATGCCTAACTTAGGCTTAGAGCTTTGTGCTTCCCAAGTCCTCTTGGACTATTTTGCATCAAAGTATAACACTCTTAAGGAGCCACAGTTGGAATGTGTATGTCTGCCTGTAATTAGCAAAACTCATTTTGAGTTAGACCTTTTGCATGATGTACCTTTAAAATTGCAAGATTTTGTTCTCACAAACACACCTGTTCACAAGTTTAGGTTTGGGGGAAACTCCTTCACATCTACATTATTACTTGCACTCTCATGTTATATTTGTGTAAGATTGTTGATGGTTGTACATATCGTCTTTTGGGTTGATCCTCAACTCTTTAGACTGTTGGTTTATGGTGCATTTTCATTGTATATATCCAGTAGGACTTGTTAAATTTTTCTTTTCTTGATTCGGTTGAGTCTTCTTGCACATATATTATGCTAATCCGATATGATCTCCGTTGAGAATATTGGATTCTAGCCTTGACGAAAGAAGCTTAACCGTGCTCCCGCCGACATTCCGGTAATCTCTTCCCTTTTCTCTTTTCAGCATAGTTCTCGTGGTACGTGACTGTTCAAATTTTTCCTATCTGTGACACATTGAGGACAATGTTTGATTTAGGTTTGGGGGTGCATTTGCATTTAGAGTTTTTAGTCTTTTATTTTTCCTTTTATTTTCAAAAAAAAAAAAAAAAAAAAAAAAAAAAAAAATTCAAAAACTCTTTTTGTAAAAACCTCCAACTTTTAGAGATTTTAGAGTCACTAGCATGCTTTTAGCTATGTTTACATAGAGATTCTGACCGAAATAACAGAACTTGGAAGTACCGGAAAACGCAATCGGGTTTCTTAGTTGATTAGAGCGTTAAAGTTGGATTTAACCATACCGGAGGGCGAATTAGGTGCTGTTTAGATATTCGGTAGTAGAATTGTGATCACCCATAGTGGAGACTACCCATTTTACATCAAGCGAGGTACCGACCTTCACTCTTTGTGACTTTCTAGAAAAGCTTTTAGAGTGTGTGTCACCGTACGTCAATTCCGGGTAGGAATGGTGAGCTACCCAACTTCGCACCACTTTCAGCACTACTTTTGATCTCTTGAGTGCTAATTCCGTCAATCATGAGGGTGACGTCTAAAGATGAAAACTCCTTCTAAATATCGATTTGCAGTTAGCATCTCTCTCTCTCAATCAACAAGACCCATAGAAACACATCATCGTCGGCAAGCGGAGCATTAGCAGAATATTTGAAGAAAAGTTGAGATAGTCCAAGGTTACATATTTCAAAGGAAAAGAAGATGAGAATTAATGAAGTTTGTGAAAATTTAAATTTTATCGTTGTTAGTGTTGGTTAAAAAAATTAAAAAAAAAATTAAAAAAAAAAAAATGTGTTGTATTATTTTTATTCCATGTACTTGAAAAAAAAAAAAAAAAAAAATAAAAATTATTTATTATTAAGTTTTTGTGAAGTTCAGAAGTTCGTCATCAATAGTTGAAGACTGAAGACCGAAGACCGAAGATTGAAGACATTTCTATGGTTCTTATGAGAGAGTGATATTAATTGCCGATCGGGTGAGAAGTGAGTGAGTATTCCCACCCCTTGCTAATGGTTGATTTCCTTTCTTAGAGATCATCAGAAAAAGATTCTATTTGTCCACACTTCTGTGGAGTCTCAGATTTTATTTCGGAAGGTTATCCTTCTTACCTACAACGTGTGCGGGATTTCTCTCTTTATTCCTCGCCGTTGCACACATGAGAGACTAAAAAGCGATCTTTTTGAGTGAAATTATCATAAAATCCTAATGGTGAGGCAGAAGTCGAGGCTTATGATCACAATCGAATCCGAGTTCTTTCATATGGTATGGTTACTTCTCGCTCAGCACTTAAGGATGAGAATGCGTTCTTCGATAGTTCTAACTTCTGTTACTAGAGACTCTTTTACACTCTGAAGTTGGAGAAGGTTTTGTGGGTACACCTCTTGTAAACCCTCACGAGACTACAACTCGTCCACTAGGGACACCTAGGGGTTTAAAGGCTTAGTGCATACGCTAAATGCATTCGAGAGACCTGCGACAGGGGTATAGTTAGGATTTCTTTATTTCTGTTTCACTTGAGGACAAGTAAAATTCAGGTTTGGGGGTATTTGATGAGTGCTAAATAGTGCATATTTATACACCTTTTTATTGGCATTTTACTCATCTTTTGCGCTTAGAAATCGATATTTTCCCATATTCTCGTGTTTTCCTTATTTTCAAGAATAAATATTTGTATTAATTAATTTTGTGTTTTTAGGTAATAAATAAAGTCCGGAGAAACCGAGGAGCTAAAGAGCGAAGAATTGAAGTCAAACATCTATGGAGCAGATTAGCCAAAGCCCGCAAGCAAATCGGTTGCAACCCAACAAGGAAGACTTGGGCTAGAGCTACCCATGACCCGGATCCGAGCCCGCTCACTCGAGCCATTGAGATCTCCCTCGCCTACATCCAACGGTCGCTCCATCACTATACATCATCTCTTGATGCTCCGTGCAACACCGAGATCGCTCCAAAACCGCTTACCTCTATCACCATTCGATTTCGCTCCTATTCATCCAACGCTCGGTGCGGCGTTCTCATCAAACATTGCTGTCCCCGCCTCACACCACAAGCACCCTATACCTATACCCCCATCGACAGACCCATTCTTCTCTTCTTTTCTCTTTCTTCTTCCTCTCTCCCGTCTCCCTCACCCGACGTAGCTCGCTCTCCGCTCCGCAACAACACCAACTCCTCCACCTTCTTCACCCGTACCACCACCGCAGTCGCTTCCGCCATCACCCTATCTCATGTCACACCATCACCATCCAACAACCCCGGGACTAGATATCTCTTTTTTAGTTTCTACCAACCCTAGAAACTAAATCGAGACATCTAGGGCTAGGGTTTCCACCCAATCAACCGCATGGAGTTCTGAGCATGATGAGACAAGAGGGAAGGCGATTCAGAGTATGGGTTCGATTCAGTTTTCATTTAATTTCTATTTTTAATTGAACTAGGGTTTGGGAATTTTGGGGCTGATGCATGTATAAATAGAACCGAATGGGGTTGATAGAAGACACGCCTGGACTAGCCAGTGCAGTCAATTAGGGTTTATTTTGTTCTTTGTTGCTTCATTATGTTTTAATTTCAAGAGCTAGGGTTTGAGATGAAACCCTAATTCCATGACTGTGTATTAAACTTGTTGAATGTTCTTGAGAGCTTAATGTGTTAGATAGCTCAAATTTTGTCACTTCAACTCTTTTCTCTCACAGTGCATACCAAAGCCATGGATGCACTGTAGTTAGGTTAATACTGAGTTGAGAGTGATTCAGCTCTTGCTCCTAATTTGAATACTAATTCCCCTGACTAGTTGTACTAAATTAGACAACTAGTACTTAGGGTTAGTGCCTTAGCTGCTATTTAAGTTATCACTTGGAGAAACTCTTAGATAAGTGGTAGCCAGTGACAAGCTTCACTTGTCTGATATAAGAACAAGGACTCAAACTAGTTGAGCACACATTAGAGGAGTTAGAGGTGGAATTGATAACCTTAGCAACCCCTTTTGTCACTGTTATACCTTAGTTTAGGTTTATATCACATCTCAACATTAGCCGTTTCGGCACAAAAACTTCTGTGTTACAATACCTTCACTTAGAACTCAGTTAAGCAGCCTTAGATCACTTAAGAGCATCCCTAGTCCTTGTGGGATCGACCCGTACTTGCCGCGTCTCCAATAGACGCCGTGCACTTTCGGTATTACCCGTAGGCCATAAATTTACCCATCTTCCAGGCCTACCAAGTTTTTATGACTAGTGTGCAGAATCTCTATGTCTTCTTCTTAGCGCTTCTTATGACTAGTGTGCAGAATCTCTATGTCTTCTTAGCGCTATTATGACTAGTGTGCAGAATCTCTATGTCTTCTTAGCGCGTTGGATGCTATCATTACGGAGAACTATTAAGTTGGAAAAGTAGGTTTTGTGGGTATATCTCTAGTAAACCCTCACGGGACTATAACTCGTCCACTAGGGACACCTAGGGGTTTAAAGGCTTGTTATTTATGCTAAAAGTGACCGTAGCCTCGACGACACGGAGTTGTATGTATTCTTTAGAATTATTTTGTTTGATTTGCTCGAGGACTAGCAAAGTCTAAGTGTGGGGGAATCTGATAGGTGTCTAAAACACCTAATTTACTATCTAGTAGTTACGCTTTCTTTGCTATTTTTCTTGTGAATTATGTACTTTACGCATGTTTTTGAGTTATTAGGTACTCTGGAGTCGCACGAAGGAAAAGAAGCGGAAATCACTCTATTTGAGCCAAAAGGACAAAATTGTCATCTCATGGGCGAACATTATCTGGAGCCCAGTTAAGGTTATGGAGCTGTGTATGTGGAGTTTTAGGCAAGAATTGACAGAGTCTGTTGGTGAATTTGTGGAGCTGAGATGCAGGGATCGATTCTGGTGATATGGGATTGGAAAATATTGGAGCTGTGCAGGACTATGTGATACCTGAGGTTGCAGTTGAGCTGAGCTACTTCCAACGAGAAATGAAGATGAACAACGGACATTTGCGGGTCTGAGACATGAAAGAGCTGCAACAGATGGTGCTAGGAATGATTTTGCAGGGAAGAAGAGTGTCAAATGGCTTGAACTGTGTTGAATCAGTGCACGTCATGGAAGAGATGATGTTTGTCTGATGCTGTGACTGGTTATGAGCTGGTGTTAATGGCTGTTGCCTAGGAATTGAATTGTAGCTGCATTGCGAGTAGATGAGTCGATTTGCTGGTGGCCTGAGGAGATGAAAGTAGTGAGGCAGAATGGGTTGAATTGGATGAAGATGATGGTGATGTTGAATTGAATTGCAGAGCCAGGATGGAACTGGCAATGGATGTTTTTGATGCTGCAGTGAGATGGATTGAGGCTGAGCCTGTAGTTGTGCGTTTGCATAAGGCTAGAGTGAATTGGCGGGTTGCGGTTTAAGTCATTAATGGAACAACAATGTGATGGAATAGCAGCTAGAGTTGGAGATATTGCAGAAAGGTGCGGCCAAGATGGCTGGAAGGAAAGCATTGATGCACCATCTTGGTGCAGCACAGATTATGGCCTGTGCAAATGGCTCAAAGCCTGGCAACTCAGCCCAATCAGCCAGAGAGATAGCTAAAAACGATCTGACTCTGTTCTGACTCGGTCTGACAATTCACATACTGACTCGGTGATTGACCGAGTCCTGACTCGAGTTGACCCGAGTTGACTCGACCGTTTTGACCCGTTGACCGGTGACCGGGCGGACTTTGCCGGTCACCTGAGACGTTTTCCGGCGACTTTTCCGGCCAAGTTCCGGCCACAATACCAGTTTTCCGACGACCGTTTTTGGGCAGAATTTTCACATGGGTTTTTCTCACACATGGGCTTGGTGGACTTCTATCTTTTGGACCTTTGAAGATTATACCTAATTTTGGAAACAAGAGAGCTATTTAAAGGAAAGACTTCTACAACTTTTGGGATATCTATTATCTTTATCTTTTATCTATTCTTTGGCCTCTACTTTGTTCTAGGGTTTTAGAAACATGAAACTTCTCTTTCTTATTGTTATGAACTCCATGAATATGAGTACCTAGTTTTATTATTGGTTATGGAATAAGTTGAATTTCCAAACATGATTTTTTGTGCGATAAATTAGTTTTCTCTCATATTATCGTTTATGATTCACCATCAATATTGTTACATGATTTGAATGCTTGTTAGTCGAGTCGCTAATCGATTGAGTTTGCTTTCATCTTTATTGCTAGATTAGGGTTATTATACGCCAAAGTGATAATTCCGGATTGCAAGTAGCATAAATATGATTATAGTTTGTAGTGATATATTCTTATGATCATATGTGAACCATAACCTTTGTTAAATCGTATTAGTGCGCTTTCCACGTTCGATTGCTTTGATTGGCCTGATTTCATAGAACCTAATGCATCTAGGGAATTAAACTTGATTAGTGCTTTTACACGTTAGGTTGTTCCTTTAGGTAGAATTCATATTCGCATCTTTTAATGTGTTTGTTGATGACATGAGGAGATTTATGGATATACTTGCGATCAAGGTATTCTAGGGCCTTTGATAAAAGTTGAGATTAAAATATCAATTCTAGTTATTGTGTTGAAAACATGTTTGTGATTGAAGACGAAATCCATGACCAATACTTTCTCATCCGTAATTTGATTTGTTTGCTTATTTCTTTATTTGCTTTTATTTTAGTTTATTATATAAAAATCACAAAACTACCGGTGTTATTTATAGGGAACCGAAACAATTTGACAACCTAGACCTCTCCGTGGGATCGATCCTTTCTTGCCCTTGCTTCATTATATATTTTGAGTAGTAAGAAAGTGTAATTATATTTGTGTCGGCTGACAACCGGTCAGCCATGCTCTAGCCATGGCCGGTTCCACACCTCACAATCCCTAGCTTTTTATAATTATTTTTCCCTAAACTCATGAAACTCCTCCGTTTCAACAAAAACTCATGGATTCTCCATAATATCATGGTGTCATGAAAAATAATAATATAAAATTAGGAAAGTGTTGTGGGACCTGGCAACATAGCCGGCCGGCCATGTCCTAGCCATGGCCGGTCCACACCTTGCAATCCTAAGTCTTTTATAATTATTATTTTCCTAAATTCATGAAACTCCTTGGTTTGAGCAAAAATCATGATTTCGTCATAACTTCTCAAATTTTGCTCAAATCACGAAAAACAAAAGCCAACAGGGTCACACGACCGGCTAGCCTCTCACGAAAATTTCCAAACTTAAAATACTCCTATTTTAATATTTACAAAATATTGATCAATTGAGCATACATGCTCATTCCAACAAAAATAAAGAATTTCAGTCAAGATGAAACTCTTCTGAAAATTCACAATGTTGCTCGAACGCACATCAGAAAATACTGAAACTCTCAGTACGGAGACACGGACACCACGACAATACGTGCATGCCTTCATGACCGACCAGAGTCATTCCTATGGCTTGCACAAAGCCGGTCCCACATGTTTTCATAATTCTGACCTAATTTGCTTAATTGCACTTACTGGGCCCAAACTCTCTCCAATCAACTGGAGAATTCTTCAAATGTCCGACAACTGGTCCCTTGACCACCAAGAGCCGGTTCAATGATCTCTTGGTCGGTCCCATCTCTCATACTTAAGTTTTATCACCTAATGTTGAACCCAACAATATTTCAGTAAATGATGAAACCAACATTTAATCATCATTCTTTCACTAATCCTCAAACTGAGAACCCTGGTGCATGCTCACTCGAGAACCGGGCACCACATGGACGCCCATAATCCCATGTGGTTGGTCCCTCTATCACTCATGACCTATTTTCAGCGATTCATCAACTATGATCTGAAATTAGGGTTTTGAATAAATGCTCCACGAATCATCACTCTGAGCACGATTCAAACACTAATGAATTTATGATGAATTCAGCAACCAACATCTAAATTAATCATATAATATTTGGTAGCTTACTAATATTTTAATATTTTATTGGGTCACGTCACCAATAAATGTTTCGTCGAATCGAGCAATACTTGATCAGTTGCTCAAATATTGATCCAGCTATCAATATTCGGTAATTTATAAGTAATTTGAGCAATATTTGCTCAATGGCATGACAAATTATCAACATTCAGTAATTTGCCGAATTGAGCGATACTTGCTCAATTGTACATCAAATCATCAACATTCATTATTTTGTCGAATTGAGCTATACTTGATCAATTGCTCGTCAAATTCTCGATATTCAGTAATTCGTCGAATTGAGCAATACTTGCTCAGTTGCTCGAATATTGATCCAACTATCAATATTCAGTAATTTATCAGTATTTCCTCGAATCGAGCAATACTTGCTCAGTTGCTCGAATAATCCACATATATTCAGTAACTCATCAATATTCAACAACTCGTCGAATTTACGATATTTGCTCAGACGAGCAACATTAACATTCATGAATCGCTGACATTTGTCAAACATGCTCAATTAAACAAAACCTAGACGCATTGTCTAATCAGTCAACAACTAACAAACTAAATACATGTCTGTCATGCAGACTCCACGATTCGTGAGACATCAATCACGTCAAATTGGGGGATAACAACTAGGGTTTTGGTCTGGCGCCCTACAGCACATGGATTTCATCCACGACAAGAAATGTGCGTAAGTTGTGTAAACGGTTGAAGGAGTTAGCAAAGTAGTGGGTGCACGATCCGTCAAGTCTCCACACGACATGTAACTAACTTTACCACGATCTTGCACTTGCCCACTCTTCCACTCATGAAACCGTCACACTTACAGGGATCAAGGTGTTCACAACTCTGACAATATAAATAAGTCTCTGAATCCATGATTGAGGACAACGAATGATTACTAGCTATCAGCAATCGTCCACACAGAATTTCTCGAGTAAACACTCTCAAGAATTCATCAATACATCAGAACTTATTCGAACTCCACAGTTCACCAATTATCGCAGAAACCTTCAACACACCCACAATCCTTGATCATCACTGATCCCACAAAATTCTCAGCTTCCCTCCTACAGATCAACCCATCTCCCTCTTTGCGACCGAATTGACTCTGAACGGCCATTGTCTTGGTTTAGGCCGGAGTCTTACAGATTGATCTCTCGAATCTAAGCACCCCCTTTGCAGCAGTGCATCTGTGTGATGTTAAGAAGTTTTATCGGTTCGAGGAGTCTCGACCACACGCTCGACTATTCATTTTCCCAAAAAACCAGCAAACCGTTTTTCCCCATCCACAGATTGGCGACCATAGTGGGAGATTAATCTCTCGGTTGCAATCTCAAACTTTCACAAAATGGTTGATCTTGGGTCAGGCTCTTACAAATCCTAACCCAAACAACGCTAGCACTAGCAACAATGGTGGTACTCCAGAAACTACTCCTGCTTCCAACATCGGTGCTGGTGATACCACTCCTCCACAAACCAACATCGGAGATAATCTTCTATTCGGCAGGTCTCTTGAAGAAATCAGAAGAAATCACCTACCATAGGTGATCTCACGAAGGTGCAGGAAAATCTTGCCAAAAATCAGATTGACATGGATAACACTCAGAAGGAGCCGTGCAATTATCTCAAAACTATCACTGACAAGATGTCAGAGAAAGCTCAGAAGAAAGGAAAAGTTAAAGAAACATCTCCGGTTGCTGATATTAAAGTCACTCCGATCCATGTAGTAGATGATGATGAGGTGCACAAAGCTGGAGATATCCCACCAACAAAGGAACCTGCAGGCTTCATCACTCGTGAAGACCTGGAACGCTTCATAGAGGATCGAGGAAAAGACAAAGCATCATCTGTTCATCGTCATCAACCTCCATATCCTGCTGCTATACAAAGAATTCCTTTCCTAAAGGTCTACACTTCCCCAACATTCACGTTGTACAACGGAACATGGAACGCTCGATAACACGTATCTCGATTCCTTGAGGCACTAGGAGAGCACGATCACAACCATGTCGTACGTCTGAAGGAATTCTTGAAATCTCTAACAGGCCGAGCATACACCTGGTACAACAATATTGCACCTGGGAGCATCGCTAGTTGGGGAGAAATGGTTAATGCCTTCTATAGGAAATACTTCTTCATCTCAGGGCATATTACTCTCTCCGACTTAGGAAGAATGTCTCAGAAGAGCAATGAACATCCCAACGATTATGTGAAGAGTTTCAGAGTCCAAGAGTTGGATTGTCATGACCCGAATGTCACTGAACAACAACTGGTAGACTTGTGCATCAACAGAATGATCCCGATCTATAGATCCTTGCTGGAAAATCTCCGGTTCCATACTTTCTCGGGGCTTCATGAAGCATCCAAACGATCAACGACTCATGCACCTTTCTTCGAAAGAGCAAAGTCTCAAGTAGGTGGAGAAACCTCGAAGCGACCGACGCCTAGTCAATAATTAGTACGATCTTCAGCCTTTAACAAACGTTGTTATTGCCGAAAGGAATGAAAGAAAAGCCGAGACACAACATCAGAGCGCTTCTCCAACATCCAAGGCTCTTCTGAAGGTGCAAAGAAAATATAACCAATCCTGAAATACACAAACCTCCACCCGACATCAACGAACGGGTAAATGATCAGACAGACTCAAAATTCTCTCTTCTCATGAAGGAGTGATCGAGTTACTGGCAGTATGGGTTCAAGATGGTGCAATCATATTGTCGTTCATCAGGAGAGATCCAACTGAAGAAGGAATGGAGAATCCCAGGTACTGCCTTCATAGGTTCATCGATCATCCAACAAGTAACTACAATATTTTGAAGCACATCTTCAAAGAGACGGTTGATCCACAATAGATTCAACTGGGGACTGAAGGAGTACACAAGAATCCTCTCCCAGTCAGAACCTTTACACTCTCTGAAAAACCAGTCAAAGAAGCAGTTCAATCAAGCATATCTGTGAAATTGCTCTATCTGTCTAAGACACAAAGGAAGGACATGTTCACAACACCAAATTACATTGTGTCAGACGTCTGTCCATCCCGGAAATACTCCTTGAACCTTCATTCACAGTCAAGGAGATGCACAACCTGGACCTGCTACCACACTCCATCTCGAGAGGAATTAATTTGGAAGAATGTTGATCGATCCGACACCGCCATCAACAACATTCCACCGAAAAACTTTCGTAGTCGCATGCATCACTCGACAAGAAGCTACTCATGCTCCTATCTCAATCAGAGACCATGGAGGAATGCTCATAGATGCTTATGGCTACATCACTCTCAAGGTGAGAATAGGTTCAACTTAAACAGAGACCAAGTTTCACATAATCAGGAAGATCCAAGATATGACACGATCCTCAGACGAGTGTGGATCCATGCTGAAGAGATAACTACAAACAAAGCGCCTTTGGTTGCACATCTCTCCAACGAAGAAAGTTCGATCAAGAAGATTTGGCGGACATACCATCATCAGAGCACTTAGAGAATTTTGAAATTTGACGAGGTTGAAGCAAGAACCTGCAAAAGATGCATAGACATTCATCAAGAGGTTCCACACTCAGGCAAGTCTCATTCGTTTCATGTTTGTTTCATTTATTTCCTCACATGCTATCCTAGCATGGGGACTCAATTCTGCTAGAAACTTTGCAAGACATTATGAATTGTAGCTTCACCGCATTAGTATTTTACCAAGTGGTTGAATCGACATTTCTCTAAATCGAGCATTGAGACATTCATTGCGAGATAATGTCCAAGCATGGCAAGGAACACTTTGGGTGTTTCTCTGTAGCCTTGCGGAGTGTCCATGTGTGCCACAAAATCGAAAGCTCTATGTCTGCACAAGTGTTGAATCCCACTACCGTAGGGAAAGGAATGCTGAATCAACAAAAGATAGTGGGGGCCAAGACGATCAAACCTAAGACATGCTCAAGGGATACGACGCTTCAACGCTCAAGCATCTAATAAGCCTTCAAATTGTACTCCCAATCAAAGAGCACACCTTTTATAATGACGCCTCTAGCTTCAACACAAATATCTCGAGGATGACACATTGATTCAAAGTTTAACTGAACTACAATTGTTAAATTCTTCACTATCTCCATGATCAGATTTCTGAAGCAGATGCAACCTTCTTCTTCCATGGATGGCACAAACTCCTTCAACATACACTGGGGACTTGATCTTACTGGAGAAATCGGTTCTATTTCAATAAATGTTATCCACATAACAAGTTATTGCAACCTGATGTGATTCCATGAAACTTCATCAACGGGATCTCTACATTACAAACCCATGCACGACTGAAGAACTTCCTCTCTTCACCGATCGCATCCAGAATGAAGGTCGCTGCTGCTATCTGCCGCAACAACGTCGATTCACTGACAAAGCCGGTTCACATAATGTCATGCTATTCAGGAGAATTTGGGTTAAACTCCCAGTACACCTTCGTCTTAGGGATGCTCAACCCACCAACTAGTTCGTGAATGTAAAGGCTCACTAGATGGAGGAGCAACAACTATGTCAATAATCATGGTTCTAGCCTTTTCGATCTGTGGAGTAACTCTGACCATAGTATCGACATCAACAAGGATATCTGGTGGAAATTCTTTCATGGTCTCAGCATCAACAAGAATTTATGGAGAAAATTCAAACATGATCTCAGCATCAACAACGGTCTCAGGAGCAACATCTTCATGACAGGGCTTCATCGACTAACCATTCTCTGAAGTGTTACACATGAAGCAGACTTCTCCAAGAACTAATGATTCATATCAAGATGTGTAGACCTGATAATATGCTCACATGAAAGTCTTCCCAAAGATTGCACTACTGGTGGGCATGATCCAAAGTCTTCTACAAGATGTTCTCATCACCTCCACAAATGAGATACAACACACTTCAGGCCATGGATTACAAAAACGTACCAATGGGTGAATAATAGGACAATGCTTCCTCAACAAAAGATGTTCTTCTATGTCTCTTCTACAACATACCAAAATAGCACATTAATCGGACATACGAGCTAAAAGATACAGCCTTTACCGTCAGGCCTACGAAATCTAAAAAGTTTGTACGGGATTACAAATTACAAATGTGCACGCTTTGTTGGCTGACCTATACAACTCCAAATTGAGTGATTCTTCTCTCATGTGATAACTCAGTCTCTTAGATTCAAAATTTTGGGTCAATCATCGAATTCCGACGTCGTATGAGGTTCCTACAGCTTCCAGAGCGTACAACATGCAAGCAGCAATTCTTAGACGAGATTCATAACTTCTACTGTCGATCAGTGTCCACCGGGTCTTTCCCCTAAGTACTTCATCAAGGTATCTCCAACTTCGACCACCTAGGTCTTTATATCAATTTTTCTATCTGGGTCCTCTATCCAAGTCTTGCCATAAGGAGAGAAAACAGAAAGGAGAGATTTAACAAAATATTGGGGACTGACGGTCCACTGATCATGACGATCAGTTTCACAGTCCAAGACCCGTGGCATCAGACTCTCATGTGATAATCATTCATCATAAAAGGAATGCTACCACCGGGACATGAAACCAGGTCATTACACCACTCCCTCTAGAGAGCAACCTCAGTCATGGTCCTGTGACCAGGGTTTCAGAAGTGATGTTTCTACGACAGAAACAAGATGGATGCAAGCACCATGCTCATGAATCAATCAAGGGGTCCTCATCCCGAACGAATCAATGACATTAAAATACTTCAACAACCGTTCAAGACACGATCAAATGGTCTGAAGATGCAATAGGGACGTTTTACAACAAGCTCGTCTAAGACAATCTTTTCACTGTCATGCACAAAGAGGTGATCTGGGAGTAATTGGTGACGAATCTAAGGATGGGTCGTATAGAATTCTCTTCTTATGGATGTCCTCTACAACATATCCAAAATTCACACCAATTGGAGAAACGAGCAAAGAGTTGTGGCCAAAACATTGGACCACATGCCAGCTGAAAATTTTCTGAAGGTATCCTGGAAGTTTACTGTTTCGCTGATTTAGGCCTCTAAACATGCTCAAAACTCAAAAAGCTTCTTTAAAAAAACTTGGAAATTTCCTGTGCATAAGGATACATGGGTAGATCGCGAAATTCTACCACCGGATGAAGATTTTAAGGCGTTTTTGCTAAAAGGCTGAGTTCTGAATTTTCCGGTGACGTGTTTCGGTTAAGCCTTTCACTTTTTTATTTTAATCTTCATTCATTCATCAACAAATCAGCAATTTCATACTTCTATGAAGAAAATATACAATGGGTACTTACTGGAGTAGTCCCTAAAGTGCTCAAAGGACCGGAATTGCCAACATCACCATTGGAAACATCATTGTTGTCACTCGGTTTCGAAATCCGAGGTTTTCTTCTTCACCATCCTCCGAAGACGAATAGGAATCATCAGTACTCCCTTGTTCCATGGAAATCTCCTCCTGAATACATCAACAATAATTAGTGGTATTTCATTCAAGGAGTGTCATGAACGATTATACGAAGAGGTACTTACATCGAATTCTTCTTTGACGCTCGATTCAGAAATTGTTTGTTCAGCAGCAATGAATTTAATACCGTCAAGGCTCGATGGAGCAAAGTTTTGAAACGAAGTAACAAACATTGGTTTCATGATCGTAATTGCACGGACAAGAAAAAGTCATGATATAAGGAGCGCTAACAACTCACCAAAGAGACAGCTGGGGACTTTACATTGTTTGATATCATTCTATGATCCTTATTTATGGATTCTCCACTCCGAACACTTACTGCTATTTCTGAGTAATCCACATCAATCGAACAAGGGCCCATTTGTCGAGATGCTTTATCAATGTTATATTCCTCCATCAGAGACTTCCCGTGCATTATTGATACTAAGTAATCAGGAGTACAACTCAGTATGAAGGATCTCTCACCATCACTCAGAGGTCCCAGAAGCACCATTTCTTGAAGCTGCATTTGTAGAGATATCATCTTTGGAAGTATCATTATGGGAACTAGTCATTCTTGCAAAGTTGTTGTGACGTCCATACAACATTCCTACTTTAGTATATCATCCATAGATGCATATTTCATCAAAGCAGTGGAATTAAAGCACAACAAAAATAATTAGGATGCTCACATCAGCGTCTACAAAATGGTAACTCTCAACTCTTGCCTATTTATGGTTTCACGAACTTAGTGATAATAACGTAAAATTTCGAAAATATTGCTCGCTCCATCAAACCTGCAAACACGAGCAACACCCATTACTTAAAAGTCTGACACCTGACTTTTCGCGAAATTATGAATAATTCACATAACCCTTCATGTGAACGTTCACTGATTTTCTACCATGTGTGCATACACTATGAAATCACAAAATTCACGAAAAACATTATTGTTTGCTTTTAACAATTGTTTAAAATCATTTTGCAAAATTTTTCATAAAATCGTGAACAACCCACGTATATCTTTAATGTGTGAACGGTTTTTCAAAATTTGGATAGACGTCCATTTTACAATTGTGAAAACTCACATACAGACATTATTTCACCATGTACAATTGTCTACTTTCAACAGTTGTTCAAAATCAAAACATTGACTTTACAAAAAAATATATATTTTAATGTGAAACTCACGTAACTTTGAAAATATATGTATATTTTTGCTCCCTCTCGCGAGCATTCGTCTTTGAAACGAGAGTTTATTCCATTTTGTGAAATCTCACAAAATTTTTTTAAGAAAATTCTACTTTTGCTCAAACGAGCGTTCATCTATGAAACAAGGGTCTTTTATACTTTGTAAAGGTCCACATATTCCAAATAAATTTTATCATGAGATGCAGGTCTTTTCAAAAATTCCTTTAACTCTAAGGATCATTATTTATCACTTTTACTACGAACCTACGTTCCTAAAAGTATTTGTGAAAGTTTATGCTTTGAAAATAAATTTTGGTTTTCATGAAACCTCATCAACAAAATTTTCTCTACTGCAACTAGACCATGTCTACTCAAGAATTCATGTATCTCTTTCATATTAGGGATTATTGCTCGTTTCTTAAACTGACGAGCGAACGAGCATATGTTTTCTAAAAACAAATTTTCATGAAACTTACCCATACATGCACACATGGAATTTTATTTTGAACAACTCATGAACAACTGAACTTTTAAAAATTTAGGGCTTCTCTCCCTTTTATATTAATTTTATTTCCAAAACCTAATAAAACATGGGTTCCTTTTTGGGATCGGGCCCGTAAATCCTAAATCGACCAAAACTGGACTTTTGACTGACCAAATCAGCGATGCTTCATCTCTCCATGCTCACGGAATCACGCTCTATCACACTATCAGGGTCCTCACCCGAATATTTGCTCGTACATGACACCATTGGAGCAAATCGAGGATTCTGAAACTACCTTTGTAGACTGAGTTCAACCACGATCTCATCGACTGAAAATCACCATCTAATACTTACTGTGGAACATGACTGCTCCTCACTAAGCAGGGGACTTAATGTTGATGGTGGATTTTCAACAAAGGTCAAAACCGTAAAATCATGATATTGCATGTTTCTAATACGGCTTCAGGCATGTGACGATTCATATTTTACGAAGCCATGGTGAACATGTCTTTCGAAAAGCCTCCACTAGCTGAGCGTTCGATCCCTGGCAATTCATTGTGCCCTCTATATAGAATAATAGAATTGGGCGGTCCTCATACATAATTATTTGTTGAGAGGGCTTAACGCCTTCAGGACGTCGATGATACTCACTGTTCCCTGACTACATGAGAGCGACCCCCCTATACATAGAAGAACGATTGGGCGGTTCTCCGTAAGATTGAGAGCAACAGCGCCTTCGGACATGTGACACTCACCGATCCCGACTATGTAGGGCGACCGTGTATAGACTCGGGCGTTCTTGTAAGATTTGAGAACGCCTTCGGGATATTAGCCGTCTCCTGACTATGCACATAGATTAATTCTGCCATGACATTCACCACTGAATTCCCAGAATGATTTATTATTGCTCCTATTCCATGGTCGAATCCACGGCTTGATCCCATGGAATGGCAATAAAAATTGCTCATATTCCATGGTCGAATCCACAGCCTGATCCCATGGAATGGCAATAACAATTGCTCCTATTCCATGGTCGAATCCACGGCTGATCCCATGGAATGTCAATAATAATTTATATTATCATTATTCAAATTTCATGATCGGATTCACTGCTAATCTCATGGAATGGTAATAGATAATTTTATTACTCTGATTTTATGGTCGAATCCACGATCCCATTGAATGGTAATGCCTGTTTTATTATTCTGAGTTCATGGTCGAATCCATAGCTGATCCTATGAATTGATAATAAATAACTACTCGTTTTATTGTTCTGTTTCATGAATTATTCTACACTGAATTTCATGGATTAGCAATAAATACTCAACAACCGGGCATCTGGATTATCACTGAGTAAGCCCCACAAAAAATGGTGTAAGCGTACTCGACAATGATGCACGACTGAGCACCCGGATGCACGAACGAACATCCAAAAATATGAATCGATAAGGAATCCTACGCAAAACAGGAGAAAACAACAAATATTAATAAAACTAGTTTTGCACCCATGCGATGCACGGGTCTGTTTCTCGTTTATGGAATCATGGGCAATGTTTCAAAATTATTTTCATTAAGAATTTTTTTTTATAAAAAACTAATCAAAATTTAATAAGGAATAACATTAAAAACTCATAAATAGAATTATTCAAGCTCTGTAAATAGAATTATTAAAAGTTAGCCCGCTCCAGTCTTTCTTCGGATTTCGATGATCTTTAAATTTTTAGAGCTCACGATTTTTTTGTTTGATATATTCTTGCATCTTTTAGCCCCATCCAATCAGTATGTGTCTATGTTTCATCGGTATAAGCATCTTTAAGATCTCGATGCATCATACTCTCTAAAAAAGAATCTTGTTCAATTGCTTGCTACTTTTATTCCTCCTTCTCGATTATGTAATGAGATTCTTTGGCAAATAATTAATTAAGATAAAACGGATACCAAAAATAGTTTTTGTTTGGTAGTGTAACGGTCTTCTTTTGATTTTCCTTTTCTTTTGATATTCTTAGGAAAGATAATGATTTTCCTAAGAATATTTATATATGAAATCATAAAATTCACATAAATAAATTAACCAGGATCTAAATAACATAGAGATAATAGAATCAAATACAAAATAGGATCAAAATGTAGATATAATTTTAAGAAATTACTTGCGTAATGTATCAGAATATCTTCTTGTACGGTAAAATTAAATTATGCAATGGAATATTTTCAATATCTTTGGCAACCATAATGCGTGTTTGATTCGTGAAGTGCAATCCTAGATTACTAGGGAGATGTTTATATTTTCCATTGAAAATCGAAGCTAGAAAATCAAGCCATGACTATCATATATTGCTGCTTAATTTAGCACATGCTCGTGATTTTTATCCGACTTTAATATCACAAGATGTTGTAGGATCATAATATCGCAATGCATAGGGCTCGCGAGATCAATAAACGACAGTACCGCGAGGGAGTCGCAGGAAACTAAAATAGACGACGCAATGGGAAACGACACACAAAACAATGAAAGATATGGAACTGGCGAGGGTTAAGAAGTGTCGCGAGATTGAGTAGTTGTACACCGGCGACACTTCGCGAGACATTCCCGAAAATAAAGGATAGCTTAGCTGTCATCCATTATGTATTACCCTATATAAAGGGTCGAGTGAGTCTGTTGAGAGGGAGAGCTGGGGAGAATTGTTAGGCAAGTCATTAGGAGAGAGAAAGTTTAAGAGTGTTCTAACTTCTAAGTGTAATTCTGTTTTCCTGTGTAAACAATTCATAGATTCAATCAATAAACATTCTTGATCTGATATCTTTCAATGGACTAATTAAGCAAAATCGATTAAGGGGTGTAGTGTGGGAAAACCTGCTACTACATATGCGCTAGAAACAGGGACGAGCAAAGGATTGGACGAAGAAATTGGTAAGAATTTGGATTAACAAGAGAAGAGATTTGGAAAAGATACTCAAGAATTCATTGAAAAAGAAAGATGGCTAGAAGAAGAAACGTACAGGAGCAACCAACGATTGTAAGAAGAAGTGGGAGACTTGCTGGAGAAAGGAGGAATGAAACAGGAGAATCATCAAGGATGAACATGAGAAATGACGGAGAAGATCAAAATCCACCACCGATCTCCCCAGAAGCAAACACAGTTGTGGATTATGATAGAGTAAGTGTACATACTTGGAGATCTGATTCTGAAGACGAGAGAGAAGAGGAGCAAAGTGGTGAACAATGGACAAGGAGAACAAGGAATGAATGGAGAAATGAACCCAGAAACGAAGAAATGGCAGCGTTAGAAAGATTGAGACAAACAATACATGAGGAGAGACGGCTAGAGGCCGAAGAGCGAGCAAACTTGACAAGACAAAATCATGAATTGAGGATGGAAAATATGAGATTGCAAAGTAGGAGATCTAGAAGTAGCGTGAGATCAAGTTCTAGATCGAATGTAGAGAAGAAAGAAGAAGAGTTTTACCAACAGAGAATACCGAGGAAGAGACACAAAATCCAAATACGAGCATGGCGAGAGAAGAGGGGAAATAGAAGATCGTTATATTCCTCACCAAAATCATCAAAATGAGCGGAATAGAGAAAATCAAGGAAACATGCGACTCCAAGAACAGAATGACCAAGTCTGCCGAAGGAGAATGATCTTGCATGGGAGAGAAGAATTGAGAAGAAACCGAGAGATCGAAGATGACATTGAGAGACACTACATTGAACAAGCGCGACTAGCTCGCGAAAGAGAAAGAATTAGAGCGAAATGGAAAATCAAGAGATGGAGGAAGCAATCCTGCAGAATAACCATGACAACCGCGAGAGAAGAAGGGAACAAAATCGTACCAATAGAAATATTAATGAAGAATATGAGAGGTGCAGATGATGAGAGAGCGAGAGGCAACCAAGAAGAGAGAACAATCGATATAATGGCGTGCGAATTGGCGAAAGAAACGAAGAAGAAGAGTCGCGAGGAAAGAAGAGGAGAAAATAATGAGCGGGAAGGTCAAGATAGGCACGAGCGAAGAAGGAGAGAAGCGAGCTAAAAAGACCAAAAGAGAAACAAATTCTCGAGGCAAATGAACAAATCTTAAGAGAACTAGCCGAAATGAGAGGATTACCGAATAATAGAAGGGAAGGAGGAAGGAGACAACTGGACGAGGCCATCGCAGTGCCGCAAAGAATCCCTTCACGCTATAAGTACGTATGGGAGGAATACCTCCTAAATGCAATCTGCCTGCATTAACCAACATCTTTGATGGAACAACTTGTGCGATACAACATATTAAGGCTTACATGAGATGTATGTTACAATGGGAGAATCATGATGCCATATTGTGCAAATATTTCGCGTCAAGCTTAATAGGAGAAGCACTAAAATGGTTTGAAGGTCTGCCAAGGAACACAATCACATCATTCAATCACTTACAAGCCACATTCCTGGGAGCATACATAAGTAACAACTCTTCGCGACCAGGTATTGAAGATGTATTCGGGTTGAAACAAAGGATTGGCGAGAGCTTAAGGCGCTTGACAATAAGATGGAGGACCATGTGTAGCGAAATGGCAGGGACGGGTTGAGGAGAGATATCTCATACTCTCATTTGTGAATGCTCTCTTCGCAACTAACTTGTTATACATTCAAATTTTTAGAATCAAAAATACAATCACGATGGCAGAACTGCGAGAATTACAGGAAGAATATATTGCCTTAGAAGAAAGACAAAATGAAATGAATTCTTATCCAGTCGCGAACACAAACTCTAACGCCGCGAACGCAAGTTTGTTACCTCAATTCATAAATACAGTGGCGAGCACTTCGCAAGGACAGCAAGCAAGGAGAGCTGATGAGGGACAACAGAAGATAGTAGCCATGGGAAGCCACGATCAAGAAGAGTTTGAGCGAGAAAGGAACTACTACAACCGTAACAGCAATAATAAGATTCGAGGCTAGATCATGTGCAAGAAACTTATGGTGGACGAAGGCAAAATAACCGTGGAGGGCGAGAAGTCATTGAACAGTATGGGAACAAATTAAGATGCCTCCACTGAATGCTAGCGTTGAAAAGATCTGGGAAGCTATACTTGTGATGGAAAATGTACCAGCACCTTGGAATGTTGGAATGGAACCACCGCCAGAAGATAGTAGCCATGAATTTTGTTCTTACCATCGCTTCCATGGGCATCAAACAAACGATTGTAGAAACATAAAGAGAATTATTCTCAGGATGATTGATCGGGGAAGCCAATCACTTTCTAAGAGGAGAAGAAACAGTCGGACATTACCACCACCACTGCAGATACACGAATGTCGGCCAAAGGGAAAGGAAACATTTGTGATCGAAGTAGGAACAAAAGCCAAGAATTTGAACTGCAACTCCATTGTCCACTCCTATCGCACCATCGAAGATTTTCATGACAACGTGCTTAGTAGAGTCTTCGCGAGAGATGCTAATGATAAGGAAATAATGAGTCTGGCGAGAACGACGCAGTTAGAAAAGTGGCAGTTGAAGACTATTTCTTTCTCCGCAGATGAAGTACCAAAAGGAAGGGAAACACACGATAGCCCGTTGGTTGTGAAACTAGAGATTAACCCGAAACCGCCGATGGAGAAGATGATGAGGCGAAGCTTGTTGGGCGATCAACCGAATTCTAATCGACACCTAAAGTTCTATGAATATTCTTTTCTACCATACTTACAAGACGATGGGCGGAAAAGATGAGGATTTGATTCCCTCGACATACAAGATATATGGCTTTAATGGCACTGCAAACAAACCAAAGGGAGAGGTTCACATGAGGATACCTCTACAAGGATTATCAACTGATATTTTATTCTGTGTAGTTGATGTGGAATCCCCGTATAATGCACTAATTGGGAGGCCATGGCTTCATGAAATTTTGGGGATCGCCTCAACATACCATCAATGCATAAAATTTCCACACCCAAATGGCATTGGTATCATACGGGGAGATTGGAAGGAGTCGCAACAAAGTGCCATGAGGTAGATATAGAAAGTCTGCGAAGAAAGAAATGCCAAAAGAAAGGGTTGGAAGCAACATGTGAGAAATGAACACGAGAGAAAGGAAAACTGATGGTAGATGCTATAGAAGTGAGGGCCGAACATACCCCTCGAGGTGAATGCTTGGAGACAGACCAATATTATAACGATGAAGAAGCAAAAGATAAGAGGAACAAAAGGCATAAGAAGTAAATAATCAATAATAGCAGGATGCAAAGTAATGATGCGCGAGAATCTCGCAGCCAAGAGTAAAATGAGAATACGACTAAGAAAGAAAAGTGAAATACAACAAGTGAAAGCAATCCGTGCGAATACTTCGCAAATAAATATCGACAAATAATGAAACATGAATGATTGAATGATTTAACAAATATAAATGCGCAAATGAACGGGACGAACCTTTATGGCGTACACCCTAGTTCGCGAATAACATTTCGTAAGAGGCAAATGTAAGACCTAAAGTGCGTCATATAAGGGGGTATCTCTCGCCGTGGTTCGGGGGAAGGTTACACCGCTCCCGAAGCCCGAACCATGAAAATTTGGGGCCCATGAAAGCCTATCCTAAGAGGTACCTTGGATTCCCAACTATATATGTAGGTTATACCCTGGTTGGGCGACCGAGGGTCTCTTCCTAGGAGTCGATGTATGCTCAAGGCGCCGAGGTACACGGTTGAGCCAGAGTGCCCGGATGGATGAACCTACCCCGGCCATTCTTGGCAAGTCTTGGCATGCGTTGCACTCGCCCGAAGAAAACTCCACTTAGGGTGCGCCTCGTAACCATAAACCCTATAGGTATAAGGGATAAGAGACTCACAAAACGACCGTTGTTGTTAAGACCGGATGGGAGGAGCTAGTCTTGTATGGCCGATGTTTCGCCTCCTTGAAGGGGCAACCTGGGAGATGATAAGGGCGGTGCTCTCCATTAGGGGGAGTGCCAAACAGACGCAAATGTCATGAGGCTTTGTTTTCGCAAGGAGACTTAGGCTTGTCATATTTGTGCAATGATCCCGCAGAGGCAATAATACTAACGCGAGGGTAAGGCGAGATCAATGGGTCTTTACACGAAAGTGTACGGACGTCCCGCGATTTCGTCGCACGACTCAGCAATGTCATGGGGCTTTATGTTCGCAAGGATATCTAGGCCTGTCATATTGTCGCAACTAAAACATCCCGCAGAGGCAAAAATACTTGGAAAATGATAAGGCAAGATCAATGGGTCTTTACACGCAAGTGTAAAGACGTCCCGCGATTTTGTCGCCATAAAAGGTGGCAGGGGAGGACCTCTAATTAGGAGGTCTAACTCGGAAGACCACACAAAAATGATAAGGCGGGGTCAATGAGCCATCACATGAAAATGTAAGGCGGTGCGACCTTGTCGCCACAAAAAGAGATTGAATACTCAATTCATGAAGATACCCAGCGACTCGTCGCGATGATTCATTTCAATTAACAATAAGATTATTATCAAATACAAGAAGACAACTAAAATCTTCCATCCAAGATAAATAACGAGAGGCAAGTATGGGAATGGAAAAGATGGAACATTGTTATTCATCTTCTCGACGAAAGAGTTATACATCAATAATGTTAGCCAATTATATTACAAGGAAGAACTACCAAAAAGGGAATTGAAGATTGAACTCATGGGGAAAAATCCAAGAAATTCATTATAACAAAGATACAACAATGTACGAGATATTACACGCAGCAAAAAGAAAACAAAAAGAGTTATATCTTTGGTGATTCTTATTCTTCATCGATTCATCGGTTTATTATTCTCATCGCGAGAATTTTCTTCTTCGCCAAACCCTCACTATCGAAACGTCTCGAGACAAAGTGATTCTCGGGAACCTCTTCAAGGAGCCAGGGATATGAATGCAGAGGGATATTATGGTCCTTACAAACATATTCCATGCCTCTATTGCGAAAGCGAACATCATCATTGTTAAAGTTCTCCACTGTCGTTAGAAATTGTTTCTTCAACTTGGAATATCTATTCTCGCGAAGGAAGAGATTCTTTGCGAAATGTTCTTTTTCGCTTTCGAGTTCTTCAATTCTCATTTGAAAAATTCCGTGAGTTGCTCTTTTCGATTCAAGCTCTCTAATTCTAACCCGAAGCCTCTTCTCGCATTCTCGCAAATAAGAAACAACAAGTTAACAATTTACAAGTAATATTACTGAAATAAGAAGCAAGAAGGTATAATAAGCAACCTTCTCTGTCGATATCATATCTTTAACCAAGGAAGTATGCTCTATGTGAAGACTAACATCAACACCTAGGTTATTTCCGGCGTTATCTAAAACTTTCGCAGCCCAAAGAATTCATCATCATTATTTATAACAAGAAGCGAACGAATGATCTTCTCGCTCACTAAGTAAGGAATTCTCGCGAAGCAATTCATCTCGCTCAATTTGTAGCTCAAGAAGAGATTTTTGAAATGTTGCTAATGCTTGAGCACCATTGTTAGCAATGCGGTCTTTGTCATCTATGTGATCACTAATTTTCTTCCTCAAAATTTTGATTTCTTTACGAGACTCAAGAAACATTTGTTTAAATTGGTTGGCCGCACTTAAACCAGATCTATGTTCAATCTCTAAAAGGCGATATTTGGTCCAAGTTCATCTAATGAAAGAGAGTTAATTTTGTTTGAAGAACTACTTAAAGAAGTGTTGAGATGAGCGAGAAGAAGGTTATTATCCATAGGTTCAGGAAATGTATGGAGAAGAATAGCTTCATCGGAGAGATTATATACGTCTGCGAAAGTAATAAGTTAGGTGGCAATACGTGACCAATAAAATAAAAATAATAAAAGAAAGCAAAATATTATACCATAAAGTTGTTGATTAGCATTTTGAAGGGTGGATACCCTCTCCTTTTGGGAATCAAGTTCGGTATTTAACTTTTGAATTTTCTCGTCTTTATCGCGAGATGACGCACTTCAATTTCTAATTCTCGAATCCTCTTATTTAACTGAGAATTCTTCTTTTCAAGATTGCTACGTCTTCTCTCAAGATCCGAGGCAACTACAAAAGAAGACCTTCCAACCTATGAAAGAAGATAGAAAAGTCAAGTTAATACATATACAACAATATAAAGTCAATGGGGAGATATGATTGTATACATACCAAGGATCCAAGCGCATTCAAGAAGTCGAGACATAGTTCTAGAGACTCCATTGAAAGAATCATTGCCTCCAAGGTAGAGTGGCATTGCACACGTTTGCGAGAGTTCCGCAGAGAGAGGCTAGGGAGCATCTCCCATTCCTTGGAAAGAATCGGAGAAGATACTAGACAACCGACCCATAGAAGAACCGATTAACGGGGTCCCCGTAGCGAGAGAGCGATTCAATCGTGGTCATCCTCATCGAAGACTCGAGTTTGAGTCAAGGCGAGAAGAAGATTGAATCTTTCGCTTTTTGGTTAGTGGAGCGAGAAGATTTATTCTTGCGGCGCGTGACGTTTTGCCCTTACTTTTAATCTTCGCGCTCTGACTTCTTCAACCCCAACCTTCGCATACGGTTAAAAATAAGAAACAGAGGCAACAATATTGTTCCAAATAACAAAGGAAGTGTTTCTTACTTCACTTGTAAGCGATCGAAGTATGGTCGAGTACTCTCCAACGGATTATTCTTATACTTTCTTCTCAATTTGGCGATCCGAAAAATTATATAAACTCAACATAGGAAAAAGAAAGTTGCGAAGGCAAGGTTTAAAATAGGAAACATACCTCATTTGCTTTATCAGGCCATTTGAACTCCCAAGGATGATACCTGCGAGATTCGCAGAAGAACGTGCGAGCCCGCGATATAAGGACCATTTAAAAACAAGGGTACAACCCACCATTTCTCATCTTTGGAGTGGCGAGGAGTAGTATTATTACCCGGTGCCAATCAATATCCCGCATGAGCAATTTATCCTCGTAGACATTATCCTTCTTTTTAAGGCGAATGCCCCAAATGAGACTTCGCATTAACCATCTTTATCACTCGAATAATTTTCAAAAAGTTTTCTCGTGTACTTCTCAAGAACTATCTCCAAGTCTTTGAAATCGGGGTGTCTAACAAGAGTAGAGTATAAAGATCCTTTGCCAGCGCCACGATGCGCGAATTCAAGCATTAGGCGAATGCAATCGCCACTCAACTGATAAACAGCCCGAGAGAATTTTTCATGGGCCAAGATTTCATAAAATAGAGGCAACTCCGGATCGTATAAGGGAATGGGAAGTCCCGCGAGAAGCTGACCTAGCGAGACTATGATCCTTTGATCATCACATTGATGATCAGAAAATAACCTTGCAGAAAGAATGGATGAGGGTTCTTGATCAGGAATGGTCGATAGAGTAAAACCTTTCTCGAGCAATTTCTGTTGAACTTCATCAAAAGAAGCTTTGTATGCACGACTAAGGGCAGCCATTATCAGTATGGGAATGGATGAGAGGTTAAAAGTTAAGATCGATGCTAAAAAAAAAAAGGACGAAGAGAAGATTTGCAGTAGCAGGAGCGCAAATTGCGGAAGGAGAAAATCAAAGAAGTTGCAGAGAGAAACTAAAGAATGAAAAGGAGGGGAAAAGAAAACTATATATAGGGGAAAAGAGCCTCGAGAAAAACGAGGTCATTTAATGCGAAGAGACATGAACTGGTCAAGAAAAAGTGGTTGAGAGAAACGTGTCAAGAGAAGACATTAATAATCAAAAATCCGTGTAAAAATATAAAACTAAAGATAAAGATAAGCAACGCGGCAACAATATCGTAAAAATCTCATGATATTCTTCCCTTCGCAGGAGAAATATGAGGAGAGATAAGAGACGATACTTCATATATATCTCAAAGAAACTCCGGAACTTCGCAAAAGAATAGAGGCAAGTACGTACTTTTCAAGTACAATATTCTTCTGCTCGTTCCTTCATCAACAAAAACCAAAGATCACGACAACAACAGATTTTTCCTTAAAGATCGCTCTTCAAGCAATATTCAAGGAAAAAGAGGCAAGATGTAGGATCATAATATCGCAATGCATAGGGTTCGCGAGATCAATAAACGGCGCATCCGCGAGGGAGTCGCAGAAACTAAAATAGACGACGCAATGGGAAACGACACACAAAACAAATTAAAGATATGGAACTCCGGCGAGGTTAAGAAGTGTCGCGAGATTGAGTAGTTGTACACTGGCGACACTTCGCGAGACATTCCCGAAAATAAAGGATAGCTTAGCTGTCATCCATTATGTATTACCCTATATAAAGGGTCGAGTGAGTCTGTTGAGAGGGAGAGCTGGGGAGAATTGTTAGGCAAGTCATTAGGAGAGAGAAAGTTTAAGAGTGTTCTAACTTCTAAGTGTAATTCTATTTTCCTGTGCAAACAATTCATAGATTCAATCAATAAACATTCTTGATCTGATATCTTTCAATGGACTAATTAAGCAAAATCGATTAAGGGGTGTAGTGTGGGAAAACCTGCTACTACAGATGTATCCATTCTCCCTTGTTTGTTGATTAGCTATTTTTGGAAGATTTATGAAATAAGAAATTGCAATAATAACCATTTCCCATGTCCGAAAATACTTTTGTGGAAGGCTACCGAGAGTCGTGGTTGCTCCACTTGCCATGTCCATTGAAAATGAACTTTAAGGTCTCTCTATGTTATTATTGTTCTCGAAGTCTACAAAGTGATTATATATGGTTGTATGGTTTATTTCCTTTCTCTTGGATCTTCCAGAGTTCACTCTTTAAGTTCTTTCTTAGTTGTTTTGCGCCTGTTTTGCCTATACAAAATAGTAAAATGAAAGCAAGACAGATACCTCGCAAAAAAGGTATAAAAAAGGAAAAGACTTTCCTAAATATCATAATATATCCAAATGGTAAACCAAACATCTCGACCATAAAGTTATCCTTTTATAAGTAGATAAATAAACTGAACATTTTTTTGATATTCCGATTCACCAAAATTAATAAAAAAATATAAACAGAAAAAACATGCATACTCTTCGCCACCATTTCCTATTCTGGACGTGGTCTACCTAATTGATATTCCCTGCCAACCAAGGCGACCAACTAAAATTGACGCTTTCTGAAATTTGATTAAGAAAACCAAAAATCGAACTTTGTATTAGAGACCACCCTTGAAACACATAACTTACGGTAGTATCACGTTGCGGTGCGACCATCTAAAAAAAAAAAAGTTTTCATATACCTGCACCAAAAGAGTAAAAATATATGAATACAACAAGATTTCATATCCATCAAAATGTCAAGGTAAAGAATCGAACTCTTATGATAAGATCAAGATTTGTTGACCATTGGTCGTTTTCGTACCTATTCATTAATCCCACATATATATACACTAATAAGACTAATAGATGCATTCTACAAATTGCCGCAAATATATTGCACGAATGTGGATTGTTTGAATAATCGCTATTTACGCACTCATGAGTTCCAACATATTGAAGAGAGTCGTGTGTCTCATCTCAGCGCAACGAATGCATTCTGATCACATTGGGAGATTATATTCTGATCACATTGGGTGCTACGCACGGGTCTTTTTCTTGCTAAATCCATAATTTTCACTGAGAACAAAAAATATCATAAAGATATTATTAATTTATTTTTTTGAATCATTTTAATTAAAACAATTATTATATTATTGATAAGATCAAGTTTTAGATATTTATATATTGATCAAAATATAACTTAGTCAGAAGAATCATTACATACGAAATTGGATGAAAGTCTCACAACCAGCTGAGTGATAGGTGTCGTAAAACACCTAATTTTATATCTAGTATTTATGCTTTCTTTGCGAGTTTTCTTGTAAATTATGTATCTTATGTTTACTTTTGAGTTTATTAGGTGCAATGGAGTCATTATGAGCAAAAGAAAGAGAAATAAATCACTTTGAGCAAGGAGCAGAATTTGGTCATTTCACAGGAGAGTGATATTTGGAGCTTGGCCAAGGTTAAAGGATAGCCATTTGAGTTTATAAAGAATTGTTAAATGCACCCAAGAAGTTACTCAGGGCGCCCAAACTGGGGTAGATAGTTATGGGGCGCATAAATCCATCTTCCATTCATAACCTTGCAAAAATTAGGTCGAGAGAAATCAATCTTATTTTCTGTTTCGGCTTTGTCTGAAATTCAGAGAGGGCACCGTGGATCTGATGCCGTGAAGAAGAGTTCGATGGCTGGAATCAAGAGACTGGTGGTTGGCTGAAGACGGTGAGACTGAGATTTGAAGAGGGTAATGAATTTGAAGAACCAGTTGCCTGAGTTATGAGCAGTGGTGAGTTCAAGTTAGAGAAATTGGAGAAGAAAGTCGTGGGTTTTGAATCTGGTAACCGCCGTAACAAGATTGAGAGGATGGTGTTGTTATTTATGGGTTCTAGTGATGAAATTGCAAGGAGACGAGATGATGTTTGCTTCCATGGTAATCGTGGCTGTGAGAGAGGCTTGGAAATCACTGAAATTGGAGCCTGTGTATGTTTGGGAACATTGGGTTTGTGCTAGAATGTTGCAGGGAAGGAGATAGAATGATCTCGACATCAACAAAGAAGTTCATCTCCGCATCACCAAAGAAGTTGCACGAGAAGTATTTGTAAAAGGCCCGAATATCCTAGTCTCTTTGTGACCAAGAATTAAAGGGCTTGAGGGTCGTTTGCCGGGTGATACGAGCATCACGGAGCAAGAAAGAGTGTCACTATGTTCGAGTTTGGTATGGAGTTATGGAGTCGCAGATGATAACGAGGTGAATACATAGAGAGCTGGGAATGGTGGTTGCTGCAATGGTTATATGTGTTAGGTTATGAGAATGGAACAAATGGGTATCTAGTGAAGCTGCGATTTCGTGTGAAGGCAGAGGAGAGGCTCGAGAATAAGAAGAGTTTGAAGAAGATATCAAGTCTGTGCTGTGTGTGTTGGTTCGATTGAGAAACCTGGGAAGAATAGTTGTTGATGTTGTGAATTGGAGGTGGAAATGGTTGAGCTGTTAAGAGAGTCATGGGTTTGATGATTGCTGAAAGTGCAGCCATGGAATCAGTGAATAAATGGAGTGAGATAGAGCTGGCAGTTCAGGTCAGGTGTTGCGATGACGGAGAAGCTACAGAAAGTGCAAGGAAATGATGCAGTTTGAATGGCGCGGGATGTTGAGTCTGTGCATTACAGGGAAGTAGTGATATGTTTCTGCAAGTTGGTATGAGATATATGCACTGGTGGTACTGTTGGTACTTCGAACTCAGGTTGCAGGCATGGATAGATGCCAAGGATTGAATGCAATAGCCTGGGCTGTGCTGAAGCTGCAACTATTAGATGTATGTTTAGGAATTAAAACTCAAGTTGGTGTTGGAAGCAATTGCTGGTTAATGGAGAGGATGGATTACAGGCTTGAGGTTGTGTCTGCTAATGTTGGAGAGTTGAACTGAAGATAAGTTTAAGGACATGGAATAGCAGGTGGAAATGGTCTGGCATTGCAGCTGAGGAGCAATTGCTGGCACTGATTTTTGTTTGCTGAGAATAGGAAGTCCTTGGAGCTGAAATGAGGCAATGGCACGGAAGAATATGGTGTTGGTGCTGGCGACAAGAGATGACTGTTATGGCTTGAGATGGCTGTGATAACAGGGATGCGAGAATTGGCAGTGGCAATGAAGAAATGGGAGCTGTGACACACTTTTGAGGTCGACTCAGTAGTGAGTTATTGATGCAGTCGAGCTTGGAGATGGCGGGAGAATTGAGAAGTGTATGGAAGGTAGGAGAATGCTGGTACTGCAGTGATGTGAGAATCCACTAGGGTTGGATGAGGTTATGTGAGCTGGTATGAGGCAGTGTTGAAGAACTGGTGCTCAGCTAGATGTGTGCTAGGATGTTAACATTGCAGGTTCAGCTGAAATGGAGTAAGTTGCTGCCATGGCTCGATTGTTGAGATGATGAAGAATACAGGGAGCAGTGAAGGGAAGCCTCAAATGTGCTTAGATGTATTCCTAGGATTTGACAAGTCATGATATGAACTGGATCTGGCAGAGATGGAATTGCATCTGCAATGAAGTGTTGTTGCTGCCGTGACAGTGAGACATGAGGCAAGGATGGAATGTGAAATTGCAGTTGGCTGGTGGTTGAGAAGAATTCGGAAAAAAATGGTGAATGTTGCGAAGCTGCAGGGGTAGAGTGCAATTGCAAATGATGTGTGGAAGTGGCGGAGAAGGAATGAGCCACTATGGCTGGGAGCAAAGTTGTGATGCACAATCCTGGTGCAACACAACTATGGCCTTTGCAAAATGGCTTTGGCCAAGAACCCAACTCAGCCTAGTTACCCAGTTAGGACAGACTCAACTGATTCATGATCTGACCCGAGTTAACTCAGCTAACTTTCCTGGTTGACCGAGTTGGATCGTTTGACCGGTGACCGGGTGGATTTTGCCGGTCACCTGAGATGTTTTCCCAGCGACTATTCCTAGCCGATTTCCCAGCCATAATCCCAGTTTTCCGGCGACGGTTTTTGGACATAATTTTCTACATGGGTTTTCTAACACATGGGCTTGGAGGACTTCTATCTAGTGGACTTTTGAGAAGACCTAATATTGGAAGGAGTATCCTTATGGAAATTGAAGAAAAATATAAATAGAAAAGTCTTTTCTCTAAACGATATATCTCCATGAGGGAGACTTCTACTTTTGTTCTAGGGTTTCACATGATAGTTCTTCTTTGCTTTCTATGATGATTTCCAAAAACACAAGTACTTGATTTATTATTGGGTAAAGACGTAGTTGGATTTTGCAACCAAGTTATGATTTTTATGAATTAGTTTTCTCTCAATATTATCGTTTGATTTATACGGGTTATAATAATTGCATGATTGATGTATTGCAATATGATTGAATGTTTGTTTAGTTAAGTCTAGAATTGATTGAACTCACATCCATATCTATAGCTATTTTAGGGTTTTTCATCAAGCGATAACCTTGAATACGAGTAGCATGATATGATTCTAGGTTGTAGTGATACATCCTCGTAGTCATATGTAGAAATTGACCTTTGTTCAATTGTTTGCGCAATGTATTACAATTGCATTGATTAGCCTATTTCTGAAACTTAATGCTCCTAGGAATTGAACTTGATTAGCGCAAGGCGTTAGGTTATTCTTTAGGTAGAATTCACATACGCAGCTCTAATGTGTGTGTTGATGACTTAGGAAATTACGGAGTATTCTTGCAATAAGGTATTCTATGGCTCTTGATGATAGCGAGATTAAATACGAATTCTATTCATATATTCATAAACTTGTTTACAATTGAAGATGAAACCTTTATCCAATATTTTCACATCCTTGATTTGCGTGATTTATTTACTTTGTTTGTTTTTTGTTTATTTTTATTTACACAATCAGAAAATCCCCGGTGTTATTTATAGGAAACTGAACCAATTTGACAACCTAGACCTCTCTGTGGGAACGATCCTTTCTTGCCCTTACTTCATTATATATTTTGAGTAGTAAGAAAGTGTAATTTATTTTTGACGCCTACGACAGCGGTCACTGAGCTCCAATACTCTTTTGAATAGCCATATCTATTCTATGAAAGAAAAATCTACCAAAACCACAATTCGCACCATTATAAGCTAAACAATTCTTCAGCTTCTTCAAATAATAAACCGAAATGGAAACTATATTGCATTAAATATAACCTCAGTATTTGCATTAAAAATAACCTTATCTTTGTTGGACTGTCGTCCGGTACTAGTGCAGCATTAATCATCTAGTTTTTGAAAAATATATTGGATTGCAGTGCAGTATCTTAAAAGCCTATAATACTTGTTCCACTTTCTCAATTATAATATTTTCTTTCATATGTATTTTTCTCTTTTTTGGACTTCCCATCATTGGGATATGTAGTATGAGTATAGTTGGTCTTTTATAGATTGTCGCCAGCCTCATGCAAAAGAAAGTATCACAATATCACAATAAAAGAAGAATCTTGGTATAGGGGCGGCAAGAAATGGTAGAGAGGCGACAACTTAATAAGACAAAAAAGGTTATTACAAGGTAATTCAAGTGCCCCTTATCAAAGAAAAATATGGAAATGACTAATTAGCCCTTATTGTTAATAATCAAGATTAGTGTTGGTAATTAATTTTCACTTATTATAACTCTAACATCAGATTTTTAGAGTTATAAAAAAAAGTTTAGAGGAGAAGAAAAAGAAAACTTATGTGATATTTGTGAAACCCTAAATTTTGATTCACTCAACCAAAATGAGTGATTCCAAAGACCCTAGTATACTTCTAAATTAGTTCCCATTAGCTTTTTCTCGCTCAAAATTATCTAAAGTACATAACAAAATCAAAACTTTTGAATTTTCAGAAGAACTTACGGTTGCAATTTTGCTCATTACCAACCGTAACTCTTAGTTACGGTTCATAAGTTATCGAATACCAACCGTAACTGGTTAAATTTGGGGAAGATCCAATCGTAAAACCAGTTACGGTTGGTAACTAAATGCTCGATACCAACCGTAACTCAGTTACGGTTGTTATTTAAATGCTCGAAACCAACCGTAACTGAAGAAAATTCTCAGATATAAGAACATACGGTTGGTAATTGAACTATTACCAACCGTATGTTCTTCAAAATCTCCAGTTACGGTTCATAATTGAGTTAAAATCAACCGTAACTCGCATAAACCCAGAAATTTCAATTTCAATTTTCATACAAAACCCTAATTTTTGATACAAAATTAACTTAAATCCAACACGATAAACTAAACCCTAACTGGGTTTTTCCAAACATTTTTCAAATCGTCGATTAATCGAAGACGATGAAATTTTCAGTTTTAATGGAGGTTACGGTTGATGGAGGAGAAGAGAAGATGAAGAAGAAGATGAAAAAAAAAACTGATTTGATTTTTTCCAGATTCATTAGGTTTAAAAAAATTGATTTGATTTTGGTTGATTTAAGGTGAAAAGGGTAATCTAGTCAATCTACACCCCCTATGGGACACCCCCTAACCAATAAGAGGGACATTACTATCACACTTGCCGCCCCGCTACCATTTCTTGCCGCACCTATACCAAGATTGTAAAAGAAACTACAACTTATCGTATTTTAACACATCGTAGACCGAATGTTTAATTACATGTAGTAAGGTCCGTGCAAATTATTTTTTCCCTCAAACTAACATTTTATATCAGAGGGCAACACATATGTGCGTCTTTTGCCAAATGCTCCTAGTTTAAAGAATAAGCTAGCAGACTCCCTTCCGGTCTTCCCTATGTTTAATGGTAACTTTACAGAGACTTTAATAACTTTACTGGGACTTTAATAAGATATCTTCGACCAAATGAGTAAATATGTTACTCAAAAATGCTATAATATGTAAATATGTCTTGGAGTTATGGTCTTCTAAGGAAGAAGAAGAAATAGAACGCATACCACTCGCATACATATCTGATTCGCTTCATTCGCTTCATTTTTAGTTTTTTTTTGGTTTTCATTAATTTAGCTAAGTCCTCTGCCCTCCATCTAGAGATTTCTCATTTTTCTTTTATGGTGGGTTTGTTTGCAGAATTCACCGTTTCCACGAATTTATAATCCCATGGAATTACAAATTTTGGGATTCATGTAAATTCCTTGTCTATTTGGTAACTCAATTAAAATTCCTAGGATATATAAAGTTTTCTTGTATTAAAGTCTTTGTACCGTTTGGCATTACCCTCAAATCTTAAAATTGCATATATATGGGATTTAAAGTTAAAAAAAAGTGGGTCCTTAAATCCCTTGATAAGTTTCCCAACAAATCTTAGGGGGGAGGGGTCGGACTCCATATGGAGCATTTGCTGGAAAACTGAATCTCGTAAGAAACGTGATTCCAAGGATTCGGGCAACCAAACATACAAAGGGAAACATAATTCTATCAAATCCCCTGGACCCATAAATTCCACCTTTAAAATCTACATCCAAGCACACCATTAAGTCATTTACACATATGTTCCAGACAATAATATTCGAGCACATGACAGTAATACACAAAATTGGTACAAACCAAATAAAACAGTTTTAGAACTCTTTGAGATCCAAGAATAAAAACAAACTTCACAATCATTGGTAGGGTGTCTTTCACAAACAGAGCCCCCAGCTCCCTATATATACAAAAAAAATACCCGTCAAAACTTTATAGATGATAAACAGAGAATATGAGTGTAACATAAAATTTTAAAAACTTGAAATCTATTGAAAATTAGGGATAAAATTAACAAAAATTAATGTAAGCACTTGTACAACAATAAGAGATGCAAAAGTCGCATTCTTAAGACACCATGGAAATGAAAGTGGACGTTAGGGAGAATCCTTGGTGTTGAAACTTATAGAGATTACGACAGTCTTCTTAGTGATGTGAATTCAACTGTAACATGAAACAAAAATATATTACCATCATGTCAAAGCCGTTCGAATTCATTGCTGAATCTGTTTAAGAAAGCTCTAGGTATCGACAATGCAAAAACATAAATAGCTCAAGAAGTCCATAACCTTTTATGGTTGCTTGACATTCTTGCATAGAGGCAAGCGGTTGAGGAGTTTGAATTAATGGCGCTAACCTAAAATTGCTGGCAAACTTGTACAGGAAACTCTACCGGAAGAAAAAAGCTCGCCAACATCATTATAACGCGATTGTTTGTTGGTATAGAAAATGGGGAAATTCTTAGGGCGAAGAAAACTCGACAGCTATTATTATGAAAGCTCGCCAACTCCCGTTTCAGCCACTGGCAGATGACTACTATTGCTTACGAAAACCTAAATCATTTGATCAAAAAGTGCGCCAATAGATCAACGGAGGATTTTGATAAATCCTGCAAAGGCGAAAAATAAACAAAATAACAATAATTTACGGCTAAGATGAGCAAGTAAAAAATTAACCGAGCTGTTGTATTTATAACCAACCAAACTTTTCTGCAAAATAAAAGACAACCACATATAATACGACGCATCGTAATAACCGAAACCCTAAAAAAAAATCTAATGAAAATATCAAGCCATTTTAGGAGTAGAATAGAAGCACCTGTACAAATAACCCTGAGGTCTTTAGGGGCGACCCCAAAAGAATTAGGGGCGACACAAAACGACAAAAAATGTCATAATCGGTAGGTTATTTCCGGGGCATTTTTTTTAATGGCCAAACTACCCTTTACAATCGGTAGATAACTATACAATCGATAGTTAATCAACAATCGGGAGTAAATTTAGTTTGTATAACTTCCGAATATAAAGTATTCCCAAAATAAAATCCTTTATCTTTTGAATTTTGACTATCCTATAATCGGTAATAAATAAAGTTATCTTGACTCCCGATTAAAGTATACTTTTGGCAAAAATGCTCCCATAATCGGTAGGGAATTTAGGTTATTTAACTCCCGAATATAGAGTAGCCCCAAAATGAGATTTTGCAAAAATCCTTTTTTTTTTTTGAATTTTGGTTGAGCCTATAATCGGTAAGAAAGGAAGAGTTATCATGACTTCCGATTATACAGTGACTCTCTTTGCAAATATCCTACCATAATCGGTAGTCAAGATAGTTCATATAACTACCGAATATAGATTAGCCCCAAAATCAGACTTTGCAAAAATCCTCTTTTTTTGAATTTTGGTTGAGCATATAATCGGTAAGAAAGGAAGAGTTATCATGACTTCTGATTATATAGTGGCACTCTTTGCAAATATCCTACCATAATCGGTAGTCAAGATAGTTCATATAACTACCGAATATAAATTAGCCCCAAAATGAGATTTTGCAAAATGTTTTTTTTTTTTTGAATTTTGGTTGAGCCTATAATCGGTAAGAAAGGAAGAGTTATCATGACTTCAGATTATACAGTGACTCTCTTTACAAATATCCAACCATAATCAGTAGTCAAGATAGTTCATATAACTACCGAATATAGAGTAGCCCCAAAATCAGATTTAACAAAATCAGGTCGAACACAGCCGGGAGGGGCTACGCCCTGACCCCAGTACACTTCGTATAGCGTCTTAGCATTGTATTCATACCACGTCCATGCCCGCACCGAGCTTTTTCAACTGCATTGGTTGAGCCTATAATCGGTAGTAAATGAAGGTATCCTGACTTCCGAATATAGAGTTGCCCCAAAATGAGATTTTGCAAAAATCCTCTATTTTTCTAATTTGGTTGAGCCTATAATCGGTAGTCAAAATAGTTCATATAACTACCGAATATAGAGTTTCCCCTAAAAATGAGATTTTGCAATCGGTAGCTAAAAGAAACCTAAACTACCGATTATGAAGGGGCATATAAGTATTTTCAACCTATTTTGTCTTTTGTGTCGCCCCTAATTATTTTGGGGTCGCCCCTAAAGACGCTAGGCAAATAAAGAATCCTGCAAAAATAAAGAGATGCAAAATTCCCATAATCATCAATATCCTGCAAAAATAAAGAATTTTACGTTTAAAAAATAATGATGACGAATTCAAAGCGAGAAAAAAGATTACTCCAACTGTATATTAGAAATAAAGGATTAATGCCTTTCAACCACATTTTCCCCTTATATCTGCAAAACAAAAGACAACAACCAGTACTCAGAGGAAGCATCGATAAAATCAAGCCAGAGCGGAGCACAGAAACAACGTCGTGTGAATGATGCTTAACTTGTTCTCTTATATGGAGGGAGATAAAATAATTTTATCAACAAAACCTAAAAAGATTATTTTGTCCTTTATATTAATTTTCGGTTTTGGGTAATATTTTTAGACAACTATTCAGAATTCTAATTAAAGTTAATACTGTAATATATCTTGCCTTTCAATTCAGGGATATCTTAAGAATAATAACATTTGATGTTTATTTTTATATTTGTATTCTTTAAATAGCGAAACTACTTGAATTATTTACCCAAAATATATATTGAGCTTATCTTGTATGATTTTTTTTTATGAAAGGAAATAACAGTGATAAAAATATTTTGAAACCCGTTCATGTTTTCAATTGCACTCTTAATATAAATTTTTTATTCTCTGGTTCTCAAAATTTGTTTAATATTATCTATTCACGTTTTTTTACTAATGATTTTGTTTTTCGATTATCATGTAGGATTGACAATCATTTTTCATGATAAAACAGAAGCATCATTTTTCAATCTATTGTATGTGTAAGTATCCATAACTCTTTGTATTCTAGTTTTAAATTTTAATCATCATTTTCCCATACCAATTGAAAGTGTAATTGTAAGTGTTTTCTTTTACCCGTAGTTTGAAGTTGTAATTAGGAGGATTTTATTACAAAAACTGTAAATGGACAATGGACATTGGACTTTTTTTTTTAATTCATATGATTGATCTAATTTTATGATGATATCATGATGAACATTGCATATTTAATTTTATCATGATGATTTTATTTTATTTTTTTTTGGTAATGTTGAAGTTGTTTATACTTTTGTTTTGTTATGTTTCCAAGATTAATAAGATTTAGTAATTTTAGGAAATTATTTTCTAAAATGTGATTGGCCAAATATATTTCGTGGGACCAAAAGATTCTTTTGAAATTCTATTGGCTGAAATTAGAATGGTGGGGCCAGAATCAACCAGAAGCTCCGGTTAACCACGCCGCTCGGAAAAACTCTGTTTTTATATAGAGAATAATAAGGAGCGCCCAGGGCCCGGGCCCACCGGCCGGTCGACCATGCCCTAGTCGTGGACGGTCCCCATGCTTCTTACATTATTTTGCCCAATTTTGTTATTTTTATGAACTCATGAAAAACTCCTTGATTTTAGCAACTTTCCTTGTTTTTGCAAAATACATGAATTCCCCATAACTTCACGGATTCATGAAAAATAATAATATTATAAAATAAGGAAAGGTGTATGGGACCGGGCATTATAGCCGGCCGGCCATGCTCTAGCAGTGGCCGGTCCCACACCTCACAATCCCTAGCTTTATATAATTATTATTCCCTAAACTCATGAAACTCCTCCGTTTCAACAAAAACTCATGGATTCTCCATAACATCATGGTGTCATGAAAAATAATAATATAAAATTAGGAAAGTGTTGTGGGACCGGGCAACATAGCCGGCCATGCCCTAGCCATGGCCGGTCCCACACCTTGCAATCCGAAGTCTTTTATAATTATTATTTTCCTAAATTCATGAAACTCCTTGGTTTGAGCAAAAATCATGATTTCGTCATAACTTCTCAAATTTTGCTCAAATCACGAAAAACCAAAAGCCAACAGGGTCACACGACCGGCTAGCCTCTCACGGAAATTTTAAAACTTAAAATACTCCTATTTTAATATTTACAAAATATTGATCAATTGACCATACATGCTCATTCCAAAGAAAATCAAGAATTTCACCAAGATGAAACTCTTCTGAAAATTCACAATGTTGCTCGAACGCACATCAGAAAATACTGAAACTCTCAGTACGGAGACACGGACACCACGACAATGCGTGCATGCCTTCATGACCGACCAGAGTCATTCCTATGGCTTGCAAAAAGCCGGTCCCACATGTTTTCATAATTCTGACCTAATTTGCTCAATTGCTCATACTGGGCCCAAACTCTCTCCAATCAACTAGAGAATTCTTCAAATGACAGTAACTCGGTCCCAGACCACCAAGAGCCTGGTCCCATGCTCTCTTGGTCGGGCCCCATCTCTCATACTTAGGTTTTATCACCTAATGCCGAACCCAACAATATTTCGGAAATGATGAAACCAACATTTAATCATCATTCTTTCACCAATCCTCAAACTGAGAACCCTGGTGCATGCTCACTTGAGCACCGGCCACCACATGGACGCCCATCATCCCATGTGGTCGGTCCCTCTATTACTCATGACCTATTTTCAGCGATTCATCAACTATGATCTCGAAATTAGGGTTTTGAATAAATGCTCCACGAATCATCACTCGAAAGCACGATTCAAACACTAATGAATTTATGATGGATCCAGCAACCAATATCTGAATTAATCATATAATATTTGGTAACTTACTAATATTTTAATATTTTATTGGGTCACGTCACCAATAAATGTTTCGTCGAATCGAGCAATACTTGATCAGTTGCTCAAATATTGATCCGGCTATCAATATTTGGTAATTTATCAGTAATTTGTCGAATTGAGCAATACTTGCTCAATTGCACGACAAATTATCAACATTCAGTAATTTGCCGAATTGAGCAATACTTGATCAATTGTACATCAAATCATCAACATTCATTATTTTGTCGAATTGAGTTATACTTGCTCAATTGCTCGTCAAATTCTCGATATTCAGTAATTTGTCGAATTGAGCAATACTTGCTCACTTGCTCGAATATTGATCCAACTATCAATATTCGATAATTTATCGATATTTAAATCGAATCGAGCAATACTTGCTCGGTTTCTCGAATAATCCACATATATTGATAACTCATCAATATTCAACAACTCGTCGAATTTACAATATTTGCTCGCACGAGCAACATTAACATTCATGAATCGTGAGCATTTGTCAAACATGCTCGATTCAACAAAACCTAGACTCATTGTCTAATCAGTCAACAACTGACAAGCTAAATACACGTCTGTCATGCAGACTCCACGATTCTTGAGACATCAATCACGTCAAATTGGGGGATAACTGTAGGATCCAAATATCGCAACAACAACACACTTGCGGAATCTTCATTAACAACGTCGTGAAACCGCGCAAAGTGATTTCAGAAATGACATAACAAATGATGATAGCGTAAACATGAAGAAAGTGCGAAGATCTCGCGAAAACTAGAGTGTTCAAGTAGATTTAACATTTATACTCTTGCGAGGATGTCGTAATGTAAATCCGAAATTAAGGGAAATATTAGTTGTACATGAGCTGTCATCCACTATGTAATATCCTATATAAAGAGGAGAGCAGGAGAGAGAAAGGGGAGACACATTTTAGGAGGGAGACACATTTTAGGAGAGAGACACATTTTAGGAGAGAGATATTATTTTAGGAGAGAGATATTTTTAGAGAGAGACTTTATTTTCTTTATCATCTTCTTCCCTAAAACTAGATCTAGAGCTCTAGAAAATATCCATTAATGGAGATGGTAAATATAATCCAAATGTAATTTCAACAATCATAGTGAAGAATCGTGGATGTAAATCACATTGATCGAACCACGTAAAAAATCTTATGTGTCTATTTAAATTTCTAGCACTTATATTTGAAATTTAGATGATTAAAAAAGATTGAGATCTACAAAATATTATGAGGGGTGTAGTGTAGGATTTCCTGCAACTACAATAACAACTAGGGTTTTGGTCTGGCGGCCTACAACACGTAGATTTCATCCACGACGAGAAATGTGCGTAAATTGTGTAAACGGTTGAAGGAGTTAGCAAAGTAGTGGGTGCACGATCCGTCAAGTCTCCACACGACATGGAACTGACTTTACCACGATCTTCCACTTGCCCACTCTTCCACTCATGAAACTGTCACACTTACAGGGATCAAGGTGTTCACAACTCTAACAATATAAATAAGTCTCTGAATCCATGATTGAGGACAAAGAATGATCACTAGCTATCAACAATTGTCCACACAGAATTTCTCGAGTAATCACTCTCAAGAATTCATCAATCCATCAGAACTTATTCGAACTCCACAGTTCACCAATTATTGCAGAAACCTTCAACACACCCATAATCCTTGATCATCACTGATCCCGCACAATTCTCAGCTTCCCTCTTACAGATCAACCCATCTCCCTCTTTGCGACCGAATTGACTCTGGAACGGCCATTGTCTTGGTTTAGGACGGAGTCCTATAAATTGATCTCTCGAATCTAAGCACCCCCTTTGCGGTGCATCTGTGTGAGGTTGAGCAGTTTGCTCGGTTCGAGGAGTCTCGACCACACGCTCGACTCTTCATTTTCCCAAAAAAATAGCAAACCGTTTTCCCCATCCACAAACTTGAAGACTTCATTGGGATTATGAAGCCATACCCAACTATTTTCTCTGTAGTTGCGTGATCTGATCTTGTTGTTTCTATTGTATTGAGTACGATCTACTTTAAGATTGGCTCGAGATTTAATCTCCGATAGGCAAGATAAAAAGTAGTCACAAACATCTTCGTCTCATCGTTTGTGATTCCATAATATCTTGTTTCGCTACCATACGATTAAAATTATTTTGAGGTGATTGATAATACTAGGCTGTTCTTCGGGAATATAAGTCCAGGTTATCAATTGGTTCTTGTTCACCTTGATTTATCAAAAGACGGAACAAAACTTGTAGGTATTTCTGTGAGAGACAGATTTATATATTCCTATAGACTTTTCTGTGTGACACAAATTTGTTTATCAAGTCTTTGACTTTGGGTCGTAGCAACTCTTAGTTGTGGGTGAGATCAGCTAAGGGAATCAAGTGTGTAGTATCCTGCTGGGATCAAAGACGTAAGGAGCGCAACTGTACCTTGAATCAATGTGATATTGATTAGGGTTCAACTACAGTCCATCAAGTTCATTGGTAGTAGGCTAGTGTCTGTAGCGGCTTAATACAACGTGATGTTCAAATATGGACTAAGTTTCGGGGTTTTTCTGCATTTGCGGTTTCCTCGTTAACAAAACTTCTGGTGTCTGTGTTATTTCCTTTCTGCATTATATTTTGTTATATAATTGAAATATCACATGTTGTGCATTGAATCGATCAATTGGGAAATCCAACCTTTGGTTGTTGATTGAAATTGATTGATCCTTGAAAATTGGTCTTTGTTACCGTTCAAGTTATTTCTCTTATATTCAATCGGGCTCGCAAATTTCTATTTGCTGATTGCAGATTGAATTGAAAGATAGAGATACAAAACCCTTGGAGATACTTTTCTCTAGATTGAGTCTAGTCAGTTTGTCTAGTTGATTCTCTTGAAAGTATATTGGAGTTTGTCTATTCATATTGCCAAACGAAATATTGGGCGTGGTTGTTGTACCCTCGCTTTTTCAAAAGTAAATTTGAGAATGAGATATTTTCTACTATTTTTTTTTGTATATATATGGTCTCAAAATGATATTTCTACCACTACACAATGACAATTACATCATCCATGACATCACCCTAGGACCAAACCCTAATTTCTAGGACCAAACAATAATATATATTTTAAAAAAAGTTCCAAACAGACAGCTAGCTGACTAGGTCAACTGGACCAAACTCTCTTTTATATATTATTTCTAGGACTAAATGGTATTTCCTACTAAATTTTATTCATCATGAAAGAAAAAGAAAAAAAAATACAGGGTAAGAGACGCCCATGCGAATGTATAAAAGGAAGATCTCTCCTATCTCATTATGATTATTTTATCTCCTCTAGTTTTGTTCTAGGGTTTAGAAACATGACTTTTCTTTTTCTTCTTGTTATGAACTCCATGAACATGTGTAGCTAGTTTCTATTATTGGTTAAAGATGTAGTTGGATTTTGAAAACATGTTTCTTTGATTTGATGAATTAGTTTTCTCTCAATATATCGTTCAATTTCTACTGTTTACAACTAGATACAACTCTAAGAAGCATGCCATCGTTGAGGGAAATAACCTTGTGTTGATGGTGGATTTTAGTTTAGGGCTAAAATTGTAAAACCAAATTTATGCGCTGACATCCTGCAAAGGATAAAGCCGCTGATAAGTGATGAATACTTCTTCACTTTACTAATTCACCTAGAATGGAACATGTGGCAACAATCCCAGTATTCTGTGAATTAAATACACAAAATTCATCCAGGTTGGAGCATGTAGCAACAATCCCATATACCCTGTGAATTTACAACATTATTAATTAATGCATGACCAGCCTTGTATTTCCTACTCATTATTAGTGCGACATGACGACTGAGTGTTGTTCTCAGCAGAGCAACACGAACCTCCAAGCATTAATAATGAAGCATGTACGAAATACCCGTACAGGCTGCGACTCTCGGTGTGTTATACTAACCCGATTAAGCATACGACTCTCGGTGTGTTATACTAGCCCAATTGAGCATACATCTCTCGATGTGTTATACTATCCCAATTGAGCATATTTGAATCTGGATTGTCCATATCAGTCTAAACTAGTCACAACCATCCAACTTCACCAGCATGATTGGATGACTTGGATTGGCTCCATAACCCCCAAGCAGGTATTGGAATATTCACAACCGACCCAACACGGGCCCCGCATGGTCGGCCTCCCAAAAAGGGTGGCATAGCTTGCCAAACCGTACAACCAAAACAGTATGGACGAGAAACCCTAAATTAGGGTTTGTGGCACATTACATGTGTCGCAAAACGGTCTCAACCATCCATCTTCGCATGCATAGATGGAGGGTGTAGATGTAGATTCAAAGGGCCCAGAGCATGTCAACACGCTCACCGTGAGCCCGCCTACACACATGACCGATCGGTCAGGACCAACCATGGCTGGTCGTTCCAGATCATACACCCAAAGTGGGCATGCCGCACGGCCGAAAAAACTCTAATTAGGGTTTGCATTGATCGCGAACGTCTGTTTTCTCCTGATCGAATGGAGGGTTTAGGAGTCGACTGAGCGGGTCCAGTAAGCATCAACATGATCATCGTGGACCCATTTATCTCCACACCCGATCGACCAAGGCATACCATGCCTGGTCGCCTCGATTCGCACGCCCAAATTGGCGTGGTCAGACCTCCCAATCACGAACTGATCTCGACCACTCAACTTCGCTGGACAAATTGAGTGACTTAGATCACGTTTCCATGGGACAATAAGGTATATGCGTGAACAACAACCTACCACCTGATAGACACATTTTTGTGTCTGAATTGTCCTCAATGTCTCTATTGTTAGTGCTTGATTTTGTACTTATTATGGTATTTTTATGTTTGTGTAGGTGTTTTTGGATAAATACGCTTGTGTGGAAAAAGTTGCTCAAAAAGTGCTATTTGAACCCCCGGACAAAAGTACTAAAGGCACCCTCATTTTGGATAAGGGGCACCCCAGGACACCCCTTAAGGAAGCTGCTATTCGCACCCCCATCGCTGTTAGGGGGAGGTCATCCCCAACCTTTCAAATCTGTTTTTTGGGCGGGAAAATATTGGAGTTCACTGCGTATTTCTGTTGAATTTTTGGAGAATTTCCAGTAAGACTCAACCACTGGTTTCGATCGGGATGAACGGGATATGTCCAAACAATGCTGGTATGGGTGTTCGTTTGGGTTTAATTGGGATGTTTAATCATTAGGAAGAGAACAGCGAGTACGTGGCCGGAGGGGATAATCACGGAATTACAACGAGTTAGACGTGTGCTGCTCGTGTTTGGATAGATATAGGTCTTTCCAGAAGCGTTTAGAAGTTAAATAAGGAAGATTCAGAAGTTGTAGACGCGTGAAAGAGCTAAAAATAGAAAATTATTCCCGTATCTTGCATGAAAATATGACCGAGTAATGAAGGATTATTGGCAGTGATGGAGCGAGATTTTTTGGTGTCTATGGCTATATAAAGGGTACTCGTGCACCACAGAAGGACTATGGAGAGTTAGGGAGAGGTACAGAGCATCAACAGATCGAGAAAATCAAGTTACAGAATTATTTTCTGCTGCTGCACCAAGAACACGAAAAACATAAGACGCACACCAGACTGTCGTTCATGCTACAGTGGAAACGACTGCCAAGTGTGGGTCGCAGAGCTACAGTAACAGCGGCAGTTCATCTTTATCGTTCTCTGTAACAATGTTTGCAACAATTATAAACGTTGCAAACACCCGATTTTCATCATTTTCTCCATTTCATCCTTTGAGCAATAAAAATGAATTTTGAGCGTGTTTCCAACATGATGAGAGGCTAATTCTCCCACAACCAAGGCAATGAGGAAGCTATTTACGCATGAATAATTGGTAATTATTTATTTTCTCTAATTTATAATTAATAATTCACTCAATCACTGCTTTTGCAGAGTTTTTAATTGTTTGCATAATTTCCTTCATTAGTTGTGATTCAATTAGATAGGTTATGCTTTTTATTAAGACTAGGGTATGACGGCACGGGCTTTGGGTTGTTGTTGAGATAGGACCATAAAATTGTATGAGTCAGGACTTTCAAGTGTTGTTACTTGTTAGTATTTCTTAGGTCTGAGTCTCCTTTTCTTGCTCTTTGATTAAGAGAACTTGTAATTTCTCAGTTGATCTAGATAACAAAACCATATTTTGGTGTTGTCTTTGTTGTACTTCCTCATTCTTCAATTGTCTTAACAATCGGTTGCAATGTAAAACTATTCAAATGAATTTATTTATTTTTGATGCAAGTTGTTCAAACGAATTATTAAATTCCACTTCAAGCGACCATTCAAAACGCAAAAGCAAGTTGTTTTTTCGAATAATTATCAAATCATTATGCAAAAGCAGCAAAACCATGAAGGGTGGAAGAAGGAAAAAAACCCAAAGTTCATATTAACCAACACCTCATTAGTCATTCCGGTGAGCAAAGATGAGCTTTCAGAAATTTGCAAGACTCCAGAAATAAAAATCGAGGTCTTGTGACTCTTGTTGGTAAATGGGAAGATGTTGGTTGAAAGCCGAATTTAAATATACAATTGTCAATTCATTTTGTGCATATCCTTCCCAATCACAGAGTACAATTGCAATTGCTTCAAGTCATCAGAACTTTAAACAACAGAATGTAGCTTAAAAAGGATTGGAAACCATATATATTATTAATAAAAAAAATAATTATGAATTGAGATTTCATGGACGGAAATGATTAATGTACAAGGATAAAATCCTTATCTGTGATTAATGTACCGGGATAAAATCCTTATCCTTGCACTCTGTTGATGAAGATGCACCGGGATGAAGTTTGAAAAGAAAGAGATGCATCAACTATATATACATTGTTACAGGAAGAAACTTTTCTCCGTCTTAACAAATACTCTTCATACTATCAACTGAAAAGACGAATGTCGAGAAATTGAAAAATGGCATTTTCAAATTGCCGGTTGGTTATAGTAAAAAAACTATTTGTTGACTTGTGGCACTGACCTCTCGTATTTTTATTTCTTCACAACTATTCTAATTAGCAAGCTAAAAACTATAAATTGCTACTCCTGCAAATATAAAATCACACTCACATAACTGAAAACATGAAATAATTTCTAATTCAAGTTCAAGTTCAAGTTCAAGTTCAAGTTCAAGTTCAAGTTTGAAAATAAAATAAAAATACATGTACCTTTCTCAAGTAAAGGCACGCAAATTTCTTATGCTTCTGTTGATGGTGGATTTTCGTTCAAGGTTAAATTTGTAAAAAACCAGAAAAAATCATGCGCTGACATCTTGTAAAAGATAAAGCCATTTATAAGTGTTGGATACTCCCTCACTTAATTCACCAAGAATGGAGCATGTAGCAACAATCCCATTCTCGTGAATACATGAAATTCCTCCGGGTTGGAGCATGTAGCAACAATCCCTTCTGTGAATTTCATATCACCTTGTATTTCAGCACTCATTATCGAAGGTGGCATGACGACCGAAGTGTTACTCTTACAGAGTAACACGAACCTCCAAGCATTATAATGAAAACATGTACGAAATACCCGTACAGGCTGACTCTCGGTGTGTTATACTAGCCCGATTGAACCCCTCTCGGTGTGTTATACTAGCCCGATTAAGCCCCTCTCGGTGTGTTATACTAGCCCGATTGAGCATCCTGACCACCGTACGGTCCGGATATGATCTGATCGCAGTCATCCAACTCCATAAGCATGATTGGATGACCCCAGATCAATTCCATCACCCCCAAACAGGTATGGAATACCCACGACCGACCCCGCATGGTCGGTCATTGGCCTAGCTTGCCAAGAAACCGTTCATACCAAGCATTATGGACGGAAAACCCTAAATTAGGGTTTGCGGCATATTACATGTGTCGCAAAATGCAGTCTCAACCATCCATCTTCGCAGTATAGATGGAGGGCATAGATGTAGACTCAAAGGGCCCAAAGCATGTCAACACGATCACCGTGGGCCCGCCACACACTTGACCAATCGGTCAAGACCAACCATGTTTGGTCGTGACAAAATCGTCGCCCAAACAAGAGATGGCGCACGGCTTTGAAAGCCAAAATTAGGGTTTCAAGCCATCATGCGCGTCCATCTTCTCCTACACGAATGGAGGTCCGCAGATTAGATTAACCAGGGCCGGTCATACCAGCATGACCACCGTGGGCTCATCTACCTCCTCACGTGTTCGGCCAAGGCATAGCACGCCTGGTCATTCCAAAACGCATGCCCAAACTTGCGTGGTTACACCTCCCAAACCGCAAACTAATCTCGACCGCTCAACTTCACCGGACGATTTGAGTGGCTTAGATCACGTTTTCATGGGATAGTCAGGTATAGGTGTGAACACCAGCCTACCACCTACACGCCGGTATGATCGACCAAGACCGACCAAGATTGGTCGTCTTGGAACGCGTGCCCAAACTATGAAAGTCACGCTGGTTTCCAACTCCTTTGCGGCAATGGATTTACTAACGCAAAACCGATCTCAACCACTCAACTTTACGGTCAAATTGAGTGGCCTAGATCGCGCCTTCATGGGACGGTGAGGTATGGACGTGCACACCGCATGCTGTCTACACACATGCCCTGGTCTGGTCCTCTCCAAATCCCTTTCCATTCTTGGTTTCGACCAAGTCAAGAGTGATGCTTGCGCACCTCTTCAAAAACCCTAATATTCATTAACTTGATCGCAGATGAGTGTCTCAAAGATCATCTCATCCGTCCAACTTCACCCGGCTTGGTTATACAACCCCTGGTCGAGTTATTTGGTTAGTGAGGCGTCATTACCCATCACTTTACCACACCATAATGCAAGACTACACATAAAATACACACGATACTTCACAAGTATCGACTTCCTGAATAACACAGTTATTCAATTCAGCATTACATGCTATCTTTCGTGGATCCACGATCCACACATTCCAGATATCAATCATGTCACAAACTGGGGGATACATACTGGGGTATTGGTCTGGCGGTTTACAGCGTGCAGCGTGCAACGCGCCATCACAAGAACGTGTTAGGAAGTCATGGACGGTTAGAGATGAACTGGAGAAGTGGGCAAGACTGGTCGTGTATCACCGACGCACAACTCCACTACTCCATCACTCCACTTCCTCCACTTCCCACGAGAGACGTGAATAATGCTCAATGACTTGTATAAATAGGTTCTCCGCCCTATTCTCCAGACATGGGGAAACAACAACACAAGTTCAGACGAGACAGAAAACCAAGTGTTAATACAAAACATATTCAAACACCCAGAGCTTGCTTGCATCAATCACAAGCCTGCTCACCTTTCTACAAGTCATAATCAAGCCAACACCTTCACAATCTCAACACCTTCTTCGCTTCCTCTCCTAAGATCAACCCCATCTCCTTCACTTTGTGACCGAAACAAGTATGGAATGGCCATTTCTTGGTTTAGACTTGACTTGCACGATTGATCTCTCGAATCTACAAGCACTCACCGCGCAGTGCATTTGTTTAAGGTTTAGATTCATTCCTCATCCACACCCCAAATTACCAAATTATATAGGAATAGTTTTCACCCATAAACAATTGGCGACCACAGTGGGAGGTTGATCTATCGGTTGCAAAAAATTGAATCCTCAATTTTTCGGTTTTCATCTCGCGATGTATCCTCACGGGAGACCACAAGTGGTTCGGATATCATGGAAAGTGTAGCTAGAATGCTGGAGGATGTCTTGGCAAATCAAGCCGGTATCGCTAGAAGACAGAGCAAAACATTCCGCCTTTTGAATGATATAACAACACAATTACAAGAAGGGTCGGCATGCATCTACTCAGACAGTGCAAGAAACGCTGGATCCTTAGTCAGGAGTCGCACCTTTACCAGTGGAGATGCAGAAAGAGCGCGTAATCACAGGGGACTCAGGAGAGACGAACAACATGGTCCAGCTGACAGTGAAGACTCGAGGCAACTCCACAGAGGAAAAGACTTGTCCGGGTACCACAACATTTACCGGATAAAGAAATGGAGCCTGCAGCTTACGGATCCCTGCTGGAAGATTTATATCTCAAGACCCTTGTCGAAGAGTGTGAAGAAATGCTTGAGGAAGGAGAGATCAATCAAGGAACACGTGAGTACGAGAGGATGGGAACGTTCAAATTCGATCACTCAAAGCGGTGATATTACAACACCTCCCATCACTGAGCCGGAGCAGCCGCAAATCCCGGCATCTCATCAAGTGTAACACCTCCGTAGTCACCACAAGAACAACTTCCACTCCTTCATCGGACGAGGAGTCGGAGGGGGCGAGGGAGGACCATCTCCATTACCATTGCAGACTTGATGGAAAAACAGGAAGTTCTTGTCAAGACTCAAACGGATATGGCCGCAACTCAGAAAGAGGTACTCACTTTTCTTAAGACATTAACTGATCGATTTCCACATGACCGCAACAGCCCCTGGAGCAAAAAAGGAACGCATTCAACGCACCGGAGAAGGTACTTCAACGGCACGGACTTACATAGACCTGATCAAAGAAGCGACATCAGATATGAGAGGTCCTGTCATGGAGGCTCCTATACTGGGGACTGATCCTCACAACGATCTTCCTCAAGTCAATAGTTTCACTATGAACAAGAGGCCGGTGGATCGGGAAGCGGTTTCTCTAGTGGAAAGTTTATGCAAACTTTCACACCTCTCGAAGAATCAACGCGCGGAGACATTTTGCTGCAATCAACCGAGAGGAAGGTCACGACCGTGACCTACATGTCACCGCACGCATCAAGGATTCAGTTCAAGATGGCCCTTATCTACACGGAGCCGTCTTCGAATGTGATTACTATCAAGACTCTCGGGGCATCCAAGGTTCTCCCGTGCAAGGTCGTACGGAATCCTACCACAATGACGGACTTGAGGAAACCAAACCAAAGCACATACAGGAGAAGCTCCAGCGAGAAAGAATCATACAAGTTCATTGCGTCCCACTCCCCACATGGGCGTAAATTCATGAAGAAGACCGTTTGCATCATTGCGGGCTAAAACCCACGATGCATCTTTGCCGACGAAGTATTCTTCTCCCATCCCGTGAAGCCTCGACCAACGTTCACACGAAGAGGGAAAACGAACTTTTGTGGCGAGTCATGACCGAGAATGGGAAAACGGTATACCGACACTGCCATTATCAATTAGCAGGGGAGACTGTTACCCAGTCTCTCCACCTAATGGAATGCTACAACAGCAACGAACCACAAGAGCAAGTGCTAGATGCTCCACAACAGCTGCAAGAGGGCACCAACTCCACAACTGATGAGATTGAAATCGTTGGGGAATCTCCTAGGCCCATCTCCATCAGCTCAACCTTGAGTACGGATAAACGCACGAAGCTCGTGGAACTTCTCAAAGAGTACTAAGACATGTTCGCTTGGAGATATGAATAAATGCCGGATTTAGATGAAAATTGGTCACCCATCATCTACATGTCATACTTGGATCCAAGTCGGTTAAACAGTTGCAGTTAGGAAAATGGACAGATCAGTCTTTGCATAGACTTGAGAGACTTGAACAGGTGCTTGCTCCAAAACGATCTCCTCAACCTAACATCGACATGTTAGTATATGCAACCAATGACACGGCATGTTCTCCTCCATGGATGGATGTAGCGGCTACAACCAGATAAGGATGTACGAGCATGACGCAAGTAAGATAGCTTTTGAACTCCTCTCGGAAATTTTTTATTATACCATACCGCCATTTAGTTTAAATAATGCCGGGCAACGTATCAACGCTCTGGCAATCTTCCACTGGAGTCGATACCTCAAGGGAACAGCCTCAAGAAGATAACAATGTCCACGCATCATATCGATCAAGATCCGGGCGAGTCACTCTATCGGGAAGTGGTCGAACAAGATTCGGCGGAGTCACTTTATCGGGACAGTGGTACACATCCATCATGCTATATTGGAGAATCTGCGCTTTTGGTCATCCTCTGGAGCTGTTGAACTCTCATCTACAACAACATATGCCCTGATAGAAAGAACCAGGCCTGCCGGTAATGAAGAGCCTCATAATGTTCGTAGGGGCATATATCTCACCAACAGGTGATACAACCTTCAGCCTTCTGCAAGCCGTTCCCCTGAAGCACCAAGAGGAAAACTACCGAGATACAACATCCTGCGCGTCCGCCAACTCCAACTCCAGTACCACATGCACGACTCCCACAATGATGAAACAACGTCCAAGATGTTCCATACCTGGCTCGACAACAACCACTACGAACAAACCATGTAAACCACGCTTGGGGACTGAGGCTCAGCATGAAGTTCCTTCACCGTCAGTCAAGGACTTCTTCAACACGATAAAGATGGTCAGTCAAGAAGCATGAAATTCGCAAGGGTAAATCCAACTGAAGAGGGAAACACTTCAACACTCTCTCCAGGATCCACCTCCACCAGAAACCACTTTAACATCCTTATTATTCAACATACGTCTCATCCATCCTTCATAAGAACCCAGTGGAGTATGGCAAATCTTGAAGTCGATAGGAAAAGGCGGATATTCGTTTCTCCGGAGAAAAAATCTCAGCACAAGTGCTGAAGAAGAAGACGGATCAGCTTCCATATTTTCTGAACCAGAGAGCAGGACTATCTTGTGAGAAGGATGTCTTCTAACGTTTGGAAAAGACGAGGTGAACAACTCATCATCGATGTTCGGCATATCTTTGAAGCTGTCAACACTTCCTGACTTGGCACCAGCATTATCTCCAGAAGACATCTCAACATGAGTTCTTTTCTTCATTCCACAATGAAAATAGGAGTTAGAACTTGTATGAAAAACGCATGAGGCGTGTAGTCACACATGACAAATACAACCCACGTTGAAATACACAAAAGCCGGATTGGGTCCAAACACTACCACTCAAGTTTCAAGTTTCAAGTCTGGGGTACAAGTTTCAAGTCTGGTACAAGTTTCAAGTTTGGTACAAGTTTCAAGTCCGGTACAAGTTTCAAGTCCGGTACAAGTTTCAATTCCGGTACAAGTTTCAAGTTCGGTATAAGTTTCAAGTCCGGTGTTGGTCAAGGGCACAACGCTGGTATTGCTCAAGTCACAAGGCTGGTATTGCTCAAGTCACAAAGGCTGGTGTTAATCAGGACATAAGGCCGGTATAATAGGCGCACAGCCAGGCCGATTTCGGTCGAAGCACATGGCCAACGTTTGAAAGCATGTATAGTGGACCCACATTCAACCGGCAGACACACAACAAACCCACGTTCGATCAAGCAGGCGCAAGAGTCCGCGAACGAAGCAAGCGCAATGGGTACCGACAGGCGCAAATCCCACGCATCGAACGAAGCAGGCGCAATAGCCCCTCGACCTAATCAGGCATAACAAGGTTGATCTGGCAAGACCGACATTCAAACAGAGCAAGCACGGAGCGGGCCCTCGACTGAAGAAGGCATAACAAGGTCGATCGAAGCAGGCAAGACCGATATCATGCTGAGGAATACTCTCCGGATGCCTCTTGAACGTGACATGCTCCAAGGACATGATGACCCTTCTCTCCCGGTAACATCTAACTTTGTCTCATAAGCTTTGTCTTTAATCGTCACCCATCTCATGCCTACCCTGACAATGGTGTAAACATTATGTGCTAGGCATGGACTTAATGTTGATGGTGGATTTTCGTTCAAGGTTAAATTTGTAAAAAACCGGGGAAAATCATCTTGTTGACATCTTGTAAAAGATAAAGCCATTTATAAGTGTTGGATACTCCTCACTTAATTCACCAAGAATGGAGCATGTAGCAACAATCCCATTCGTGAATACATGAAATTCCTCCAGGTTGGAGCATGTAGCAACAATCCCTTTCCGTGAATTTCATATCAGCCTTGTATTTCCAAAGACTCATTATCGTTGTGGCATGACGAGTCGAGTGTTACTCTTGCGAGTAACACGAACCTCCAAGCATTATAATGAAAACATGTACGAAATACCCGTACAGGCTGACTTTCGTGTTATACTAGCCTGATTGAGCCCCTCTCGGTGTGTTATACTAGCCTGATTGAGCATCCGGACTGACCGTGCTCGGCCCGATATGATTCGATCGCAGTCATCCAACTCCATAAGCATGATTGGATGACCCCAGATCAATTCCATCACCCCCAAGCAGGTATGGAATACCCACGACCGACCCCGCATGGTCGGTCATTGGCCTAGCTTGCCAAGAAACCGTTCATACCAAGCATTATGGACGGAAACCCTAAATTAGGGTTTGCGGCATATTACATGTGTCGCAAAACCATTCTCAACCATCCATCTTCGCAGGTATAGATGGAGGGCATAGATGTAGACTCAAATGGCCCAGAGCATGTCAACACGATCACCGTGGGCCCGCCTACACACTTGACCAATCGGTCAAGACCAACCATGTTTGGTCGTGACAAAATCGTTGCCCAAACAAGAGATGGCACACGGCTTTGAAAGCCAAAATTAGGGTTTCAAGCCATCATGCGCGTCCATCTTCTCCGGCACGAATGGAGGGTCACAGATTAGATTAACGGGGCCGGTCATACCAGCATGACCACCGTGGGCCCATCTACCTCCTCACGTGTTCGGCCAAGGCATATCACGCCTGGTCATTCCAAAACGCACGCCCAAACTTGCGTGGTTACACCTCCTAAACCGCAAACTAATCTCGACCGCTCAACTTCACCGGACGATTTGAGTGGCTTAGATCACGTTTTCATGGGATAGTCAGGTATAGGTGTGAACACCAGCCTACCACCTACACGCCGGTATGATCGACCAAGACCGACCAAGATTGGTCGTCTTGGAACGCGTGCCCAAACTATGAAAGTCACACGGTTTCCAACTCCTTTGCGGCAATGGATTTCTGCCGCAAACCGATCTCAACCACTCAACTTTACCGGTCAAATTGAGTGGCCTAGATCGCGCCTTCATGGGACGGTGAGGTATGGACGTGCACACCGCATTCCGTCTACACATGCCCTGGGCCGGTCCTCTCCAAATCCCTTTCCATGCTTGGTTTCGACCAAGTCAAGAGTGATGCTTTGCGCACCTCTTCAAAAACCTTAATATTCATTAATCTGGTCGCGAGATGAGTGTCTCAAAGATCATCTCATCCGTCCAACTTCACCAGCTTGGTTATACAACCACGGGGTCGAGTTATTTGGTTAGTGAGGCGTCATTACCCATCACTTTACCACACCATAATGCAAGACTGCATAAAATACACACGATACTTCACAAGTATCGACTTCTGAATAACACACGCTTATTCAATTCAAGATTACATGCTATCTTTCGGGATCCACGATCCACACATTCCGCACATCAATCATGTCACAAACCGGGGGATACATATCAGGTATTGGTCTGGCGGTTTACAGCATGCAGCGTACAACGCGCCATCACAAGAACGTGTTAGGAAGTCATGGACGGTTAGAGATGAACAGGAGAAGTGGGCAAGACTGGTCGTGTATCACCGAAGCACAACTTCACTACTCCATCACTCCACTTCCTCCACTTCCCACGAGAGACGTGAATAAGGCTCAATGACTTGTATAAATAGGTTCTCCGCCCTATTCTCCAGATAGGGGGAAACATCAACACAAGTTCAGACGAGACAGAAAACCAAGTGTTAATACAAAACGTATTCAAACACCCAGAGCTTGCTTGCATCAATCACAAGCCTGCTCACCTTTCTGTTACAAGTCATAATCAAGCCAACACCTTCACAATCTCAACACCTTCTTCGCTTCCCTCCCTAAGATCAACCCCATCTCCTTTTGTGACCGAACAAGTCCTGGAACGGCCATTTCTTTGGTTTAGGCCGGACTTGCACAGATTGATCTCTCGAATCTACAAGCACTCACCGCGCAGTGCATTTGTTTAAGGTTTAGATTCATTCCTCATCCACACCCCAAATTACCAAATTATACAGGAATAGTTTTCACCCATAAACAACTTCTTTACGTGAAAAAACCAAAAGAAACTCAAAACTTTATCATCTATCATTGCAGATCTTCCTACTCTCTTTACATTCCCAGAAATGAATGGTGCGATGCGAAATAAATTTGAAGAATGAAAATAGATGAATCACTACGAATGGCAAAACACTAGGCACTTGATAGAAAGTAAAAAGAATAATGCTGATAAGCATACAATCAATTACTATCAGGTATCAATGATATCAAACAAAAAGAGATCCATAATGGTAAAAGAATACTTATTTTAGAATTACAAATTACTTTATAGAGATGCATTTTCATCCAAGTATCACACAACACACCAATAGTCCATTGTGTTCAAACATTTTCTACAACATCAATTTTACCAAATATATCTCGCAATTCATCAACTTTGCATTGAATGGACTCTTAGTGCTTCCACAATGAAATGATAGGGAAAACTAATATTTACACATTATAGGTTGCTAACGTTTTTTTCAAGAAGCATTAATAAATTCAAACTTTGTAACCTCATTGGTCCTCTTGGAGTCAACAAATCTAAATTGCAACAACAATATTATGAATGGGATGGAAGTAGAAATGAAAATAAAACTATGATACTCAAATCATCACTGGCTTCTTATGCTTCAAAAAAATCACTGGCTTATTAGAATCATAGATTTATTAAATATCACCAACTGTATTAGAAGCATTCGTTTTGCGGCTTTTGCCTATTAAATACCAAGGAAAATCAGATTTGAAATAAAAAATTATTGGTCTGGTTTCTTCTGTATGTGCTTACATTTTTACACAATTTTTCTCACTTTAATTATCTTAAAATATGGAGAATGTATGCAACATGTTCTACATATAACCAAAGTTCATTAGTAAATAATTTTTATTTTCTAGAGCACTACTGGAATTTTTTATAAAAGACAAAAGGAAAACCAATCTCATGAAAGAGGATCAAATTATTCAAAACATAGCATATTTAACTAAAAGCGGAGAATGATCTAACTTTAAATAATGAAAAACAATATATATTGCTAATACCAAACTCGAATCAATCCCAACTAACCTGAAAAAGAATATTCAATTGTTCCTAGATCGTATCAAAGACATCTTTTTCCTACTCTAAATCCCATCCATATCATATTTTTATAGCCAGACACAATCACATAAAGTATTACATTGAGAAGACATAATGAAAATATAAGTGCTTAGTCATATCAGGAGCTCAATGAAAACAAAAACTATCAAGAAAACACAAATTCACTTCCTTGAGTACAAATCTCGTAGTATCTGAATGAATAGAAATTATGGTAATTGAAGACTGATATATAATTGAATCATACCTCTACAAATCTCTCCGAAGTCACATCATTCCCAAAATTATATCCGGAAGCAAGGTAGTGATTGAGGGAAGTAGAACTGAATGGAGTATGGGTATGTATATCTTGTTTATGCCACTGCTGCTCATTGGGACATCGATAAGCTTGTTGCATTTTCTAATTGGAACCTATTGATTGAAACAGAATGAATCAGTGGTGTGCAACTTAAACAGAAATCAGTGTAAAATCTGTAGATGAGCAACAAACAAACACCCCAAAAAAAACAACAGACCCAATAATTATATCACAAATTTGATAGTGAACCTTTAAATATATTTGTATAAAAAAACAAAATAAGACTAAACCTTTTCTTTCTTCCAACTTTAATATATTTGTATCAAACAGATAAAAAGTTCTCACCACTAACATAATTGAAATCAAGATTCTTAATTGAAAGTTTCTAAATCAAAAAATTAGAAAGCTTAGTTTCTTACAACAGGTTTCAATCTTCAGCCAGTAAGAGGGAAAAGGCAAGTCTTAGCGACTCCACACAAAATGATCAAGCTACACTTTCCGGGTCTTACATTCTTTGCACATACTGTATTTGATAGGTGCAACAAAAACCAAAATTAGTCATCTAGCAAAAACGTGCAACAAAATCCCAAAAAATTTAGACCGAATCCTGTAACCTAAAGCATGGGTTCAAATTTACCCAAATGGATGTCACAAACCCGTAGCAAAACACCAAAAATCTAAGAAACCCCACTCGATAAGGATAACCAAATCAAAGCATCTAAAGCCCTTGGTCTTGTTAGATGCAAAAACAACATATCCACAATTAGCATGTCTCTTTAATACCCTTCTACTACCCCCAACTTTGGTACTCAGCCCGTTATTAGAAAGTTAATCCCACTCAAGTATCAATTGCATGGATCAACATAGCGGACTCTAATCTGGTTAAAAGCGATAAAGTATTGAATCACCAGATCGGTGATACGCAAAAACATTCATGAACAAATACTACAAAAGCCTAAATTCCTAAATATCATTCTTTTTACATTCAAAAGTAATGAGTAAAATGGTTGTTTTTTTTTTTTATTAAGAGAAGAATCGATTGAAGACTATATGCCTCAACGTTCTCATTCTCGAACTCGTGAAGGTGTTGCGTGAAGTTAAAAACATTTTAACTTTTTGGGAGGTGAATAGCAAGTGGCATAAAAAATTTTATTCGTGAATTCCATCAAACATGATGAATACAAAAAAAAAAAATTCTTCTCTATATCTAACTCGACTGGGAAATCCTAAAATAATGTAATGTAATCATACCTTTGGAATCTTTAAGTTACATAAAAAGAGGAAGTATCTTTCGAGAAGTGAACAAACCTCGGAGAACAAAGAAAATCCTTGTTGCAGCTAATTTTTCTTTCATTTCAAATCTCGTATCACTCTCGTGTTAAAACACTATCGCATCCGAGATGATGGCTAAAGAATTGGGGAGGTTATCTTTTTTAAGACACACGTTACGATATATCCCGGGAGGGTTTGACACGTGGCCGATGCAAATGACCGTATATTTATTGGGTTAAATAATCGTTATCCATGAGAAATGAAGAGCAAAATGAAATGTTTTTCCCGGCATTTTTAGTATGACCCCAAAAGAATTAGAAGGGCGACACTAAAAGACAAAAAAGGTCACCAAACGTAAATCTAAGCTACCCCTTATCTTCAATTTTTTTCAAATGGTCAATATGCCCTTATATAATCGGTAGCCAACACCATAATCGGTAGGTTAAAGGTGAATCAAAGAGGGTTAAATCAAAACTATACTCTGCCTGAAGGTCAGTAGATACTTCGGCTAATAATCCCTTTTTATAATCGGGTAGACTTATCCAACTTGTAAGACTACCGATTATAATGAGCCCCGTATTCAACCCCCGCCCAAAATTCCATAGGTTTTGAGGGGTGCAAAGCTAACCATAACCACTTGGCTTGTGTGGATTTAGCCATAATCTAAGCCTAATAGGTTACATACACTACCGATTATAAGTTGCCCCAAAATGAGTTTTTTCTAAAATCCTTCACGTAATGAATTTCATAATCTACCATAATCGGTAGGGTATATAATTATATACATGAAATTCCTCCAGGTTGGAGCATGTAGCAACAATCCCTTCCTGTGAATTTCATATCACCTTGTATTTCCAGTACTCATTATCGATTGTGGCATGACGGTAGGTGTTACTGTAGAGTAACACGAACCTCAAGCATTATAATGAAAACATGTACGAAATACCCGTATGCAGCCGACTCTCGGTGTGTTATACTAGCGATTGAGCCCCTCTCGGTGTGTTATACTAGCCGATTGAGCATCGGACTGGCCAAGTATCAGTCGGATATGATTCGATCGCAGTCATCCAACTCCATAAGCATGATTGGATGACCCAGATCAATTCCATCACCCCCAAGCGGTATGGAATACCCACGACCACCCCGCATGGTCGGTCATTGGCCTAGCTTGCCAAGAAACCGTTCATACCAAGCATTATGGACTAAACCCTAAATTAGGGTTTGCGGCATATTACATGTGTCGCAAAACATTCTCAACCATCCATCTTCGCAGTATAGATGGAGGGTATAGATGTAGACTCAAATGGCCCGAGCATGTCAACACGATCACCGTGTGGCCCGCCTACACACTTGACCAATCGGTGAGACCAACCATGTTTGGTCGTGACAAAATCGTTGCCCCAAACAAGAGATGGCGCACGGCTTTGAAAGCCAAAATTAGGGTTTCAAGCCATCATGCGTGTCCATCTTCTCCCTAAGACGAATGGAGGGTCACAGACAGATTAACCCGGTAGGTCATACCAGCATGACCACCGTGGCCCATCTACCTCCTCACGTGTTGCCAAGGCATATCACGCCGGTCATTCAAAAACGCATGCCCAAACTTGCGTGGTTACACCTCCTAAAACCGCAAACTAATCTCGACCGCTCAACTTCACCGGACGATTTGAGTGGCTTAGATCACGTTTTCATGGGATAGTCGGGTATAGGTGTGAACACCAGCCTACCACCTACACGCGAGGTATGATCGACCAAGGCCGGCCAAGATTGGTCGTCTTGGAACGCGTGCCCAAACTATGAAAGTCACACGGTTTCCAACTCCTTTGCGGCAATGGATTTACCGCAACCGATCTCAACCACTCAACTTTAGGTCAAATTGAGTGGCCTAGATCGCGCCTTCATGGGACTCCGGTGAGGTATGGACGTGCACACCGCACGTCTGTCTACACACATGCCGGTCGGTCCTCTCCAAATCCCTTTCCATGCTTGGTTTCGACCAAGGCAAGAGTGATGCTTGCGCACCTCTTCAAAAAAACCTTAATATTCATTAACGGTCGCGGATGAGTGTCTCAAAGATCATCTCATCCGTCCAACTTCACCCGACTTGGTTATACAACCCCGGTCGGGGTTATTTGGTTAGTGAGGCGTCATTACCCATCACTTTACCACACCATAATGCAAGACCGCATAAAATACACACGATACTTCACAAGTATCGACTTCCTGAATAACACGTTTATTCAATTCAAAGATTACATGCTATCTTTCGTGGATCCACGATCCACACATTCAGGACATCAATCATGTCACAAACTCTGGGGGATACATACTGGGGTATTGGTCTGGCGGTTTGACAAGATGCGGCGTACAACGCGCCATCACAAGAACGTGTTAGGAAGTCATGGACGGTTAGAGATGAATGGGAGAAGTGGGCAAGACCGGTCGTGTATCACCGAAAGCACAACTTCACTACTCCATCACTCCACTTCCTCCACTTCCCACGAGAGACGTGAATAAGGCTCAATGACTTGTATAAATAGGTTCTCCGCCCTATTCTCCAGGATAGGGGAAACATCAACACAAGTTCGGGAGACAAAACCAAGTGTTAATACAAAACGTATTCAAACACCCAGAGCTTGCTTGCATCAATCACAAGCCTGCTCACCTTTCACGTACAAGTCATAATCAAGCCAACACCTTCACAATCTCAACACCTTCTTCGCTTCCTCCCTAAGATCAACCCCATCTCCTTTTTGTGACCGAAACAAGTCCGGAACGGCCATTTCTTGGTTTAGGCCGGACTTGCACAAACATTGATCTCTCGAATCTACAAGCACTCACCGCGCAGTGCATTTGTTTAAGGTTTAGATTCATTCCTCATCCACACCCCAAATTACCAAATTATACAGGAATAGTTTTCACCCATAAACAACTTCTTTACGTGAAAAAACCAAAAGAAACTCAAAACTTTATCATCTATCATTGCAGATCTTCCTACTCTCTTTACATTCCCGAGGAAATGAATGGTGCGATGCAAAATAAATTTGAAGAATGAAAATAGATGAATCACTACGAATGGCAAAACACTAGGCACTTGATAGAAAGTAAAAAGAATAATGCTGATAAGCATACAATCAGATTACTATCAGGAGTATCAATGACAGTCAAACAAAAGAGAGCCATAATGGTAAAAGAATACTTATTTTAGAATTACAAATTACTTTATAGAGATGCATTTTCATCCAAGTATCACACAACACACCAATAGTCCATTGTGTTCAGCGATTTTCTACAACATCAATTTTACCAAATATATCTCGTGCAATTCATCAACCTGCATTGAATGGACTCTTAGTGCTTCCACAATGAAATGATAGGGAAAACTAATATTTACACATTATAGGTTGCTAACGTTTTTTTCAAGAAGCATTAATAAATTCAAACTTTGTAACCTCATTGGTCCTCTTGGAGTCAACAAATCTAAATTGCAACAACAATATTATGAATGGGATGGAAGTAGAAATGAAAATAAAACTATGATACTCAAATCATCACTTGGCTTCTTATGCTTCAAAAAAAATCAATGGCTTATTAGAATCATAGATTTATTAAATATCACCAACTGTATTAGAAGCGTTCGTTTTGCGGCTTTTTGCCTATTAAATACCAAGGAAAATCAGATTTGAAATAAAAAAATTATTGGTCCTGGTTTCTTCAGACATGTGCTTACATTTTTACACAATTTTTCTCACTTTAATTATCTTAAAATATGGAGAATGTATGCAACATGTTCTACATATAACCAAAGTTCATTAGTAAATAATTTTTATTTTCTAGAGCACTACTGGAATTTTTTATAAAAGACAAAAGGAAAACCAATCTCATGAAAGAGGATCAGCTATTCAAAACATAGCATATTTAACTAAAAGCGGAGAATGATCTAACTTTAAATAATGAAAAACAATATATATTGCTAATACCAAACTCGAATCAATCCCAACTAACCTGAAAAAGAATATTCAATTGTTCCTAGATCGTATCAAAGACATCTTTTTCCTACTCTAAATCCCATCCATATCATATTTTTATAGCCAGACACAATCACATAAAGTATTACATTGAGAAGACATAATGAAAATATAAGTGCTTAGTCATATCAGGAGCTCAATGAAAACAAAAACTATCAAGAAAACACAAATTCACTTCCTTGAGTACAAATCTCGTAGTATCCTCGAATGAATAGAAATTATGGTAATTGAAGACTGATATATAATTGAATCATACCTCTACAAATCTCTCCGAAGTCACATCATTCCCAAAATTATATCCGGAAGCAAGGTAGTGATTGAGGGAAGTAGAACTGAATGGAGTATGGGTATGTATATCTTGTTTATGCCACTGCTGCTCATTGGGACATCGATAAGCTTGTTGCATTTTCTAATTGGAACCTATTGATTGAAACAGAATGAATCAGTGGTGTGCAACTTAAACAGAAATCAGTGTAAAATCTGTAGATGAGCAACAAACAAACACCCCAAAAAAAACAACAGACCCAATAATTATATCACAAATTTGATAGTGAACCTTTAAATATATTTGTATAAAAAAACAAAATAAGACTAAACCTTTTCTTTCTTCCAACTTTAATATATTTGTATCAAACAGATAAAAAGTTCTCACCACTAACATAATTGAAATCAAGATTCTTAATTGAAAGTTTCTAAATCAAAAAATTAGAAAGCTTAGTTTCTTACAGCAGGTTTCAATCTTCAGCCAGTAAGAGGGAAAAGGCAAGTCTTAGCGACTCCACACAAAATGATTGAAGCTACACTTTCTGGGTCTGTTACTTTCTTTGGTAATACTGGTATTTGATAGGTGCAACAAAAACCCAAATTAGTCATCTAGCAAAAACGTGCAACAAAATCCCAAAAAATTTAGACTGAATCCTAGAACCTAAAGCATGGGTTCAAATTTACCTGAAATGGATGCTGGCTGTAAAACCTGTAGCAAAACACCAAAAATCTAAGAAAACCCACTCGATAAGGATAACCAAATCAAAGCATCTAAAGCCCTTGGTCTTGTTAGATGCAAAAACAACATATCCACAATTAGCATGTCTCTTTAATACCCTTCTACTACCCCCAACTTTGGTACTCAGCCCTGTTATTAGAAAGTTAATCCCACCTGTTATCAATTGCATGGATCAACATAAGCGGACTCTAATCTGGTTAGAAGCAATAAAGTATTGAATCACTGCATCAGTGATACGCAAAACATTCATGAACAAATACTACAAAAGCCTAAATTCCTAAATATCATTCTTTTTACATTCAAAAGTAATGAGTAAAATGGTTGTTTTTTTTTTATTAAGAGAAGAATCGATTGGGAAGACTATATGCCTCAACGTTCTCATTCTGTAACTCTCGTGAAGGTGTTGCGTGAAGTTAAAAACATTTTAACTTTTTGGGAGGTGAATAGCAAGTGGCATAAAAATTCTTATTCAGGAATTCCATCAAACATGATGAATACAAAAAAAAAAAATTCTTCTCTATATCTAACTCGACTGTGGGAAATCCTAAAATAACAGAACAGAATCATACCTTTGGAATCTTTAAGTTACATAAAAAGAGGAAGTATCTTTCGAGAAGTGAACAAACCTCAGGAGAACAAAGAAATCCTTGTTGCAGCCAATTTTTCTTTCATTTCAAATCTCGTATCACTCTCAGGTTCAAAACACTATTGCATCTGAGATGATGGCTAAAGAATTGGGGAGGTTATCTTTTTTTAAGACACACGTTACGATATATCCCGGAGGGTTTGACACGTGCTGATGCAAATGACCGTATATTTATTGGGTTCGTGTAACTGCTATCCATGAGAAATGAAGAGCAAAAATGAAATGTTTTTCCTGGCATTTTTAGGGGCGACCCCAAAAGAATTAGGGGCGACACTAAAAGACAAAAAAGGTCACCAAACGTAAATCTAAGCTACCCCTTATCTTCAATTTTTCGAAATGGTCAATATGCCCTTATATAATCGGTAGCCAACACCATAATCGGTAGGTTAAAGGTGAATCAGTAGGTTAAATTGAAACTATACCTACCGATTATCAGATACTTCGGATAATAATCCCTTTTATAATCGGTAGCTTATCCAACTTGTAAGACTACCGATTATAATGAGCCCCGTATTCAACCCTGGCCAAAATTCCATAGGTTTTGAGGGGTGCAAAGCTAACCATAACCACTTGGCTTGAGCTGTGGATGTAGCCATAATCGGAAGCCTAATAGGTTACATACACTACCGATTATAAGTTGCCCCAAAATGAGTTTTTTCTAAAATCCTTCACGTAATGAATTTTGAAATCTACCATAATCGGTAGGGTATATAATTATATAACCCACCGATCATAACGAGCCCCAGATCCAACCTTTGCCATATTTCATAGGTTTTGAGTGTACACAACCAGCCATAGCCACTTGGTTTGTGTTTTGGATGCAACTTTAATCTGGAGTTAAATATATTACCAAAACCATCCGATTATGGGTTGCCCCAAAATGAGTTTTTTTCTAAAATCCTTCATGCAAGCGAATTTGAAATATACCATAATCGGTAGAGTTGACAACTTAAAAACCTACCGATTATAAGGAGCCCCAGATCGAACCCTTGCCAAAATCCATAGGTTTTGAGGGTACAGAGCCAGGCATTACCATGTGGTTCGTGATTTGGATGTAGCCATAATCGGACGTCAGATTGGTTCCAAAACCTACCGATTATACAGTTGCCCCAAATTTAGTTTTTTCTAAAATCCTCATGTGATGAATTTTGAAATCTACCATAATCGGTAGAGTATCAAACATAACAACCTACCGATTGTAAGGATCCCCAGATCGAACCCTTGCCAAAATCCATAGGTTAAGAGGGTACAGAGCCAGGCCTAACCATGTGGTTCGTGATTTGGATGTAGCCATAATCGGACGGAAGATAGGTTCCAAAACCTACCGATAATAGGTTGCCCCAAATTGAGTTTTTGCTGAAATCCTTATTTGCGAAATGTTTAATTTGAAATCTGACATAATTGGTAGATGATAAAACTTATACCCTACCGATTATAAGTGGTCGTGATTCAACCTTTGCCAAAAACTATAATATTCTAGTAGCCAAAACAACAATCGGTAGTTTCACAAAATAATCGGAAGCAAACTCTTGTAATCGGTAGGCTGGGGTCTATATATTAGTGTTTGGAAATTTTTTTTGACTCATCGTGAGGTAACTCCGATTGAGTGAGAGAAGAAGAAGAAAAAAAAGAAGAAGAAGTGGGTATATGTTGTCAACTTCCGATTTTTTCCAACTTCCATAAACATGGATGGGTACGAAGAAGGACGTGAAGTTGTTGAAGTTCAAGGTTCACTACCGTTTAGAGATGACGATTTGGGGTATATGTTGAATGATCCAAACTTTGATGGAGATGAAACCCTAGACGACGCTTTCATGGAAGAAAATGGATAATCACCCGAGATCGAAGCTAACTATTCATCAAACATACGGGTATGTTGTTAACAAACTCTAATACCCATGTTATCCATGTTACGTGCGTTTGTGTGTGTTTTCGAACGTGAAAATTCGATTTCTGCATGCATTGAATGACATGAACGACATATATTCGGTAGTTAATTTAGTAAAATATCTACCGATTATCAATAATCGGATATGTTTTGATGTATTAATCTGCTGAATATGAAAAAATCCCCAAATTAAAAGCTTCAATTTCTCACAATCGGAATTTTTATACATGAATAAACGTCCGATTATTGATATATAATAATCGGTTGGTTTATGAATTTATAGTCCCTCCAATTATTGAAGGTTTTTACACAGAAGAATTGTTCATTTCTGTATGTCGTTAATCGGTAGACTATATTCGTACATGACTACCGATTTCTCATAATCGGTTACGTTGTATAATATTAAATCACCGATTGTGTTACAATCATTTACTTATTATCTAAACTTCCTTCCGATTGCTAATGCATAACTTTTTGTTGTTGTGCATAGGCTGTTGTAGCGGTTGATGACGATTATTATTTGAGGCCTGATACTTCCCTACACTATGCAAACGATTTGGTATTTTCATGAATTATCTTTTCTTTTTCCAATCATGTATGTTAGATGGTTATGCTTATTTTTTTTTGTTTGTTATATGCGCATTTAGATATTTGGAAGTAAGAAGGAAGCAAAGGAATGGCTTATGAACAAGGCAAAAGAGAAGATGTGCGTGGTAGTTCGGAACCTTTGCGTGAAGGACATTAGGTTTGAAATGGTTTGTGAGCGAGGTGGGAAGAAAAAGAGTCACGAGGGAAAGAATAATAAGTATGTAAGGAAGACGGAGAGGAAGAAGTACCGAACTCATACAAAGAAGATTGGATGCCCATTTAAGATTGCCTTCTATAAGCCCGATGGTAAGGAAAGTAAAGATTGGAAAATGTCTAAAGTTGCTAATGGTTGTCACAACCATGATGATCCGGACACTCTTATTGGACATGTAATGGTTGCGAAGTTAAAACCACATGAAATGGAGACGGTGAGGTCTATGCGTATCCATAAGGCGAGTGCGATCTTAAGTAAAATAAAGGCGGACAACCCCGACAACTTGTCTTCTTTATCTACAATTAAGTAGGCCCTAAATACGATCAAAAGGACGGAATGGGATGGTAGAACGGTCATGCAACAATCGCAATGGTTAGCTGAGTTACACGACTACACATTGAGAACGGAAGAAAAGGATGGTAAAGTGGTACGCATTTTCTTGGCACATCTCGAAATGATAAAATTGGCTCAGTGTTTTCATGAAATTTTGTTGATAGATGCCACTTACAAGACAAACAAATATAACATGCCGTTGTTGAACATTGCTTGTCACACTTCGGACAAAAACACGTTTACGATTGCATGGGGTTTAATGGATCATGAGAACAACGTGAGTTTCATTTGGATGTTGGAGACGTTGAGGTCCATTTACAATGGGGATGATTTTCCAAGGGTTATTGTAACGGATAACGATCAACCCTTAATGCATGCAATAGCGATAGTGTTTCCTGAAGCCCGAAACTTGCAATGTACGTGGAACATTCAAGGCAACCTCAAACACAATTGCCATCACCATTTCCAAGCTAAAAAACCAAGGAAGGGTACCAAGAGGTCGAAGGAAGAGGATGAGCGCATTAGTAAATTAACCGCGGAAGAACGAGAGGAAGAGAAGAGGTTATTTGATGAAAAATGGAAGGAGGATGGAATAATTTGGAGAGCGTTCATGAAAGCATGGGACAAGATCGTTTGGTCAATGACCGAGGAAATTTACGAAAGAAACTTGAAGAAATTTGAGGAAGAATATGGCAAGGACTACCCAAAAACCGTTGAGTATTGTAAAACACAATGGTTACCGATTAAGGAGAGGTTTGTGTATGCATGGACATATGAATATCATAACTTCAAGAATGAGGCAACAAGCATTGCGGAGGGGTCTCATGGCCGATTAAAGAAAATACTTCTAGGTAGTCAAAATGGAGTTGTGTCGATCCAAGAAGCAATCCATGAATTCACCAATCGTGATCTCATAAAGATTAAGGATTCTATGCAATTTAGTGTACATAAATTCCCTACGGAACATGAAAGGGAAAGATTGCTTCTAAGGGGCATTGTTCATAAAGTTTCAAAATGGGCAATAAATCACATGATGGAACAATTGAAGTTGTATAAAGCTTACGATGACGAGAATACGGTTTGTGTTTGCAAGGATATGATAGGTATTGGTCTCCCGTGTCGTCATAAAATGGGTAGGTACGTCGATGTGATTGACATCAATGATATTCATCCATTTTGGTAGCAATTAAATTTCACTCCAAGCACCCCCGTAGTCGATGGTCCATCGTTCATGGAGTCGGAATTTTATGCAAGAATAGCCGAGCGTTATGCTACAACAAATGGCGCCAAGAAGCAAATATTGATGCATGATTTGGAGCAATCTCTTCACCCTCGTTTGAGGGAGGTTGATGAACCTATTAAGCAAAAGGGGGCGGGTAGGCCAAACACCGAAGTGTCGAGGACCATTGAAAGAAAAGAATTAAAGGAGCATTTGTCTAACAAAAGAATATTGTGTCGGCATGAGCGTTCGGAAGCCGAATATGAAGATGAGCCGCAACTCAAGAAAACAGGTCGTCCAAGAAAAGATCAAAATGGACCAACCGCCCGACAAGTGAGTCCAAATGTCTCTACGAAGCCTTCTCAAGTAAGTCAAGTCGATGCGGTGGAAGAAGTTGTGTTAGTGGAGACCCAAACTAGCTCCGTAGTTATTGATCAAATGAGCGACTCTCCACAAACACATTCAACGGAAATGGTGACTATAAGAGAGAAGTATGGTACTCTTCGTTGTCCTAGGGATTTTCATGGAAGACCAACACGATCAAGGTATACGATTATAGAAGAGTATATGAAAAAACTCCCTCCACTCATTGTTCCATTTGTTTTGTCCACCGACGAGGTTGATGGGGATGGCAATTGTGGGTTTCACGTCGCCTCGGAACAAATTGGTTACTTTTGAGAGGCGGTGAACCAAGATGTCACCCAATGGCAAAATTTAAGAACTAAGATGGCGGTACAACTAATAAAGGACAAGGATTTCTATATGGAGATGATGAAGGAAGGAGATAGGCACGACAAAGAACTAGAGTTCAAAGACTTTGTTGCGCGTGTGAAGTGCCGAAAGGGATTGAAGACAATCGGATCCAAGTATTAGATGACAATGCCTAAATGTGGATATCTCTTAGCGGACGCTTTGAATTACGTGGTACATTTCTTTGTTCCTCCTAGGTATGGACATTCTTTTACGTTTACACCTACAAGGACGGTTTGCGATGAATCGGTTAAAGATAGAAGAATTGTTATGTCATTTGTGAATGAGATGCATTTTATCGGTTTAAGAGTAAAGAGGGATTGCCCATTACCTCCGTTGGGTAGTTGGAGTGATTACTTCCCAACAAATCATTGTAACGATTTGTTGAAACAATATCAGACCAACATGTTGGATTGGGATCGCGTCATGAAGGAGGATTTCCCGGAAGGCCTACTGGACCAAGGGAACATCATGGGAAGAGGAGATTTCAGGAAAGGTAGTGATCGGAGGAATGACAGGGGCATTGATGATAGGAGAAGGAATAAGGTCATTTGTAGTGGGACTATTATGAGGAACTTGGTCTATGAGGAGTTGAGGCATAGGAATATTGTCATTATTGATAAAATTATCTTGCGATAGTTTCGCAACAGGAGACGAAGGTGTAAATGAGGGAAAAGGAACATCAAGAGTCACGGGTTTAGGTTGGCGAGATCTTTTGGTAGTCCTATCAATAGTTTTATCATCCTGCGAATGACAAGTTAAATAAGAAACAGAGGCAACAATATTGTTATTAAAAAAGAGGGGTAAATATTTCTTAAATACCTTGTCATTCGCAGGCTTTCTTTTAGAAGCGGTAGATTTTGCTTGCAAAGAGGACTTTGGTTGCAGAATGGATTCCTGTTGAGAAGGGGATTTCGACTGCGAACCCAAAGAGAGAATGGGGTTCTTCACGGTGAACTTGGTGCCGGGTTTGTTCTTGCTAAAGCAAAAATGGCAGAAAGAGATTAAAAGAGAAATCAGAATAAAATAATTTCAACGAGAGAAATTAATCACAAAATCAATCAATCACAAAATCGATCGAGTTTAGTAAGAACAACAAACCTGGATGCCATGGAAATAACAGCAGATAGGAAGTAATAGAAAAACAGTGAAGAAGATGATGAAGAAAGACAGCAGAAAAACAATTGCAGACGATGAAGGAGATGAAGTAAAAGAAAAGAAGTGTTCTTCACAAAAGATCCTCCTATAAATAGACAAGAAAACCTTATGACCGGATAACATTAAATACACCGGTAAAAAGGGTAATTTTAAACACGTGTAAACGGTCATTACTAAATTCACTAATTATCTTTGAAGAAGATTTTTAGTGGAAAACGAACAATTGCGACAATTCAAGAGGCATAAATTCTCATGATTCATCACTCTTTTAACTTGCGAGATGAGCTCGCGAAATTTATCACTTTCCATAACCTCTGAGGCAAAAATGATACTTCATATATACTTCTCAAAGCTTCGGAACTTCGCCAAAGAATAGAGGCAAGTACGTACTTTTCAAGAAAAATATTCTTTCGCTAGTTCCTTCATCAATAAAGGCCAAAGATTACTACAATGGTGGATTTTTCCTTGAAGATCGCTCTTCAAGCAATATTCAAGAAAAAAGAGGCAAGATGTAGGATCATTATATCACAACGTACAAAACTTGCGAGGATAATAAACGAAAGCGCTGCGAGGGAGTCGCAGGGAACTAAGATGAATGACGCATTGGATGACGGCAAGAAGGTATGAAATCTGACAAGGGTTAGGAAGTGTCGCGAGTATGAGTACTTATACATTCGCGACACTTCGCAAGACATTCCCGAAAATAAAGGACGGCTTAGCTGTCATTCACTATGTATTACCCTATATAAAGGGATGAGAAGTCTGTTGTAAGGAGAGATTATTTTGAATTGAAAAATAAGTCATTAGGAGAGAGAAACTGGGAGAGTGTTTGTAATTCTTAAGTGTAACTCTATTTTCCTGTGTAGTGACTTCAAGAAAATAATCAATAAACATCTTTAGTTATTCATCTTTCAATGGATTAGTTAAGTGAATTATAGTGAGGGGTGTATTGTGGGATTTCCTGCAACTACATATCCTAAAGTAATTAGGTTTAGTCGCAAAACTTAATAATTGACACATATGAAACTTATACGTTCCCACAATTGGAAGGAAGGTTTTTGGTGGTAAAACAAAGTCAATCGTGGTATCATAGCCTGGGTTAACCACATCAACCAGAGGATGGGTTTCTAACAACTGAACTTCTTTATGGACACAACTAGGTTCAGAAAAAAGTGTATGAAGATAATCTTTTAAAATGGTTGAGGCACATATGTCAAGTCCCAAGTTAGGGACTTTTCTAAGAGTTATAGCACATGGAGAATGATAATAACCCCAAACTTAGAGTTTTCAAAGTGTCTCTAGAAAGACTAGTCACAACTTCCTAATTTCAAGGTCATCTCGATTCCTGAAAATGGTCATTTGATTCTTCTAAATCAGGTACATCCTCACTCATCTCTACGAGTTCATTTTATTTTTCTAAGTCTATTGTTTCTAAATCGCTAGACTCAAAATATACTCGTTCCTATAAACCATCATTGGCTTCGTAATCGAAAGGAAATACTACATCGTCTAAAACGAGGGTATGTCTAGTCAAATCCTCATCCTTTTGAATAGGTGAATAATTATTAAAATTATTTGGATTTGAACTAGAAATATTATCATCATTAAGCTCAATTGGAGTAACAAATTCCTGATCACTAAGCCTACTGATTTCAAATTCTTCATCAACACTATCCTCATCATAATCATCATTATAATAATATGAAAATGGTTGAACCTCATCTAGAAAAGTAGTGTTACCAATTTTATCCTCGTCATCTTGATTATGTAAATAACTTGTCCTTATTTTCAAGGGTGGTATTGGGAACACTATATTGGAATTTAAGACTATCTTGAGCAAATTTTTCCACAATCCTATTTGTACTCTCGAAAATTGCTTGAGGGACTCTTCTAGAGAAATCTTAGTTGACTGCTCTACGGACTCTTCCGGGAAGCGGAATATTATAAGTCTCTTTCATAAATAAGTGAAACTTCTGTGTTGACTCATTGAAACTCTTGAGAGACTCTTCTAAAGAAATTGGAGGATCGTTTTGCTCGTAAGACTCGATGCACGTGTGGATAGTAATTGGGCTCACCATGGTATGACCCATAACCTTCAAAAGATTGGCGTTCCCAACCACTATTCACACTATGGTCATAAAAAGAGGAATGTCCATGTTGTTCGAGTTGGATAATCATTGTATTGGGCTGTTATAATACCAGTTTGACATCCTAACCCGCAAGGGAATTCTACACAAACACAAACAAGGCTGACTCGACCACAACAAACCTGCGATTTCTAGCAAACAAAAAGCATGATGGCTCCACTTAGATTGTTTTCTAGACCGACTTCTAATCCTTCGAAAGGGAATTCGTTACAATCTGAGCAAACCCTCTCGGAATCAATCCGAGTTTAAGTAAGTTGAATAGAGGCGAGGGAAGGCTGCGTGGATCTTTGATACCTAAGGCCTCACCGCATTACGGGCGGCGCAGTCACGCATTCAACTCACGTAAACCATCATGAACTTCAAGTATGCTTACTAGAGTAACCAATATTTTTCGAATGACTTTCCTATTAAGCTCGTTACCCTATCGGTCTCGTTCTATTCAAAATTTTAGGCTTAGGTTCGCGTTTGGTTTCGTTTTTCCTAAGGCGGGCAAGAAGAGAACGGTGATGAAATCCGAACTCTTATCTTGTATGGCCGGTCCTTGCCCTTTACTAGGAAATTAAAGCAGCGTATTCGCCTCGACATATATTCACACGAAATCATCCAAGAAACCCGGCGACGTGGGATTCGCGGGTGTTTAGAATTCTTACCTCCCGTTCCGGCAGGGGATGAACCGTTAGTCGACTCGGGCCACGACTCCTATGTCGTGTGTCACGAACCCGAGGGGGCCGAGGTGATATCGTAATCACCGTCCTTCCTGTGCAGTTTATATTTAAATTACCCTTCCTTAGGGTTTAAAATTAATAATGTTCGATAGTCCAAAAATAAAGTCCAAAAATTAAAAAGTCCAAAAATAAAAATTACAAAAATAATTACCTAATTACAGTTTCTAAAAATAAAATAAAAAATAATAATTACACTATATACATAATTTTCTTCTTCACTCCGTTCGGATCTCTCTTTTCTTTCTTATTTTGGCTTTGCTTTTCTTTTCAAGACTTTCTCTTTTTCTTTCGCTCCACTCCAAATCAAAGTAAAAAATACCAAAACGCGTAAAAGAACAAAAATAATAAAAAGAAAAATAAAACCTAAAAACAAATCTATACACAAGTCCGCATCGGCGGCGCCAAAAATTGATGTGACTCAATAATGTTGTAGAAAGTGGTAGTAAGGTTGTCGTTCACTCGGACTTGATGAAATTGATTCTAGGATTTAATAAAGAAAAATAATAAAAATAAAGAGTATATACAATTTACGTCACAAGATGGAGAGAGTTCTTGGGACTCGGATTCCACCAATTCTCACATTCATGCGGTTCATCTATTAATTCCTTGACAATTAAGGCTCATAAAGTAACAAACATCAACTCTAATTCTTTGCCAAGGTAGATTTTATAAAGAATTATATGTAACTCACAAGCATGGCGCATCTAAAGTACCTAAGACTAAGCATGCGACATCTAACGAATTCACAAATAATCAATAAAAATCATAAATCAATTATAATAGTGCAAATAGTCATAAAGGAATTAAATAGAATTACCACATGGGTGCAAAACGACTTCCTCCGTCGTCCCAGTTGATGGGTTCTAGCTCATCATGGTGTAAACATGCTCAAAAATCATTATTAATGCTCAAAAATGGTTTACAAATGATGAACAAGGGAGAAAAGATGAAAAGCCTGATTTGTAACGATTTTAATTGTTACAAACAGATCATTACAGAAACGATACTTGTAAAGTGTTCTTTGTTCTTTGTTGATTTAAGTCTGCCTCCAAACTACGACCCACAAACGAGTCGTTAACGCTCGTTGAAGAACGACTGCATAGGGTCATCATTCTTCGTGTTCTTCAGCTCATGCAGCAGCAGAAAACAATTCTCTGCAACTCGATTCTCCGGCTCTGTTGAGGCTCTATACCTCTCCCAAACTCTCCATAACCCTCCTATAACTCCTCAGAACTCTATATATAGCCGATCACGCCTCAAAATTGTAAATATGGTATAAATTAAATAGGTAGAACCTTTGAATTACACCAAAGAAGAAAGAATAACTCTGATCCAGAAAGTAGTACAATACTAATTTTTACACAGAAAAGGCTTAATCTCTCCTTCTTAAGAGATGGGTATTTATAACCCTCCTAAATTTCCCTTAAGTTCCTGGATACCGTACACGTGCACCACCTTGACTTCTTTCTCACTCTGACATCTAGAGTCCGTACACGTGTCCTTGATATCCCTCCACTATGGAACACCTCTCGCCTCTGGATGGGGCTACCCTCGTTGGGACCCACTCACTATTGGCACTCTTCCATTCAGCTCGTGGGCGCCCCCTTTCCCTTCCAATATTTATCCATACTTTGTGACCAGGTGTAGGGTCTTGGAGTAAGTCCCTACACTCCCATCATTTCTTCATTACATTTCTATGTTTCGCCACAAGTCGTAGGGTCTTGGGGCAAGTCCCTACGCTCCCATCGCTTCTTCCTCTCATGCTCGTTGCATCTTCATGTTTTGTCACAAGGTGTAGGGTCTTGGGGTAAGTCCCTACACTCTCATCACTTTCTTTTCTCACGCGCACTGCGTCTCCACGATTTGCCATGAGGTGTAGAGTCTTGGGGCAAGTCCCTACACTCTCATCACTTCTTCCTTCCGCGCACACTGCATCTCCACGATTTGTCACAAGATGTGGGGTCTTGGGGTAAGTCCCTACACTCTCGTCACTTTCTCTTCTCACGCGCATGACTGCGTCTCCACGATTTGCCATGAGGTGTAGGGTCTTGGGGCAAGTCCCTACACTCTCATCTCTTCTTCCTTCCGCGCACACTTTGCATCTCCACGATTTGTCACAAGATGTGGGGTCTTGGGGTATGTTCTTACATCTTGTTAAGGTGTAGGGTCTTGGAATATGTCCCTACATCCCCATCACCTCTTCTTCCCATATTCATTATACCTTCATGTTTATGTAGGGTCTTAAGGTATGTTCTTACATCTTGTCAAGGTGTAGGGTCTTGGAATATGTCCCTACATCCCCATCACCTCTTCTTCCCATATTCATTATACCTTCATGTTTATGTAGGGTCTTAAGGTATGTTCTTACATCTTGTTAAGGTGTAGGGTCTTGGAGTATGTCCCTACATCCCCATCACCTCTTCTTCCCATATTCATTATATCTTCATGTTTATGTAGGGTCTTAAGGTAGGTTCTTACATCTTGTTAAGGTGTAGGGTCTTGGAGTATGTCCCTACATCCCCATCACCTCTTCTTCCCATGTTCATTACATCTCCACGTTTGTGTAGGGCCTTGGTGTACGTCCTTACACTTGGTTGCTTCTCCCCACTCATGCACTTTATATTTTCGGGTATCTACATTAAGTCCCCTGACTGACTGTTTGCACATCCAGGGTAAGCAGCAGTCATATATTCAAAATCATGATATTCCCTTTGACTCTTCATCGCCTCATGTGTGTACTTATTACCCCTCTCTTCTCCTAATTTTGGGGTATCTACAAAGCCCCACTATCGTTTGCACAGGAGAGCCCTCTTCCTTTGGATGGAAACGTTGTTTGATTATGCCTAAAGAACGCTATGCTTATCGGATGGAGCACTAACATTTTTGAATTATATAACAACCATAACAGAGCATGTAGAGAGAATGGGTAATGCCACTCAATGGAGTGGAATCAGTGGATGGTGAGGTGATCATGGTGTTTGTGCTAGTAGATACGCGGTCGTATATCTGGTAGTGATAGATTTAATGTTAATGAGATGCCATCATTTTTAGCACTTGGTGTAATGTTTGTGATTAAGATGGTAGTGACCGGGAGTGATAGTAGTAATGGTAGTTACATGAAGGTGGTAAGGTTTGTCGTGAAATGACACGATGATATGGTGTTAACCAAGAACTATTCCTGACACCCACATGCCATGCCTATTCTCTTCCATCCATCACCTTCTCTCACGCGTCAATCAAATAGTTTCTCCCTTCAGCACCATTTTGCGCCTGCCACTTTTCCTCCTCCCTTGTCCATTAACCCTCTCTGTTTATGAACGTCATCAGTTGGCGTAGGGACCTCGTTACCTTTCTGCGCCAAGCATCTTCTTTTACTCCTACTCCTACACATGACACTAAGTGAATCAGTTCCCACTCTTGACTACTCATAATACATAAGCTTTGTCATGTCATTCCCACTCGTCCTCGGTTGCCTTCATCTCCGTCTCTTATATGACTTCTTGTTACAACGAGGTCATGCATTACGGTTTGCATCTCGTCTCTTATGCACTTGCATGCATCCTTGTCTCCTCCATGCTTTCAAGTTTTGGTTATCCCGAGGGTGTAATCCTCATTTTACTCTTCTCTCAATTTTGGGTATCTATATTAAGTCCCCGATCATGGGATAGGCATCGACCGGGAGGCGCTCATATACCCAAAATTATGCTAGTTGTTCTCCATTACCTTTTTCAAGTCCCCAGCGCCACATAAATAAATTAAAATTTTGCTCCATAGCCGTTAAGGATCATGAAGAGTGCGTACGCACCACACCCTTGATGTGACATTTTCATCTAATACACTTGCAAAAACATCATAGCCCGGGACCCGCTACCTCTCCGCGCCAAATAGTACGCATTTATCCCCTGGTCTAGCTGCTTGACTTTTCTTCTAATTCCTTTGTCTCATGTTGTTTAGTCTCAACCATTCACGAGACACATGTAGGCATATTTTTAAATCGGAAACATCGTCAGTCCCCTATATTAATTTAGCACCTTCTCTGGCCTCTCTGCCTACCAAACTCACTTACTTATTTTTCCAACTTGAACAAGTAGTGCTCCATTACCATTAGGAGACAAGCCAATGATTGCTTGATAGGCTAATGATTATGAATGATTAATGGGATTTGGTGCTTTATGAAGTTATATGGGACCTCGTCAAATGCAAACCATGTCATTTCCCTCCTCTTCATCTGTCTGTTAAGTTATTCATTCGGTTTTGTACGGGGACCCTTCACCTTTCTGCGCCAAATACTCTCTTCTTCCTCTTGTACTCACTTATCATGGACACCAACATTATTTAGCGCGAAAAGGTCATCGGTGATCTGCGCAAGTCATGCTCTCTTCTTCCTTCTCTAACTCTCTTATGAACAGTATCACTTGGCGCGAGACCCCTTTGCCTCTCTCTGCACCAAGCATGCTCTTTTTACCCGATGTTCACTACTCCGAATAGTTGCTTGTTCCTCTATCTCTTGTATGAAATCTTAATACATCAACGCTTGGGGTGTTGTGTCCATGACGGATGACCTCTCTTGGTCTTGTTGGTGATAAGTCCCCATCTTTCCTTCAATAGAGTGATTACCAAAGTTTTACCGACGCTTGCCAATTATTTGGTAATGACGGTTTTGTATCTTAGCATCTCTTTGTAGTACTCCAGTGTTGATTTGGTGTAGGTCTCTTATCCTTGAGTTGCACTTTCTTAATGACACAAACCTTGTCTCAACGCCGTCTATTATATTTCTTTGGTCGTGCAACAAATCTTGCACCTTACATCTTCATTCCCATAACACTCACTCTTTCTTTCCTTGGGCATACTCTTATTCAACATTTGGTGATCAATCTAAGGTGTATAAGTTCCTTCCGTGAAATTTTGTGATATTTGTATTAAGTCCCACATTGTTTAGTTAGGCGTCAGGCTATCCAACATCATATGTTCAAAATTATACTTAGGGTTCTAGTCCTAAGTATTCTCATTGCTCGCATGCCCGAGGTTTTGCTGTATCAAATCATTTTTTGCTAAGTCCCAAGATGGAAGACACAAATATTGGTTACTAAATTTTGCGTATGTACATAAATTATATGGGGAGGCGATTCCTCTCCACCATGTGTTCTGCTAGACTTCATGTGGCATGACATCTCTATTTCGTTTACGACAATAATCATAGTGGTTACTTGATGCCACTATACTCTCATTTGGTCCTTTCAACTCTTACCTATGCCGCATGACCGAGGCTTGGTCTGACGCCTCTTTCCTCCTCTTTTTTTTTTTTTTTTGGGTGTATCAGTGATGGGAGACATTTGTATGTTGATTACCGTGCGATGACGAGTAGGATGATAAATCCTTCCCCAACTTCTCATATTTCCTGAAGATGGTTTGTTGAGTTAAACATGTCATTTCTTGTTTTAATCATTTTATTTTGACATTGTCTCTACCTTGTTCATGCATGTGGACGCCTCTATAATTGCTTCTGGGAAAACTTTTTTTTTCTTTTTTCTTTTTTCTTTTTCTTATTCTTATAAACGTTGAGTCTGCTCTTCTATGTCGCTCTAGACATCCCTCATTTATTATTCAGGTATCGTCCCTTTCCTCCCCCTCTTTTTTTGTTGAAAGGATTTCGTATTGATTGAGTGATTGCCAGCCATTGTCGCTGCGCTTGGTTACATAAGGTTGGATGTGATCACTCTTGGTTACGTAACGTATTCTTGGTTTTCTTCCGAGAAAACTCGAGTTCTCTCCTACCCATTTTTTTGAAAAGCCAAAAACAATCTATGGTGTTAAGTCGTCTTGAGTATAGGATGAAGCGTATTTTTTCATGGTTGCCGCACTTTTTTCGAGTATGTATTCATGGGAGAAATTCGTCTTCTTTGTAGGCATTCCCCTTTATCTTATATCAGTTTTTCATCATAAGTATGAACCCATCTTAGAGTATTTGCTTAGCAAGAATGCATTCGAAGGTATGCGTTCATCTTATACAGACCTTTCTTAAGGTATTTGCTTATTGTTAGGATTCCACTCATCATAGAGCCCCGCCCATCTCGGGATCTTTGCGTAGGGTTACGCTTTGTCCGACACCCCTTCCCATCCTAGGGTATTTGTTATAGAATATGCACTCAAGTACCTTGGATATGTATGTTTGAGCTTGGGTTTTCCATTCTCAAAGGATTTTCGTTACTACAATATGATTTGCTATTTACCTCGTCCTTGTGATGGACTGTGCATTCTAGTCTCTCTATTTATTTATTTATTTTTAATTTCAATACAAAGCAAAGATCTTTCTGGTATCGTCCTTGTTATGTACAAGGCATAAATCTCTTTCTTGAGTGTATGGTCGCTCCACTATTTTTGGGTTTTTACTTAAGTGTGTGGTCTCTTCCCCCTCTCTAGTTTTCTCTCATGTTGGAGTGATACGTTTAAGAAAACTCAGGTTCTCCACCCCCCCTTTTTTTTTTTTTTTTTAAGGGGATGTCTAGTATTCAACTATGGAATATCGTTGTTCTTCCTCAGGTATATAGCCTCGTTGTATCTTTTGTGTATTAACTCATCATATAGTCAGGCATGTTGAGGTAAGTTTGACCTTCTTAATCAGATTAGAGTATGTTAGTCATGTTGAGGGTATCAGATTGTCTCTCATATCCTGAAATGTTCTCCTCAAGTTGGAGTATAAGGGGATACTCGTGTTGGAGTGCTCATGCGTCTTATCTATTCTAAGGTGTTTTACTCATTCTAGAGTATATGGTTGCTCCATTCCTCATCCGTTCCGAGGTTTTACCTCATTTTGATGTATTCTCTCATTCTATAATGTACCATCCGTCCATTGTAGGATGCTTCCATTGGCCAACCCCTTGTATTTAGGTGTTGGTGTGAGTGAAGCGATGCCATGGTAAATGGCCACAATTCGGTAATTGTTCTTGGAGAGTTCAAGTTCTCTCTCTTCTTTTTTTTTTTTTTTTTTTTTTTTTGTTAAATATGATTGTTTGGATTGCACCATAGTATTGGTGTACTTGTTCTTGGGGAGTTCAACTCATCCTCCCCCTTTTAAGAAGGATAATTGTTATGATTGCACCATAGTATTGGAGTATTTGTTCTTGAGTAACTCAACCTTGTCTCTCTCATGTAAAGTGTTAAATCATGTTGGGGCGTAGAGTTCATTTATGCATATGGCTATTTCTGAGTATACTCTCTACTCATTTTACATTCTATTGCATAGGGTTTTGTTTTTCCAAGTAAATGACGTCCCCTTCCTATTAGGCAAGGTTTTTGTTTAGTGGTCTGCTCATCAAGGAGCCCTTGCCTATCATAAGGATCTCTGCTTAGGGTTCTGCTCATCTAAGAGCCCCTCAACAACAACAATAATCACCATGCTTCTTCATCACTTCTTAACAAGTTGGCCTTGTTACTAGGGTTGTAGTATGTTATTCAAGTTGAGAATATGTGATCATTTCTTATATCTTCAAGTATTGCTCTACTTGTGTTGAAATATAAGGATTACTCATGTCGGAGTACTCATCGTGACTCTCTTATTCCGAGGTGTTTTACTCGTTTGGAGATTTGTTGAAGAGTGATCTACCGATTTCATGTTTGAGTGTATAGTCACCCCATTCTTAAGTATGTTGTCTTTACCCTATCAGTGTGTTTACGCATATTGGGGTATATGTCTTAGGCTCCTCTCGCTCTGAGGCGTTCTTACTTCTTTCTTTTACTTTCATTCTGGAGCAAGCAACACCAAGTATTGATGTATTCCCACTGCTTTCCTTTTCTTTCATTCTAATAGTAAGCAACACTCGGGTATTCGAGTTGTTTTGCTTTCGTTTAGTTCTAAAGCAAGCAACACCCATCTTGGTATATTTTCATTTTATCGTTTTCCTTTCGCTCTAAGGAACGTAACACCCGGTGTTGGTGTGTTCTCACTTCTTATCTCTTGCGCTTTCTTTCGTTTTAAATTAAATAACACCCGGTCGTGGTGTGGTTTCAGTTCTTTCACTTTGTTGTTTGTGTATAAGAGGATTTTTTTTTTTTTTTTTTGTTGTTGAAATTTTGTTACGATGCGACTTACTGTCGGTGTCATCGTAATGTCAATGATCTATTCTTTTGAGTGTATGATTACTCCACCCATCTTGAGGTGTTTACTTATACGGAGCGTATGATCCATTTACCCCTTTTGGTGTTCACTCATGTTGGACTGAGTCTCATCACCCTTTCTGGTTGTTTACTCATATTGGAGTGTATGTATCTTAAGGTCTGGTTCTCTCTTTTCCTTTAGGGAGAGATGCTACTTAAGCATAATTTTTTATTGTCAAACGTCTTTGTTATAGACGATGCACTCTTCGGCCACCTTGGATATATGTGATTATGTCTTAAGATCATCTCATTCTGAGGTGTTCTTATTACCCTTTTTTTTTGTGCTTTGAACTCATGCAACACCTAGTCTCGGTGTATTCTTATCACTTTCGCTTTTGTTTCGTTTAAAAGCAAGCCACACCTAGTCTCGGTGTATTTTTATCGCTTTCGCTTTCTTTTGTTTCAAAGCAAGCCTCACCTAGTCTTGGTGTATTCTTATTGCTTTCGCTTCAGAAAATATGTTCTGAAGCAACAACTATTATTGCTTTTGCCTTTTCTCGTTCTAAAGCAGCGATTGTCAGTACAAGATTCTCCTTAAAAAAATGATATTATGCCAAAGGAGCGCTATTTTATTCTTGGTGTAGGTCCATACATAGAAAAAATTGTTAATCACCTTTTACTGGCCTAGTCCTTGATCTTTTTCCTTACCATGCAGGTTTTCATCCAAAACAAACTTCCCCTTGGACGTTGAGTGAGCTTCCTTCTTGTCTTATGCTTATGGATGTGCATAGTACTTAGTGTTGTTAGAAATAATTTTTCCTTGGGAATCGACTTCTCCCTTCTTCATGCGATTGTAAAAGCGCCACCTTAACGTTCTGCACTCCTTGGTTGGGTGCTCCACTTTTCTATGGAATAAGCAGTAGTTCTCGTGTTGCATGTCTTCCTTGCTAAGATTCTTTGGTGCTTGCGGTAGTTTGATGGCATTGGTTTGAATCCATTCCTTAATTGCTTCAATTGTTTGTCTCCGTAGTACAAGGAAATTTCGGTGCTTCCTCTTCCCTTGTTATTATGCCCGATTGACGCTTACTTCGCTTTATTATCGCCCTCATTGATCAACGCCCCCTTCGGCTCCCCTTATCCTTCTTGTAAGAGGCTTTGTGCGACCTCCTTGTTAATTCGATGGAAGTCTCTTCTCGCTATCTCGTCAGCTCGTGAACCTGCCACCTCTAATTCATTCATGGTGTCCATGTCGGCGTACTCAAACATCGTTCTTATATGCTTGGGTAACGCTGTGATGCATTTGCCCACCAACTCCTTTTCAGGAATTTGTATGTTACACTTTGAGTATGCTGCTTGGAAACGCTTGATAAATAAATGGATCTTTTCCTATTCTCATCTTGCACTTTGTTTGAAAGTCAAATGTTGAGTTTCGGGTCTGTTGGGAGTAAAACCTTTGCATGAATGCATGCTGCATGGCTTCCCAAGTCTTGGTATTGCTCTTGGGCAACATGATGAACCACTTAAGGGCGTCACCTATTAACGACTTTTCGAATTCTTGCATACATTCATCTTCATCCATCATGTATTTTTGTGTTATTATTGTGAAACGAAGCATATGATCCAACGCGTTGCTAGAGCCATCGAATAGGTGAGGTTTGAAGGACCCGGCATATAGTGGTATTGGCTTCTTTCGTACTTCTTGTGTAAGAGGTGACTGAATTTTACAAACACTATGTTGTGTGACAAAGGTATAACCATCTTCAGTATGTGTAACTTCATGCGTCTCATCATGAAGAGTCTTCAGGTACTCAGTATAATCTCTTGGGACGAGTGGTTGTGTTACGTATTGGGGAACATAGGGCTGAGTCCTCCTTGGTCAGGTTCTGTGAGGTATGTTGGGGTACATACAAGATGCGCTCCCTTTGTAAGTGTCCTAGTGAGTGACCTTCTTCACCTTTCGATGTGTGTCTTGGTAGTATAACCTTCTAGTACCTTGACCATACCCTTCACCGAGTAATCCATATCCAGCGAGGACTGGCATATGAGATGATGTGTGTTCAACAGTGCTTGGCGTCGACGTTCCGTCTCCGTGATTCCATGAACCCTTGGAAAAGCTCCAACCTATATCTATCTTCAATATATTTAGTTATCTCTAATTCGTCCAATGTGTTGTTTTCTCTAGTGAAGCTCGTGGTGTAGAGTGTTGTGCCTTTGAGTACGACCCTCTTGGTTATGAGTAGGTGAACGCTCCCCATGTGTGTCTCGAGATGTGTAACCATCATGCCTCGGTCGCTCGTCTTCTTCATGTGACCCTTCGTCCCGAGTTGTTGGTGTGAGTGCAGCAATGCGTTCAGTTAGCTCAATGCGTCGTCGTTCGGTCTCTTGAAAGTCCAACAAAGCTTGTTGTAATTCTATGAGTACCTCCCCCCCAGCAGGATCAGGATCTCGAATCTCACCAGAGTCAGTATGGAGAGGTTGATGTGCACCACAGATAGCTAATGTACTATTCGAGATCGAGCCCAAAGAGAAGTCGCCAATGTAAATATGGTATAAATTAAATAGGTAGAACCTTTGAATTACACCAAAGAAGAAAGAATAACTCTCGATCCGTAAAGTAGTACAATACTAATTTTTACACACGTAAAAGGCTTAATCTCTCCTTCTTAAGAGATGGGTATTTATAACCCTCCTAAATTTCCCTTAAGTTCCCGGATACCGTACACGTGCACCACCTTGACTTCTTTCTCACTCGACATCTAGAGTCCGTACACGTGTCCTTGATATCCCTCCCACTATGGAACACCTCTCGCCTCTGGATGGGGCTACCCTCTGTTGGGACCCACTCACTATTGGCACTCTTCCATTCACTCGTGGGCGCCCCTTTCCCTTCCAATATTTATCCATACTTTGTGACCAGGTGTAGGGTCTTGGAGTAAGTCCCTACACTCCCATCATTTCTTCATTACATTTCTATGTTTCGCCACAAGTCGTAGGGTCTTGGGGCAAGTCCCTACGCTCCCATCGCTTCTTCCTCTCATGCTCGTTGCATCTTCATGTTTTGTCACAAGGTGTAGGGTCTTGGGGTAAGTCCCTACACTCTCATCACTTTCTTTTCTCACGCGCACTGCGTCTCCACGATTTGCCATGAGGTGTAGAGTCTTGGGGCAAGTCCCTACACTCTCATCACTTCTTCCTTCCGCGCACACTGCATCTCCACGATTTGTCACAAGATGTAGGGTCTTGGGGTAAGTCCCTACACTCTCGTCACTTTCTCTTCTCACGCGCACTGCGTCTCCACGATTTGCCATGAGGTGTAGGGTCTTGGGGCAAGTCCCTACACTCTCATCTCTTCTTCCTTCCGCGCACACTGCATCTCCACGATTTGTCACAAGATGTGGGGTCTTGGGGTATGTTCTTACATCTTGTTAAGGTGTAGGGTCTTGGAATATGTCCCTACATCCCCATCACCTCTTCTTCCCATATTCATTATACCTTCATGTTTATGTAGGGTCTTAAGGTATGTTCTTACATCTTGTCAAGGTGTAGGGTCTTGGAATATGTCCCTACATCCCCATCACCTCTTCTTCCCATATTCATTATACCTTCATGTTTATGTAGGGTCTTAAGGTATGTTCTTACATCTTGTTAAGGTGTAGGGTCTTGGAGTATGTCCCTACATCCCCATCACCTCTTCTTCCCATATTCATTATACCTTCATGTTTATGTAGGGTCTTAAGGTAGGTTCTTACATCTTGTTAAGGTGTAGGGTCTTGGAGTATGTCCCACATCCCCATCACCTCTTCTTCCCATGTTCATTACATCTCCACGTTTGTGTAGGGCCTTGGTGTACGTCCTTACACTTGGTTGCTTCTCCCCACTCATGCACTTTATATTTTCGGGTATCTACAAAAATCACAACAATAACTCCCCGAGATTCTCACATCACTCGCGATAAAGAAAATATTGTTTTCTTTCCTTTTAATCTCTTGCACGTATCTCACAGTGATCAATTACGTGCATACTATCCATGTTTAACTTCTTCACGCTTATCCAAATACCGAGTCCACCCAAACATGTGCAAAGACACGTCCAAACTTGCTTTAATCCCTTGACTATCTCCTCCGTACACGAACTCCCTGATTTCTTCTCTCCGACGATGTGGCCACAATTTATCGGTTTTGATGGACTTACCAGTCCTGTTAGAGTGTAACAGGCCTTATCCAACTAATTTCGTAGTTTTAATCTTCCTAGAGATCTTCCAAAACCGAACAACAAGATATCGGGTTTTCAAAGAACCCCGTTGAACCCTGATTGCTCCCAAGTAATTATCCAGCCAAATTGAACCAATTCCGACGACCATACCATGCCTATGATGCTCTAACAAGTCGAACTGTGAAGTTTTAGCGATTGAATCTCTCTAAAACGTCCCTAAATCTCGACCCAAAGTCTGCCATAGCCTGTGAGATTTTTTCCCGCCAAAACCAATATTCAAACGATGAAGATGGTGCCCCCTTAAAGAAATCAAAAGGTGCGAATAAGTGCCCAACCGAGGTGCCCCTTAGTAATTGAGGTGCCCTTAACGTAAAAATGAGAGTCCGCATAACATGTGTCCTCCGAGGTGCTCCGAGCAACTTTTCGAGCCGAATTTTCCAACAATATTTATTTCCAAAAAACACCTACAAACACACAAAACACCATAATAAGGACAAAAACGAGTACTAACAATACGAAACATTGAGGACAAATTAGACAAATAAATGCGTCTATCACAACTTCACAAGTATCGACTTCTTAATAACTTGGTTATTTAATCCAACATCACATGCTACTTTCTGTGGGTCCTACAACCCACACACACTCGAGACATCAATCATGTCACAAACTCGTGGGATACATACTTGGGTATTGGTCTCAGCGGTTTACAGCGTGCAGCGCACAACGTGCTATCACAAGAACGTGTCAGGAAGTCATGGACGGTTAGTGATAATTGGAGAAGTGGTCAAGACTGGTCGTGTGACACTAACACACGACTCCACTAATCCATCACTCCACTTTCTCCACTTCCCACGAGATATAAGGGTTAGGCTTAAAGACTTGTATAAATAGGTTCTCCTCCCTATTTTCCAAACAGGAACAAGGCAAGACAAGACAACAGAGGCAAGTGTTGATACAATCGTATTCAAACACCGGAACTGATAGCTTACATCCTGCAAGCCAGTTCAACTTTCTGATACAAGTCATAAATAGACAACACCTTCATATCTCAACACCTTCTTCGCTTCCCTCCCTAAGATCAACCCCATCTCCTTCACTTTGTGACCGAAATAAGTCTGGAACAGCCATTTCTTGGTTTAGGACGGATTTGCACAGATTGATTTCTCGAATCTACAAGCACTCCCGTGCAGTGCATTTGTTTAAGGTTTAGACTCATTTCTCATCCACACACCCCAAATTACCAAAACCGACAGAAATAGTTTTCACCTATAAACAATTGGCGACCATAGCGGGAGGTTAATCTCTCGGTTGTAAAGTCAATTTATTCAATACCATTCAATCAGTTTCGAGATGGTTGGTCTTAGGACCGCCTCGACAGTCTCAAATCATCCTGATGGTTCCTATAACGGAGATACCCCTCCTCCTAACGTCGTATCCGACGGCATGATCAGGATATTTCCAACATTAAGCGAACTAGCACGGTACAGGGAGATTCACACGAAGAACATGGAACTAATTAAAGAAGCGGTAAACGGCATACTTGATTTCCTCATCAAGATGACATCAGAGATGAGCGTTCCAGAGACCTCTACACCGGGGACTAGTTCCCCTTAGATCAACAGCTTTACTACAAACCAGAGACTAGTGGATCAGGAAGCGACATCTCTAGTGGAAAGCTTGTGTGAACTCTTGCACCTCTTGAAGAATCAACGGGCAGAGACGTTTGCTGCAATTAATAAAATAGATCCGGACGTACACCTGACTCCTTCACGTCTAGAAGTCCTAACTGCATCGGAAACATCTGTAAATAATGTTACATTTACAGAAGACGACATGATGGCATAGGAAGGTCACAACCGGGCCCTACATGTTACCGCACGCATCAAGGGTTCATAGTTCAGGAGGGCCCTCATCGACACATGAGCATCTTCGAATGTGATTACTTTCAAGACTCTCAGGACAACCAAGGTTAGCCCATGCAAGATTGTACGGCAGCCCACCACAATGATGGACTTCGAAGGAAACTAGACCAGCACATACGAGTATGTCAATCTGAATTTATCGGTAGGACCCGTTCAGTCAAAAGTGAAATTTAAAGTCATAGAAAAGGAGCCGGACTACCATATGATACTAGGGAGACCGTGGCTTCAACGTATCACCAGTGCCTGAAGACCATGCTAAATTAGGAAGTCATCTGTATTCCTGCATTATTATCTCCGTACGCACCAATATGCGGAGTAGAACTGTTCGAACCAGAAGAAACTCCGCAGGGAAGTTCAGACAAAGTCCTGTGCACCCCACTATCCACGTGGGCTTCAATCCAGGAAGAAGACCGACTTGCATTCCTGGGGGATAAGCACCACGATACACCTTTTCTGACGTGGCGTCCATCTACATCCGGTGAAGCTTCAACCCATGCTCACACCAAGAGAGAACGCACTTTCGAGGCAAATCGTGATCGAAGGGGAAGACAATATACCGGCGCCGTTGTTAGCAATTAGCGGAGAGACTGGCACCCAATCTCTCCGCCCAGTTGAATGCTGCAAGAACGACGAAACACAAGAGGAGGTATTGGACGCTCCGCAAAAGCTACAAGATGGCACCAACTCCACAACTGACGAGCTCGATACTGTTAACATCGGGAATGAAGAATCTCCCAGGCCTGTCTCTATCAGTTCGACTCTGTCCGTGGACGAACGTGCGAGTCTTGTCCAACTACTCAAAGTACAAATATGTGTTTTCCTGGACATACGAGGAAATGCCTGGTCTAGACGAAAAGTTGGTCACCCATCACCTACATGTCATACCTGGATCCAAGCCGATCAAGAAATCTCCGAGGCAATTCAGACACGAAGTGGAAGAACAAATCAAAAACGAAATTCGAAGTTGCTAGTGCTGGCTTCATCGGACCTATTCATCATCCGACCTGGTTAGCTAATGTGGTCCCGTAAAAGAAGAAAAACGGACAAATTCGGTGCTGCGTGGATTTCAGAGACTTGAACAAGTGCTGCCCCAAGGACGACTTTCCTCTGCCTAACATCGATATGTTAGTAGACGCCACCAGCGGACACGGCATGTTCTCCTTCATGGATGGTTACAGCGGATACAATCAGATAAGAATGTATGAGCACGATGCAAGTAAGACATCCTTCCGAACCCGTCTTGGCAATTATTACTATACTTGTTATGCCATTCGGTTTAAAGAATGCCGGTGCAACGTATCAATGCGCTATGACGGAAATCTTCCACGACATGATGCATAAGCAAGTCGAAGACTACGTGGATGATATAGTAGTCAAATCCAAGACTTAAGATATCCTCACAATATCGCTGCCGTGAACTGTGAAGGAGATCCAAAACTTCATGGGCAAGGTGAACTTTTGATTCATTCACCCCCGTTGAAGAAAGGATCAAGTTTCGTGGCTGGATCACACTACAACAGAAGCGTTTCGGAGGATTCAACAAATATTGTCATCTTTGAATCATCACAAAGGGTTAGCCTATTATGTCGGCCTGGACAAGAGCAAGCATGGGACATCTTCGATCCACCAAACCGACACCTCAAGGGATCAGCCTCAAGAAGATAACGATGTCCGCGTGTCATGTCGAGAAAGAATCCTAAAAATCACTCTATCAGAGGATGGTGCATGTCTACCGTGTTATGTTGGAGAATATGTACTTTTGGTCATCCTCTGGACTTTGTGAAGCTATTGAACGCTCATCTACGACAGCATCTATCCTGCTGGAAAGAACCAGGCCTTATAGTAATGAAGAGCCTCATGATGTTCGTGGAAGCATACATCCCAACAACAGGCAATACAACCTTCAGCCTTCCATAAGCAGTTTCGCTGAAGTAGTAAGGGGAAAGCCACCGAGATACAACATCGTGCGCGTCCAAAATCGCTAACTCCAACTCCAGCACCATATGCACGAATGCCGTAATGGTGAAACAACGTCCAAGATATTCCATATCTGGATCGATGGTAACTACATCAATGAGAGACGCTTTCAGAATTTGTCTCCCGTAAAATATTTAGTTGCGTTACCAAATGAGTATGACCGGACCGACTTAGCACCGCCATCTCAAAGACAGCCTCATGAACCTAGCGTGACAACGTCTATCAAGTCCAAAGCTCTAGATACTCGTGGGAAGGGGATTGTCTCCCTCTTTTCTATTTCATGAAGAAACGTCAAGAAAGCCATCGGTTCCAGTTTATCCCTCTAACAATGAGACGAGCTCTACCACTATATGAAGACTGCCAAGTTCGTGCCCGTAGCTATCACACATCTCCCCGCCGCCTCTTGATCACAAGCCTGCCAGAATCCGTTGTTGCTCGTCGATTAATACCATCCGAGCTTCACCATATCAACGACCATTACGTACAAAAGACCCATCGGGCATACAAGATAGAGCCATGTAGACCACGCTTTGGGACTGCGGCTCAGCATGAAATTCCTTTACCGTCAGTCAAGAACTTCTTCAACGCTCCACCCACTAGAAGCTGCTTCAACGCTCTCCGGGACCTACTTGGTCCAGAAGATGCTTCAACGCTCTCAGAGGGACCAACACCATGTTCGAACATACAAGGTTCACGTTTGGGAAAAGCAAGCACGCCTAGATCCCACGTTCCAGAAAAGGGAAGACCGATGTTGGGTAGCAAGACTGGTGTTCGTCAAGGAAAGACCGGTGTTGGTCGAAGTAGCAAGGATGACACTCGAGCAAGCACAAAACTTTACGAGCAAATGGAAGACCGATGTTGGTTAGCAAGACCGGTGTTCGTCAAGGCAAGACCGGTGTTGGTCGAAGTAGCAAGGATGACACTCGAGCAAGCACATAAACTGTACGGGCAAAGAAAGCAAGGCCGGTGTTGATCAAGTCACAAGGCCGGTACTGCTCAAGTCACAGGGCCGGTGTTGATCAAGTCACAAGGCCGGTACTGCTCAGGTCACGAGGCTGGTATTGGGCCAGCAAATGAGGCCGGTGTTAGTCAAGTCTGCAAAGCCGGTGTTGGTCGAGATCGCAAGGCTAATATCCCATCACGTAAGCGAGGCTGATATCACGTCGCGCAAGTAGGACGGTATTGGGTCACGTCAGGTCGGTATTGGTCAAGGCCGATCAACGTCACAAGGCTGGTATTGTGCCATGTCAGCAAACAAGGCTGGTATTGGGCCACGATTAGCAAACAAGACCGGTGTCGGTCGAAGCAACGATGTCCGTCAGGGTTCGTCAAATCAACAAGGCCAGTGTTGGTCAAGGGGCAAGTCTGTTTTGGGATGAGGCAACAGGTTTGTTGTTTGGTCGAAGCAGACACAACCGGCCCCAAGCAAAGCCGCCATGCGGCGGGTCCCACTTGATCAGGCACATCCAACCCCAAATTGGTCGAAGCAGGCACAGACGGCCCCAAGTGATGTGATTTTAACAAGTTGTTGTAGAAAAGTGGTAGTAAGGTTGTCGTTCACTCAGACTTGTAAAGATTTGGTTTCAAAAAATACTAAAAATAAATAAAATATATACACAAGTTTGTCACAAATATCGAGAGGTACTAGGACTCAGGATTCCACCATAAAATTCATTCATGCGATTCATATATTTATTCTAGACAATTATAGCTCAAATAATAATAAAATATTGACTCTGTTTCTTTGCCAAGGTAGATTTTTAAAATATTAATTGTAAATCACAAGCATGACGCATCAAAAGTACTAAAACTAAGCATACGTCATCAAACGAAATCACAACTAATTAGTGAAAATCATAAAACAATTAAATCAAGTGCAAGAAGTCATATAAGAATTAAATATAATTACCACACGCATGAAATATGGCTTCCTCCGTCGTCCCAGTGTTGGGGTTTAGCTCCTCATATCAAAAACACGCACAAAATAATAATCCATAGCTCAAAAAGGTGTTTTATTGAAGAAATTGTATAAAACAGAGATTTGTAACGCTGTAATGGGGTTGCAGATGTAACTGTTACAAAGTTTTAAGACTGTTGAACAACGATACTTTATTAATGTAGTAGGGCTGCGACCGTTTTTGTTGGTCCAATGTTCTTCGTTCTTCAGCAGCAGCAGATATGATTTTGGAACTCCTTCTTTCTCTCCTGCAGCTTCTCTCGTAGCTCTGTCTTCACCCCCAAAGTCTCGACAGATCCTGTTGGACTCTTCCCTTCGTTTTTATACACCACAGGCCATATCTTTGCGAATATATTCTTCCTAATCTTCTCCGTTTCTTTCTTGCCAAGCACGGATTTGTTTCCCTCTTTATCTCTTCTACGCGTCTCTGTTTTTCGAGAACATCAAAAATCATCCTTATTTTCTTCTCACCGATATCCAATCTTTCCAAAGATGGAATCCAATCCAACAGATGTTGTTATCTCCTCTCTTGCGTAACTTCCAAACAACACCCGATATATATCTTTCCCTGTTTTATCTCCAAAGTGACGCAGACTTCTCGATTTGTCTCCGAGCTTGTTTACGCATTTTCGATTTCCAAACAAGTAGAGTTTTATCTTATCTCAATCTCTACGTAACTTCCATACATGATACGAGGCAATATATAAGGAAACTCGAGATACTCGCACCTCCCCGATTACGTAAACCCAATGATACATCCCAATTCGATCGAGTCTAAGGGACCTAATGCACTCGTTTAGTCCAAACAGGGCCTATGCAAATGAAATCCGTGATTGAATCTCGCTAACCCACTTCCAAAATTCGATCAAACTTTTACACATGTGAAAGTTATATTTCCCGCCAAATTCCAAAATTCAAAAGGTAAGGGATGACCTCCCCTTATCCAGACCCGGGGTGCGAATAGTAAGTGTTCCTGTGGGGTTACCCCTTATCATCTGGGTGCCCCTTATCCATTAGAGGGGTCCGAATAGCACGCGTCCTCCGGTGCGCAAATTCCACTTTTGAGAGCCAATTTCTCCGCACAAGTGTATTTCTCCAAAAACACCTACAAAGACACAAAAAGCCATAATAAATACAAAATCGAGCACTAAAAAAATATACAATTGAGATTAAATCAGACACAAAAATGTGTCTATCAAATACCCCCAAACTTATTATTTGCTAGTCCTCGAGCAAAAATAAAATCCTAACTCGCTGTCGCAGGCATCGTCGATTGCATTTAGCGTATGCAACAAGCCTTTAAACCCCTAGGTGGCCCTAGTGGCCAAGTTATAGTCTCGGGAGGGTTTACCAGAGGTGTGACCACAAAACCTTTATACTCCAGACCCTAACTATCTACGCAGAACCTTGGAAGGCACTAAAGAATCTCCTTGGTTGGCATACTTATTGACTACAAGAGGAAGTACCCTGATGCGAAATTCCAATTGCTGTACACGAGTTTGCACTCAAGCATACTAAAATTCATATATAAGTCACAAAGCTCTACTCAGATAGTCGCACTATGGACATCAATATCCGGTGTCAAAACTAATCACATGGATAGATCAAGAAGATGGATATAGAGAAAAACATAGCCGGGTTTTGATGTTTACTAAGTGAATGATGTTTCCCATATCTCTGTCTCAAGGCCTCCGCCAAAATGAATCCTATCCTAATGGACTGAGATACTAGTCCGACTAATATCAACACACCGGCATATACAAGGGAACCAATGGTCGATAATCCTAACTCTAGGTCAACACAACTGGCATATACAAGGGTTCCAGTGGTCGACTTTATTGAATTTATTCCGATTGGTCTGATGGTCTAGTCTCACTTTCTTTCTTTTTTTTTTTTTTTTTTTTTTTTTTTTTTTTTGGTATCTCAATCACTCTAATTCACCCCGGCATTGGTAACAACTTGATTCGTGGGCCCCACCTAATCACTTAGAGAAACATAGTTTAAAAACAAAACAAAATAAAAACAAGTGAAAAGGACTCAACGAGATATGGTGAAACTATCATGTTATTTCTAACACCCGAGCTCAGTGCTTTTATGAATAGACTCTTTAGATGTTTCCATCTAATCGATTGGTTCCTCAACTCCTACAACCAAAATGCTTCCATCCACTTAGATTGGTTAGTGCCATCCTTAATAAGCATAAATTTCTAGGCTCTGGAGTTTAACAATGCAACTAAAACGTTTTTCCCACACCCCCAAACTTAAATCTAACATTGTCCTCAATGTTCTAAAGATAAAATTAAAAGCATGAACAAGGAGAAACTGTTACCATTTTAAGCAAAGAGATAAGGAAAGATATTACCGTGTCGCATGAATGTTGGGTTACCTCCCAAGAAGTGCTAAGTTTAACGTCTTCAGCCAGACTAAGAAAGGATTAGTCACCTCATAGAATCATAAAGTAATAGCCGAAATTTCATGGGTCATCAAAACCAAATAGAGCTATCACAAGTAAAAGGAATTTGCAACATGCCAAGAAAATTAACAAATGAAGCACACCCTTGTCTAGTTTCCTGCTTAAGACAACTATATCTAGCTGTGGTTCAGGTTCAGGCTCTATAACTGGGTCGAGATAAAATATTTTCATGGGTTGGATTTCCTCGAAGCTAAGATCCGATTCAAAGTTGTAAAGTCTCAAAAACTCAAATAAGAACTTAGAAGCACATAATAATAACCTGAATAATTGTGGATTCTTAAAGTCAATCAGTTTTGACTCACACAATTGACCACGATGAAACTGGCGGTCAATCTTAACCAAATGTGTCGATACTAATTTCCTAAAGTACTTAGGTTTAGTCTCAAAACTAATTAATTGACACATCTGAAACTTATACGTTCCCACAATTGGTTCAAAAATATTTGGTGGGAAAACAAAGTCAACTGGGTATCATAGCCTGGGATAACCACATCAACCAGAGGATGGGTTTCTAACAACTGAACTTCCTTATGGACATCACTAGGTTCTGGAGAACTAGTATGAAGGCAATCTGGCACAATGGTTGAGGCACATATATCAAGTCCCAAGTGAGGGATCTCTACAAGAGCTAAAGGTAAAGCACGGGAGAATGATAATCACCCCCAAACTTAGAGGTTTGGGTGTCTCTAGATAGACTATCTACAATTTCCTAATTTCTAGATCATCTAATCTGAAAATGGTCAATTGCTTCTTCTAAGTTATAATCGGAAGGTGCATCCTCACTCATCATATTTGAAAGCTCTACGAGTTCATCTTCTTTGTCTAAGACTAATGTTTCTAAATCGTTAGACTCTAAAACAATGTTCTCCGAAGAAACTCGTTCCTCTAAACCATAATCGGCTTCGTAATCATAAGGAAAAACTACATCGTCTAAAATGGTGGCATCTCTAGTCAAATCCTCGTCCTTTTGAATAGGTGAATAATTATTAAAATTATTTGGAATTGAACTAGAGATAATATCATCATTGTAAAGCTCAATTGGAGTAACAAATTCCTGATCACTATGCCTACTTATTTCAAATTCTTCATCAACACTATCCGCATCATAATCATCATTATAATAACATGAAAATGGTTGAACCTCATCAAAAGTAGTATTACCAATTCTAACCTCGTCATCTTGATTATGTAAATAACTATCCTCATTTTCAAAGGTATTATTGGAAACACTATATTGGAAATTAAGACTATCAGGAGTAGTTCTTTCCTGGGCCTCTAACAACATTTTCTGAGTCGACTCACATGACTTCCTGATTTTATCTAGGAAAGAAAGTTCACATGTTGTATTGCTTTCGTCCATAACTAAGTCATTCATCTCATCCGAATTACGTGTCGACTTAAGTATCTTTTGTGTCGACTCGGCCTAACTTACGTGCGGACTCTAATAGAGAGGAATTTTTCTCGTATGACCGGTGGGAATATGGATAGTAATTGGGCTCACCATGGTATGGACCATAACATTCAAAAGGCTGATGTTCCCAACCACTATTCACATTATGGTCAAAGTAGTAACGTCCGGTTTGAAACTCGATCGGATATTCGTTGTATTGGCTATTATTATACCGGTTCGACATTCTCGTTGCGGGGGTGTGAGTTGTCACACAAAATAAAACCCACCGACAGGGATTCGTGGGTGGATAGAGTCTTACCTCCGTACAGAGACGCGATGAACCGTTGAAGTCGACTCGTGCCACCGACTCCGATGTCAATGTACGAACCCGAGGGGCCGAGACAATGATCGTGAATCGCGTCCTCCCTGCAAACAGTTTTATTTAATTTTTTTAACCCTTCCTTAGGGTTTTAAAAAAAATAATGTCCAAGTCCAAAAATAAAGTCCAAAAAGTGTCCAAAAATAAAAAGAAAAATTACAAAAATACAACCATATTTACAGTTTGTAAAAATAAAACAAAATAACTATATACAAAATCTTCTTCTTTATTCCTTTCGATTCCCCTTTTCTTTCCTTCTTTGGCGATGCTTTCCTTTTATAGCACTTTCTCTTTCCTTGTAGCTTCGCTCCAAATCTGAAAAGAATCGAAAAAATACCAAAGGCGTAAAAAATAAAAAAAAAAATAATAAAAAGAAAAATAAACCTAAAACAAATCTAAATACAAGTCCGCGTCGGCGCGCAAAAATTGATGTGATTTTAACAAGTTGTTGTAGAAAAGTGGTAGTAAGGTTGTCGTTCACTCGGACTTGTAAAGATTTGGTTTGAAAAATACTAAAAATAAATAAAATATATACACAAGTTTGTCACAAATATCGAGAGGTACTAGGACTCAAGATTCCACCATAAAATTCATTCATGCGATTCATATATTTATTCTAGACAATTATAGCTCAAATAATAATAAAATATTGACTCTGTTTCTTTGCCAAGGTAGATTTTTTAAAATATTAATTGTAAATCACAAGCATGACGCATCAAAAGTACTAAAACTAAGCATACGTCATCAAACGAAATCACAACTAATTAGTGAAAATCATAAAACAATTAAATCAAGTGCAAGAAGTCATATAAGAATTAAATATAATTACCACACGCATGAAATATGGCTTCCTCCGTCGTCCCAGTGTTGGGGTTTAGCTCCTCATATCAAAAACACGCACAAAATAATAATCCATAGCTCAAAAAGGTGTTTTATTGAAGAAATTGTATAAAACAGAGATTTGTAACGCTGTAATGGGGTTACAGATGTAATCTGTAAAAGTTTTAAGACTCATTGAACAACGATACTTTATTAATGCGGTAGGGCTGCGACCGTTTTTGTTGGTCCAATGTTCTTCGTTCTTGACGTGCAGATATGATTTTGGAACTCCTTCTTTCTCTCCTGCAGCTTCTCTCGTAGCTCTGTCTTCACCCCCAAAGTCTCGACAGATCCTGTTGGACTCTTCCCTTCGTTTTTATACACCACAGGCCATATCTTTGCGAATATATTCTTCCTAATCTTCTCCGTTTCTTTCTTGCCAAGCACGGGATTTGTTTCCCTCTTTATCTCTTCTACGCGTCTTTGTTTTTCGAGAACATCAAAAATCATCCTTATTTTCTTCTCACCGATATCCAATCTTTCCAAAGATGGAATCCAATCCAACAGATGCTGTTATCTCCTCTCTTGCGTAACTTCCAAACAACACCCGATATATATCTTTCCCTGTTTTATCTCCAAAGTGACGCAGCTTCTGATTTGTCTCCGAGCTTGTTTACGCATTTTCTGATTTCCAAACAAGTAGAGTTTTATCTTATCTCAATCTCTACGTAACTTCCATACATGATACAGGCAATATATAAGGAAACTCGAGATACTCGCACCTCCCGATTACGTAAACCCAATGATACAGCCCCGATTCGATCGAGTCTAAGGGACCTAACAGCCCTGTTTAGTGCAAACAGGGCCTATGCAAACGAAATCCGTGATTGAATCTCGCTAACCCACTTCCAAAATTCGATCAAACTTTTACACATGTGAAAGTTATATTTCCCGCCAAATTCCAAAATTCAAAAGGTAAGGGATGACCTCCCCTTATCCAGACCCGGGGTGCGAATAGTAAGTGTTCCTGTGGGGTTACCCCTTATCATCTGGGTGCCCCTTATCCATTAGAGGGGTCCGAATAGCACGCGTCCTCCGGGTGCGCAAATTCCACTTTTTGAGCCAATTTCTCCGCACAAGTGTATTTCTCCAAAAACACCTACAAAGACACAAAAAGCCATAATAAATACAAAATCGAGCACTAACAAAATATACAATTGAGATTAAATCAGACACAAAAATGTGTCTATCAAATACCCCCAAACTTATTATTTGCTAGTCCTCGAGCAAAAATAAAATCCTAACTCGCTGTCGCAGGCATCGTCGATTGCATTTAGCGTATGCAACAAGCCTTTAAACCCCTAGGTGGCCCTAGTGGCCGAGTTATTGTCTCGGGAGGGTTTACCAGAGGTGTGCCCACAAAACCTTTATACTCCAGACCCTAACTATCTACGCAGAACCTTGGAAGGCACTAAAGAATCTCCTTGGTTGGCATACTTATTGACTACAAGAGTAAGTACCCCGATGCGAAATTCCAATTGCTGTACACGAGTTTGCACTCAAGCATACTAAAATTCATATATAAGTCACAAAGCTCTACTCAGATAGTCGCACTATGGACATCAATATCCGGAGTCAAAACTAATCACATGGATAGATCAAGAAGATGGATATAGAGAAAAACATAGCTGGTTTTGATGTTTACTAAGTGAATGATGTTTCCCATATCTGTCTGAAGGCCTCCGCCAAAATGAATCCTATCCTAATGGACTGAGATACTAGTCTGACTAATATCAACACACTGGCATATACAAGGGAACCAATGGTCGATAATCCTAACTCTAGGTCAACACAACCGGCATATACAAGGGTTCCAAAGTGGTCGACTTTATTGAATTTATTCCGATTGGTCTGATGGTCTGGTCTCACTTTCTTTCTTTTTTTTCTTTTTTTTTTTTTTTTTTTTGGTATCTCAATCACTCTAATTCACCCTGGCATTGGTAACAACTTGATTCGTGGGCCCCACCTAATCACTTAGAGAAACATAGTTTAAAAACAAAACAAAATAAAAACAGAAGTGAAAAGGACTCAACGAGATATGGTGAAACTATCATGTTATTTCTAACACCTGAGCTCTGTGCTTTTATGAATAGACTCTTTAGATGTTTCCATCTAATCGATTGGTTCCTCAACTCCTACAACCAAAATGCTTCCATCCACTTAGATTGGTTAGTGCCATCCTTAATAAGCATAAATTTCTAGGCTCTGGAGTTTAACAATGCAACTAAAACGTTTTTCCCATACCCCCAAACTTAAATCTAACATTGTCCTCAATGTTCTAAAGATAAAATTAAAAGCATGAACAAGGAGAAACTGTTACAATTTTAAGCAAAGAGATAAGGAAAGATATTACCGGGTCGCATGAATGTTGGGTTACCTCCCAAGAAGTGCTAAGTTTAACGTCTTCAGCCAGACTAAGAAAGGATTAGTCACCTCATAGAATCATAAAGTAATAGCCGAAATTTCATGGGTCATCAAAACCAAATAGAGCTATCACAAGTAAAAGGAATCTGCAACATGCCAAGAAAATTAACAAATGAAGCACACCCTTGTCTAGTTTCCTGCTTAAATCAACTATATCTAGCTGTGGTTCAGGTTCAGGCTCTATAACTGGGTCGAGATAAAATATTTTCATGGGTTGGATTTCCTCGAAGCTAAGATCCGATTCAGGTTGTAAAGTCTCAAAAACTCAAATAAGAACTTAGAAGCACATAATAATAACTGAATAATTGTGGATTCTTAAAGTCAATCGATTTTGACTCACACAATTGACCACGATGAAACCGGCGGTCAATCTTAACCAAATGTGTCGATACTAATTTCCTAAAGTACTTAGGTTTAGTCTCAAAACTAATTAATTGACACATCCGAAACTTATACATTCCCACAATTGGTTTAAAAATATTTGGTGGGAAGACAAAGTCAATCTGGGTATCATAGCCTGGGATAACCACATCAACCAGAGGATGGGTTTCTAACAACTGAACTTCCTTATGGACATCACTAGGTTCTGGAGAACTAGTATGAAGGCAATCTGGCACAATGGTTGAGGCACATATATCAAGTCCCAAGTGAGGGATCTCTACAAGAGCTAAAGGTAAAGCACGGGAGAATGATAATCACCCCCAAACTTAGAGGTTTGGGTGTCTCTAGATAGACTATCTACAATTTCCCTAATTTCTAGATCATCGGAATCCTGAAAATGGTCACTTGCTTCTTCTAAGTTATAATCGGAAGGTGCATCCTCACTCATCATATTTGAAAGCTCTACGAGTTCATCTTCTTTGTCTAAGACTAATGTTTATAAATCGTTAGACTCTAAAACAATGTTCTCCGAAGAAACTCGTTCCTCTAAACCATAATCGGCTTTGTAATCATAAGGAAAAACTACATCGTCTAAAATGTTGGCATCTCTAGTCAAATCCTCGTCCTTTTGAATAGGTGAATAATTATTAAAATTATTTGGAATTGAACTAGAGATAATATCATCATTGTAAAGCTCAATTGGAGTAACAAATTCCTGATCACTATGCCTACTTATTTCAAATTCTTCATCAACACTATTCGCATCATAATCATCATTATAATAACATGAAAATGGTTGAACCTCATCAAAAGTAGTATTACCAATTCTAACCTCGTCATCTTGATTATGTAAATAACTATCCTCATTTTCAAAGGTACTATTGGAAACACTATATTGGAAATTAAGACTATCAGGAGTAGTTCTTTCCTGGGCCTCTAACAACATTTTCTGAGTCGACTCACATGACTTCCTGATTTTATCTAGGAAAGAAAGTTCACATGTTGTATTGCTTTCGTCCATAACTAAGTCATTCATCTCATCCGAATTACGTGTCGACTTAAGTATCTTTTGTGCTTTGACTCGGCTAACTTACGTGCGGACTCTAATAGAGAGAATTTTGCTCGTATGACCGGTGGGAATATGGATAGTAATTGGGCTCACCATGGTATGGACCATAACCTTCAAAAGGCTGATGTTCCCAACCACTATTCACATTATGGTCAAAGTAGTAACGTCCAGGTTTGAAACTCGATCGGATATTCGTTGTATTGGCTATTATTATACTAGTTCGACATTCTCATTGCGGGTGTGAGTTGTCACACTAAATAAAACCCACGACGGGGGATTCGTGGGTGGATAGAGTCTTACCTCCCGTACTGACGGGCGATGAACCGTTGAAGTCGACTCGGGCCACCGACTCCGATGTCAATGTACGAACCCGAGGGGCCGAGACAATGTCGTAATCTGTCGTCCTTCCCCGCAAGCATGATTTTATTTAATTTTTTTAACCCTTCCTTAGGGTTTTAAAAAAAATAATGTCCAAGTCCAAAAATAAAGTCCAAAAAGTGTCCAAAAATAAAAAGAAAAATTACAAAAATACAACCATATTTACAGTTTGTAAAAATAAAACAAAATAACTATATACAAAATCTTCTTCTTTATTCCTTTCAGATTCCCCTTTTCTTTCCTTCTTTGGCGATGCTTTCCTTTTATAGCACTTTCTCTTTCCTTGTAGCTTCGCTCCAAATCTGAAAAGAATCGAAAAAATACCAAAGGCGTAAAAAATAAAAAAAAAATAATAAAAAGAAAAAGAAACCTAAAACAAATCTAAATACAAGTCCGCGTCGGCGGCGCCAAAAATTGATGTGATTTTAACAAGTTGTTGTAGAAAAGTGGTAGTAAGGTTGTCGTTCACTCAGACTTGTAAAGATTTGGTTTCAGAAAATACTAAAAATAAATAAAATATATACACAAGTTTGTCACAAATATCGAGAGGTACTAGGACTCAGGATTCCACCATAAAATTCATTCATGCGATTCATATATTTATTCTAGACAATTATAGCTCAAATAATAATAAAATATTGACTCTGTTTCTTTGCCAAGGTAGATTTTTAAAATATTAATTGTAAATCACAAGCATGACGCATCAAAAGTACTAAAACTAAGCATACGTCATCAAACGAAATCACAACTAATTAGTGAAAATCATAAAACAATTAAATCAAGTGCAAGAAGTCATATAAGAATTAAATATAATTACCACACGCATGAAATATGGCTTCCTCCGTCGTCCCAAGTGTTGGGGTTTAGCTCCTCATACCAAAAACACGCACAAAATAATAATCCATAGCTCAAAAAGGTGTTTTATTGAAGAAATTGTATAAAACAGAGATTTGTAACGCTGTAATGGGGTTGCAGATGTAACTGTTACAAAGTTTTAAGACTGTTGAACAACGATACTTTATTAATGCAGTAGGGCTGCGACCGTTTTGTTGGTCCAATGTTCTTCGTTCTTCAAAGAAGCGTGAGATATGATTTTGGAACTCCTTCTTTCTCTCCCCGCAGCTTCTCTCGTAGCTCGTCTTCACCCCCAAAGTCTCGACGGATCCTGTTGGACTCTTCCCTTCGTTTTTATACACCACAGGCCATATCTTTGCGAATATATTCTTCCTAATCTTCTCCGTTTCTTTCTTGCCAAGCACGGGATTTGTTTCCCTCTTTATCTCTTCTACGCGTCTCTGTTTTTCGAGAACATCAAAAATCATCCTTATTTTCTTCTCTCACCGATATCCAATCTTTCCAAAGATGGAATCCAATCCAACGAATCTTTGTTATCTCCTCTCTTGCGTAACTTCCAAACAACACCCGATATATATCTTTCCCCTGTTTTATCTCCAAAGTGACGCAGACTTCCGATTTGTCTCCGAGCTTGTTTACGCATTTTCTCGATTTCCAAACAAGTAGAGTTTTATCTTATCTCAATCTCTATGTAACTTCCATACATGATACGGGCAATATATAAGGAAACTCGAGATACTCGCACCTCCCCGATTACGTAAACCCAATGATACGGCCCGATTCGATCGAGTCTAAGGGACCTGACTGTTTAGTCCAAACAGGCCTATGCAAACGAAATCCGTGATTGAATCTCGCTAACCCACTTCCAAAATTCGATCAAACTTTTACACATGTGAAAGTTATATTTCCCGCCAAATTCCAAAATTCAAAAGGTAAGGGATGACCTCCCTTATCCGGACACGGGGTGCGAATAGTAAGTGTTCCCGTGGGGTTACCCCTTATCATCTGGGTGCCCCTTATCCATTAGAGGGGTCCGAATAGCACGCGTCCTCCGGTGCGCAAATTCCACTTTTTGAGCCAATTTCTCCGCACAAGTGTATTTCTCCAAAAACACCTACAAAGACACAAAAAGCCATAATAAATACAAAATCGAGCACTAACAAAATATACAATTGAGATTAAATCGTACACAAAAATGTGTCTATCAAATACCCCAAACTTATTATTTGCTAGTCCTCGAGCAAAAATAAAATCCTAACTTCATTGCCGCAGCATCGTCGATTGCATTTAGCGTATGCAACAAGCCTTTAAACCCCTAGGTGGCCCTAGTGGCCGAGTTATAGTCTCGGGAGGGTTTACCGAGAGGTGTGCCCACAAAACCTTTATACTCCGGACCCTAACTATCTACGCAGAACCTTGGAAGGCCTAAAGAATCTCCTTGGTTGGCATACTTATTGACTACAAGAGGAAGTACCACGATGCGAAATTCCAATTGCTTTGTACACGAGTTTGCACTCAAGCATACTAAAATTCATATATAAGTCACAAAGCTCTACTCAGATAGTCGCACTATGGACATCAATATCCGGAGTCAAAACTAATCACATGGATAGATCAAGAAGATGGATATAGAGAAAAACATAGCTGGTTTTGATGTTTACTAAGTGAATGATGTTTCCCATATCTGTCTGAAGGCCTCCGCCAAAATGAATCCTATCCTAATGGAATGAGATACTAGTCTGACTAATATCAACACACTGGCATATACAAGGGAACCAATGGTCGATAATCCTAACTCTAGGTCAACACAACTGGCATATACAAGGGTTCCAGTGGTCGACTTTATTGAATTTATTCCGATTGGTCTGATGGTCTGGTCTCACTTTCTTTCTTTTTTTTCTTTTTTTTTTTTTTTTTTGGTATCTCAATCACTCTAATTCACCCTGGCATTGGTAACAACTTGATTCGTGGGCCCCACCTAATCACTTAGAGAAACATAGTTTAAAAACAAAACAAAATAAAAATGTAGTGAAAAGGACTCAACGAGATATGGTGAAACTATCATGTTATTTCTAACACAGAGCTCTGTGCTTTTATGAATAGACTCTTTAGATGTTTCCATCTAATCGATTGGTTCCTCAACTCCTACAACCAAAATGCTTCCATCCACTTAGATTGGTTAGTGCCATCCTTAATAAGCATAAATTTCTAGGCTCTGGAGTTTAACAATGCAACTAAAACGTTTTTCCCACACCCCCAAACTTAAATATAACATTGTCCTCAATGTTCTAAAGATAAAATTAAAAGCATGAACAAGGAGAAACCGTTACCATTTTAAGCAAAGAGATAAGGAAAGATATTACCGTGTCGCATGAATGTTGGGTTACCTCCCAAGAAGTGCTAAGTTTAACGTCTTCGACCAGGACTAAGAAAGGATTAGTCACCTCATAGAATCATAAAGTAATAGCCGAAATTTAGGTCATCAAAACCAAATAGAGCTATCACAAGTAAAAGGAATTTGCAACATGCCAAGAAAATTAACAAATGAAGCACACCCTTGTCTAGTTTCTGCTTAAGACAACTATATCTAGTCGTGGTTCAAAGTTCGGCTCTATAACTGGGTCGAGATAAAATATTTTCATGGGTTGGATTTCCTCGAAGCTAAGATCCGATTCAGGTTGTAAAGTCTGTAAAAACTCAAATAAGAACTTAGAAGCACATAATAATAACCTGAATAATTGTGGATTCTTAAAGTCAATCAGTTTTGACTCACACAATTGACCACGATGAAACTGGCGGTCAATCTTAACCAAATGTGTCGATACTAATTTCCTAAAGTACTTAGGTTTAGTCTCAAAACTAATTAATTGACACATCTGAAACTTATACATTCCCACAATTGGTTTAAAAATATTTGGTGGGAAAACAAAGTCAATCTGGGTATCATAGCCTGGGATAACCACATCAACCAGAGGATGGGTTTCTAACAACTGAACTTCCTTATGGACATCACTAGGTTCTGGAGAACTAGTATGAAGGCAATCTGGCACAATGGTTGAGGCACATATATCAAGTCCCAAGTGAGGGATCTCTACAAGAGCTAAAGGTAAAGCACGGGGAGAATGATAATCACCCCCAAACTTAGAGGTTTGGGTGTCTCTAGATAGACTATCTACAATTTCCCTAATTTCTAGATCATCGGAATCCTGAAAATGGTCAATTGCTTCTTCTAAGTTATAATCGGAAGGTGCATCCTCACTCATCATATTTGAAAGCTCTACGAGTTCATCTTCTTTGTCTAAGACTAATGTTTCTAAATCGTTAGACTCTAAAACAATGTTCTCCGAAGAAACTCGTTCCTCTAAACCATAATCGGCTTCGTAATCATAAGGAAAAACTACATCGTCTAAAATGGTGGCATCTCTAGTCAAATCCTCGTCCTTTTGAATAGGTGAATAATTATTAAAATTATTTGGAATTGAACTAGAGATAATATCATCATTGTAAAGCTCAATTGGAGTAACAAATTCCTGATCACTATGCCTACTTATTTCAAATTCTTCATCAACACTATCCGCATCATAATCATCATTATAATAACATGAAAATGGTTGAACCTCATCAAAAGTAGTATTACCAATTCTAACCTCGTCATCTTGATTATGTAAATAACTATCCTCATTTTCAAAGGTACTATTGGGAACACTATATTGGAAATTAAGACTATCAGGAGTAGTTCTTTCCTGGGCCTCTAACAACATTTTCTGAGTCGACTCACATGACTTCCTGATTTTATCTAGGAAAGAAAGTTCACATGTTGTATTGCTTTCGTCCATAACTAAGTCATTCATCTCATCTGAATTACGTGTCGACTTAAGTATCTTTTGTGCTGACTCAGCTAACTTACGTGCGGACTCTAATAGAGAGGAATTTTGCTCATATGACCTAGGGAATATGGATAGTAATTGGGCTCACCATGGTATGGACCATAACCTTCAAAAGGCTGATGTTCCCAACCACTATTCACATTATGGTCAAAGTAGTAACGTTCAGTTTGAAACTCGATCGGATATTCGTTGTATTGGCTATTATTATACCGATTCGACATTCTCATTTGCGGGTGTGAGTTGTCACACAAAAATAAAACCCACCGACAGGGGATTCGTGGGTGGATAGAGTCTTACCTCCGTACCCAGACGGGCGATGAACCGTTGAAGTCGACTCAGGCCACCGACTCCGATGTCAATGTACGAACCCGAGGGGCCGAGACAGTATCGTAACTGTCGTCCTTCCCTGTAAACAGTTTTATTTAATTTTTTTAACCCTTCCTTAGGGTTTTAAAAAAAAATAATGTCCAAGTCCAAAAATAAAGTCCAAAAAGTGTCCAAAAATAAAAAGAAAAATTACAAAAATACAACCATATTTACAGTTTGTAAAAATAAAACAAAATAACTATATACAAAATCTTCTTCTTTATTCCTTTCAGATTCCCCTTTTCTTTCCTTCTTTGGCGATGCTTTCCTTTTATAGCACTTTCTCTTTCCTTGTAGCTTCGCTCCAAATCTGAAAAGAATCGAAAAAATACCAAAGGCGTAAAAAATAAAAAAAAATAATAAAAAGAAAAAGAAACCTAAAACAAATCTAAATACAAGTCCGCGTCGGCGGCGCCAAAAATTGATGTGATTTTAACAAGTTGTTGTAGAAAAGTGGTAGTAAGGTTGTCGTTCACTCAGACTTGTAAAGATTTGGTTTCAGAAAATACTAAAAATAAATAAAATATATACACAAGTTTGTCACAAATATCGAGAGGTACTAGGACTCAGGATTCCACCATAAAATTCATTCATGCGATTCATATATTTATTCTAGACAATTATAGCTCAAATAATAATAAAATATTGACTCTTTTCTTTGCCAAGGTAGATTTTTAAAATATTAATTGTAAATCACAAGCATGACGCATCAAAAGTACTAAAACTAAGCATACGTCATCAAACGAAATCACAACTAATTAGTGAAAATCATAAAACAATTAAATCAAGTGCAAGAAGTCATATAAGAATTAAATATAATTACCACACGCATGAAATATGGCTTCCTCCGTCGTCCCGGTGTTGGGGTTTAGCTCCTCATATCAAAAACACGCACAAAATAATAATCCATAGCTCAAAAGGTGTTTTATTGAAGAAATTGTATAAAACAGAGATTTGTAACGCTGTAATGGGGTTGCAGATGTAACTGTTACAAAGTTTTAAGACTGTTGAACAACGATACTTTATTAATGCAGTAGGGCTGCGACCGTTTTTGTTGGTCCAATGTTCTTCGTTCTTGACGAGCGAGATATGATTTTGCAACTCCTTCTTTCTCTCCCAGTAGCTTCTCTCGTAGCTCTGTCTTCACCCCCAAAGTCTCGACAGATCTGTTGGACTCTTCCCTTCGTTTTTATACACCACAGGTCATATCTTTGCGAATATATTCTTCCTAATCTTCTCCGTTTCTTTCTTGCCAAGCACGGGATTTGTTTCCCTCTTTATCTCTTCTACGCGTCTCTGTTTTTCGAGAATATCAAAAATCATCCTTATTTTCTTCTCACCGATATCCAATCTTTCCAAAGATGGAATCCAATCCAACAGATGATGTGTTATCTCCTCTCTTGCGTAACTTCCAAACAACACCCGATATATATCTTTCCTCGTTTTATCTCCAAAGTGACACAGACTTCGATTTGTCTCCGAGCTTGTTTACTGCGTTTTCGATTTCCAAACAAGTAGAGTTTTATCTTATCTCAATCTCTACGTAACTTCCATACATGATACAGGCAATATATAAGGAAACTCGAGATACTCGCACCTCCACGATTACGTAAACCCAATGATACGAGCCGATTCGATCGAGTCTAAGGGACCTAATGCCCCGTTTAGTCCAAACAGGGCCTATGCAAACGAAATCCGTGATTGAATCTCGCTAACCCACTTCCAAAATTCGATCAAACTTTTACACAGGTGAAAGTTATATTTCCCGCCAAATTCCAAAATTCAAAAGGTAAGGGATGACCTCCCCTTATCCAGGACCGGGGTGCGAATAGTAAGTGTTCCTGTGGGGTTACCCCTTATCATCTGGGTGCCTCTTATCCATTAGAGGGGTCCGAATAGCACGCGTCCTCCGGGTGCGCAAATTCCACTTTTTGAGCCAATTTCTCCGCACAAGTGTATTTCTCCAAAAACACCTACAAAGACACAAAAAGCCATAATAAATACAAAATCGAGCACTAACAAAATATACAATTGAGATTAAATCAGACACAAAAATGTGTCTATCACCAAGCAAAGCTGACATGCGGCGGGTCCCACTTGATCAGGCACATCCAGCCCCAAATTGGTCGATGCAGGCACAACCGGCCCCAAGCAAAGCAGGCACGCGACATCTCCCACTTGATCAGGCACATCCAGTACCAAATTGGTCGAAGCAGGCACAGCCGACCCCAAGCAAAGCAGGCACACGACAGCTCCCACTTGATCAGGCACATCCAACCCCAAATTGGTCAAAGCAGGCACAATCGGCCCCAAGCAAAGCAGGCATGAGGTGGGTCCCACGTTCGAGCAAGGCAAGCATAATAAGCCCACGTTCGAGCAATGCAGGCATAAAAAGCCCACGTTCGATCAAGCAGGCGCATGATGAGTCCCACGATCGAGCGAAGCAGGCGCAACAGTACGTTGAGCAGGCACATCAGCCCCACGCTTGAGCGGAACAATCACGAAGAAATCTCTCGACCGAAGCAGGCATAACAAGGTTGATCGAAGGCAAGATCGATATCATTCTAGGGGAACGCTTGCTCGAACGCCTCTTGAACGTGACATGCTCCAAGGACAGGACGACTCGTGTCTCCTAGTAACATCTAACTTTGTCTCATAAGTTTTATATGTATATGTCACCATCTAATTCCTACCCCACAATAGTGTAACCATTATGTGCTAGGCAGGGGACTTAATGTTGATGGTGGATTTTAGTTTAGGGCCAAAATTGTAAAACCAAATTTATGCGCTGACATCCTGCAAAGGATAAAGCCGCTGATAAGTGATGAATACTTCTTCACTTTACTAATTCACCTAGAATGGAGTATGTGGCAACAATCCCGATGATTCTCGGAATTAAATACACGAAATTCATCCAGGTTGGAGCATGTAGCAACAATCCCATATACCCTGTGAATTTACAACATTATTAATTAATGCATGAGCATCCTTGTATTTCCTGTACTCATTATTGGTGCGGCATGACGACTGAGTGTTGTTCTCAGAAGAGCAACACGAACCTCCAAACATTAATAATGAAGCATATAAGAAATACCCGTACAGGCTGCGACTCTCGGTGTGTTATACTAGCCCGATTGAGCATACGACTCTCGGTGTGTTATATAGCCCGATTGAGCATACATCTCTCGGTGTGTTATACTAGCCCGATTGAGTATACATCTCTCAGTGTGTTATACTAGCCCGATTGAGCATATTTGAATCTGGATTGTCCATATTAGTCTCAGAAACGGTCACAACCATCCAACTTCACCAAAGATGATTGGATGACTTGGATTGGCTCCATAACCCCCAAGCGGTATTGGAATATTCACCACCGACCCAACGCGGGCCCCGCATGGTCGGCCTCCCCAAAAGGGTGGCATAGCTTACCAAACCATCCATCCAAAACAGTATGGACGAGAAACCCTAAATTAGGGTTTGCGGCACATTACATGTGTCGTAAAACGGTTTCAACCATCCATCTTCGCATGCATAGATGGAGGGTGTAGATGTAGATTCAAAGGGCCAAGAGCATGTCAACACGCTCACCGTGAGCCCGCCTACACACATGACCGATCGGTCAGGACCAACCATGGATGGTCGTTCCAGATCATACGCCCAAAGTAGGCATGCCGCACGCCCAAAAAACCCTAATTAGGGTTTGCATTGATCGCTAACGTCCGTTTTCTCCCGATCGAATGGAGGGTTTAGGAGTCGAATGAGCGGGTCTAGTAAGCATCAACATGATCACCGTGGACCCATCTATCTCCACACCGATCGAACAAGGCATACCATGCCTGGTCGCCTCAATTCGCACGCCAAAACCGGCGTGGTCACACCTCCCCGATCACGGCCGATCTCGACCACTCAACCCGGTAGACAAATTGAGTGGCTTAGATCACGTTTCCATGAGACAGTAAGGTATAGGCATGAACAACAACCTATCACCTACACGCCGAACCAATCAGCCGAGACCGACCAAGGTTGGTCGTCTCGAAACATGCGCTTGAAGAAGGCATGACGCGCGACATTTGCGGCACCAGACTTATGTCGTAAATCAATCCTGACCGTTCTTCTTTGCAGACAAATTGAGCGGTCCAGATTACACTTTCACGGGACAATGAGGTATGGGCATGTACAACGGCATGCTGTCTACACGCGTGCCCAATCGGCCATACCAAAATCGTGTCCCAAGCTTGGATTCGACCAAGCTAAAGAGTGATGCTTGCGCACCTCTTTTAAGAACCCTAATTCCACTAACGGTCGCAGATGAGTGTCTCAAAGATCATCTCGTCCGTCCAACTTCACCGGCTTGGTTATACAACCCTGGTCAGGAGTTAACCGGTCAATAAGGTATCGTGGTGATTACCACCCGCCACTCTACCACACCATGTGGTTGGCCAAGGGTGGACTTGCCTGCGCAGCCTCCAAATTATCACATGAAGTAGGCTGGACATGAAGCTATTTTAAGACGCTCAAACAGCGATGCTTCATACATGCTGAATGTATTCGATGCAGTACCTGCATAGAATATACACGATACTTCATAAGTATCGACTTCTTAATAACTTGGTTATTTAATCCAGCATCACATGCTGCTTTCTGTGGGTCCTACAACCCACACACACTCGAACATTAATCATGTCACAAATCGGGGATACATATCTTGGGGTATTGGTCTCAGCGGTTTACAGCGTGCAACGCACAACGCGCCATCACAAGAACGTGTCAGGAAGTCATGGACGGTTAGTGATGATTGGAGAAGTGGGCAATACTGGTCGTGTGACACTAACACATGACTCCACTAACCCATCACTCCACTTTCTCCACTTCCCACGAGATACAAGGGTTAGGCTTAAAGACTTGTATAAATAGGTTCTCCTCCCTATTTTCCAAATAGGAACAAGGCAAGACAAGACAACATAGGCAAGTGTTGATACAATCGTATTCAAATACTGGAACTGATAGCTTACATCCTGCAAGCCAGATACAAGTCATACATAGCCAACACCTTCACATCTCAGCACCTTCTTTGCTTCCCCCCTAAGATCAACCCCATCTCCTTCACTTTGTGACCGAAACAAGTATGGAACGACCATTTCTTGGTTTAGGCCGGATTTGTACAGTTGATTTCTTGAATCTACAAGCACTCCCGTGCAGTGCATTTGTTTAAGGTTTAGACTCATTTCTCTTCCACACACCCCAAATTACCAAAACCGGCAGAAATAGTATTCATCCATAAACACCTTGATACTCTTTCCAGAAATACTCTTGCTGGAAAGCTAAATATTTTCGATCTTGAACTATGTCAAAGAGAAAAACGTCACTTGCTAGCCAACTCTGTTGCTACATCTGATAAAAAGTCTCGACGTCCTAGATTGATTGATCACTATGCCAAAATGGGATATATTTGATGGGGACCTTCTCTGGAATTTGACAGCAAATCCTCGTCATGTCATTTTTGATAGGCCATTGCTATCAACTTCCTAAAATGTAAACGGGTTCTATTTTTGACGAGCTTAGTATTTTGGTAATATTTACAAACTTAAAAGGTAATTTAGTAAGAGATTTCTTTTATCGATCTTAGGCAGTATCTTCCCAAAACAATTCTCTTCCTCTGTTGAAACCAACATCTCTCTTCCTCCATTAACAGATCTAACTCTCACCCCCCATTGTATTGGCTGCAATTCAATATTGGAATTCTTGACGAGTATTGCCCATCAAATATTATTGACAGGTAAATCCTGTAATTTATTGTTGATAATTGTTGACAGTAGGTTACCATCAATTAGCATTTTTACACCTTAATATACGACAAGCCCTTTGACGGCCAGGGACAGTCAATAATTCTTATTACCGACAGGCCTGGCCCGTCAAAAAAGATTATTTCTGGCGTAGTGGATTCAAGAGATGAGAATTGCTTTAATTCTACTCTTTCAGTGTTTATACAACAATTAAAGAAGACTCTCAGACAGAGTAAAAGAAAGTCTCAAAAGAAATATCATTCAATTAAAAAAAGAGATAGAATAGTTCAGAAAAAATATGGTAATGAAACGTGTTCCAAATTCTATAGAAGTGTCCATGATACTTCCAATTGTTCTAAAGAGAAGTTCAGTGAGTCAACTAAATCATGCATGGCTACTCTTAATTACCGTCTTGAGGAAAATGTCTGTGAAAGTTCTCTCAACTTCCTTGCTGATAATCATACTTTCTTGATTATTCTATGATGTACAATCTTACTTCTCCAAAAGAGTTTCAACTGGAAAATGAAGCTTTAGTTAAAAGGATTGATGATATGGAATGTCAACTGCGGAGTGTAAAACAAGAAATTGTTATCTCTCGCAATTATGATCCTAATAAGATACATCGAATCTCTTCGATTAACTCTTCTAGGCATATTCAGCAAGTTATTCCTGAATCTATATCATTCTCAAGTCACACTGATGATATAAAAAAATACAAGGACATACCAAATGGTTCGGCTCTCTTGTGTATAAATCAGGATCATCTAAATACAATGTGCACGAGGAATCAAGAAAATCTCTCCTCTGGTAAACCTTGTTTTCATAAGATGAAAATGAAATCTCCTAAGAAACCTTCATCTCTTTCTAAAGAGATTTCCGAAGTTATTCATAGTGTACGAAAATCAACAGGCAAGTTATTCAAAACTATATATGCTGAAAAGGAAGAATGATGCACATAACTTTCTCTTATGAAGACTCAACAGAAACAAGAAATAACAAATACCTCTTCCTCTCATAAGAAACCACCCAGTCCTAACTTGGATTACAATCTGTAATAAGGTTTAAGATGGTTCTTGTTATTCTTTCTCTCATAGACGAGAACCATAATCTTCAAGAGGGTTGTGTGAAATATTTTGTTAATTCTCTTGTGTGTTTCTGTTCCTTTTGTTTATGGATATTTTTATTTATTGAGTCAATAACCATTTCTCTTCTTAAACATCTTTTTCCTATAAGACCTTCTCTTGGAGATAATCAAACTCTTGTTGATGGGGGAAAACTACTCCTGCAGAATTTTGGTAATTTGGGGTGTGGATGAGGAATGAATCTAAACCTTCAACAAATGCACTGCGCGGTGAGTGCTTGTAGATTCGAGAGATCAATCTGTGCAAGTCCGGCCTAAACCAAGAAATGGCCGTTCCCGGACTTGTTTCGGTCACAAAGTGAAGGAGATGGGGTTGATCTTAGGGAGGGAAGCGATGAAAGTGTTGAGATTGTGAAGGTGTTGGCTTGCTTATGACTTGTAACAGAAAGATGAGCAAGCTTACGGTTGATGCAAGCAGGCTCTGGGTGTTTGAATACGGTTTTTGTATTAACACTTGGTTTCTGTCGACTGAACTTGTGTTGTTCTGTTGTCTTTTTTTTTCTTGTTTTTGAAATAGGGCGGAGAACCTATTTATACAAGTCATTGAGCCTTATTCACGTCTCTCGTGGGAAGTGGAGGTAGTGGAATGATGGAGTAGTGGAGTTGTGTGTCGGTGATACACGACCAGTCTTGCCCACTTCTCCTGTTCATCTCTAACCGCCCATGACTTCCTAACACGTTCTTGTGATGGCGCGTTGCACGCCCGCATGACGTCGTAAACCGCCAGACCAATACCCCGATATGTATCCCCCAGTTTGTGACATGATTGATGTCTGGAATGTGTGGATCGTGGATCCACGAAAGATAGCATGTAATGCTGAACTGAATAAGGAAGTCGATACTTGTGAAGTATCGTGTGTATTTTATGCAGGTACTGCATTACGGTGTGGTAAAGTGATGGGTAATGACTCCTCACTAACCAAATAACTCCCGACCAGGGTTGTATAACCAAGCTGGTGAAGTCGGACGGATGAGATGATGTTTGAGACACTCATCTGCGACCGTTGATGAAATTAGGGTTTTTAAAGAGGTGCGCAAGCATCACTCTTCCAGACTTGGTCGAAACCAAGCATGGGAAGGATTTTAGAGAGGACCGACCATACATGCGTGTTGACGGCATGATGGTGTAGGCGCCTGTATTCCGTTCCCTCATGAAAGCGCGATCTGGGCCACTCAATTTGACCGGCAAAGAGGAGTGGTCGAGATCGATTTTGCGATAAGAGTTTGATACCGCAAGAAGCCGCGCGCCATACTCTCTCTTCCGCGCGTTTTCCAAGACGACCTAGCTTGGCCGGTCTTGGCGGTTGGTTTGGCGTGAAGATGATAGGCTGATGTTCACGCCCATGTCTCACTGTCCCATGAAAACGTGATCTAAGCCACCCAATTAAATCTGGTGAAGTTGAGTGGTCGAGATCAGTTTGCAATTTGGGAAGTGTAACCACGCATGTTTGAGCGGGCGTTTTGGATTAGCCGGGCATGATATGCCTTGGCCGATCACATGAGGAGGTAGATGGGCTCACGGTGGTCATGCTGGTGTGACCGACCCTTGCTCAATCTAATCTGTGACCCTCCATTCGTGCCGGAGAAGATGGACGCGCGTGATGGCTTGAACCCTAATTTTGGCTTTCAAAGCCGCGCGACCATGCTATTTCAGGCGGACGAATGTGTTGTAACCAACCATGGTTGGTTTTGACCGATTGGTCAAGTGTGTAGGCGGTCACATGGTGATTGTGTCGACATGCTCCGTCCCTTTGAGTCTACATCTACACCCTCCATCTATACCTGCGAAGATGGATGGTTGAGACCGTTTTGCGGCACATGTAACATGCCGCAAACCCTAATTTAGGGTTTTTCGCCCATAATGCTTGGTATGGACGGTTTCTTGGCAAGCAAAGGCCAATGGTCGACCATGCGGGTCGGGCCGTGTGTATTCCATACCTGCTTGGGGGTGATGGAATTGATCCTGGGGTCGTCCAATCATGCTTGTGGAGTTGGATGATCTAGCGATCGAATCATATCCTGGACGATATGGTCGGTCTTGATGCTCAATCGGGCTAGTATAACACACCAAGATGGGCTCAATCGGGCTAGTATAACACACCGAGAGGGCTCGGGCTAGTATAACACACCGAGAATCGCATGTACGGGTATTTCGTACATGGTTTCATTATAGTGTTTGGAGGTTCGTGTTACTCGTAAGAGTAACATTCACGTCATGCCACACTCGATAATGATTCATTATAGTGCTTGAGGTTCGTGTTACTCGTAAGAGTAACACTCGGTCGTCATGCCACACCGATAATGAGTACAGGAAATACAAGGCTGATATGAAATTCACAGAAGGGATTGTTGCTACATGCTCCAACCTCGGAGGAATTTCATGTATTCACGTAATGGGATTGTTGCTACATGCTCCATTCTTGGTGAATTAAGTGAGGAGTATCCGTCACTTATAAACGGCTTTATCTTTTACAACATGTCACCGCATGATTTTTACGGTTTTTTACAAATTTAACCTTAAACGAAAATCCACCATCAACATTAAGTCCCCCGCCTAGCGCATAATGGTTACACTATTGTGTGGTAGGCATGAGATGGTGACATACGAAATGACCAAGTTTGGAGTGAATACATATTTACCTGGATAGTTTCACATTGTCGGGCGTTTCCTGGAACTGGTTGGTCTTGATTAAGGATGCAAAGGAAGCGAGGACTTGATCCGGTGAGTCGCTTTGGTTCCTCTCGTACATGTATGAGCTCGGCCGCTCCTTCAGGTGTACTTCCTTAGTTATACACGGCTTTCCTCAGGTATATTTGATAAGCCTCGTCGATTGTTATCCCGAATTAGTAGCCTTCATAGGTGGTAAGTAGAGACTTCTTTTCCTTCTGGGATTCTGTCGACTTGTGAGATTATAAAGAATCATCTCAATGTGGTCGTTTAGTCTATATCCCAGGTATCTCAGGTACTGCTCTGATTTTCTGATTAACTGATCAATTGACTTGATTTTTTTTTTTGTGCGTGTGCATAACCTCCTCTCCTTTGTAGTTTGCCATGGAAGCGGTGGACAATCATTCTGTTGCTTCCCCAGAAAGAAGTTTTGAAGTTGACAAGCCTGAAAACCATGCGCACGGAGAAGTAATGGCTAAGATCGATCTTCCTCTTCGCGAAGTCGGCCGTGCTATACAGGGGATGTCTATCTCCCATCTTCGCATTGTCAGAGGACGTATTTGTGCACTTTCAGCTGCAATTGACATGGAGGAACGGTGGAGGCGCGAGGAAACGTTGCGAGACGCTAGTAAGCGCAAGGGCGGAGAGATTTGCGGCGCGGTTGAAGAGGCGGAGAGTCGAGCATAAACGACCACCGGATGAAGACAAGTGTGATTACCCGATCCGGAGACGGCGTGATAATCCTTGATTACTCGATACGACGAACCCGAACATTCGAAGGCAATTTGCGTGGCCCCCGGTGTTGCTATGCCCTTTGATGCTCCTGCTGATGATGTTGGGATGGAGTGCGCTGCTGCTGCTGCGGGGATGCCCGATGTAGAAGTTGAGGGAGATCCGGAGGGAGGTGCATCGACAGGTGATGGAGAAGAAACCAACGGTGGTGTTGGCGAGGCCGGCTCTCTTGATGATTAAAACCTCTTTTATTTTGTTTTTCTTTCCAAGTATATTCTCGCATGCTCGAACATCTTCCTTGTACTCGATGGCGGCTGAGTTCAAGGTTTTTTCTTCCTTTTGATTATTTGAATAAAGTTTTCCTTTACAATCCTTTGCCAAGACTCCAGTAGGAACCTTCTCGGGCGCAAGGAGCGCCTTCACATGTAATCCTTAGTAATAAAAGAAGTTATACTATAATGGAATATCCACGGACTGTGATGCAATATCTTCCGGCTTTCTTTGGGCGGATGGCTCAAATCATTTTCCGCACACGTTACATTTCCTTCTTCCCGTGAGATGTTTGCTTAGGGTTTCCTTTCTTGCTCCAGTGGACCGATTTAAGTGACTCGGGAATTTGTGTTTTTAGGAGTAAAGAGGTTCTCGAGATGAAAATAATGCTTCAATTGGAAATTGGAAATTGAAACCCTAACTATGAATGCAAGTATTGCAATCATTTTCTGGAGGAATTACAAATATGATATGGAATTGTAAAAGGAAATACGCTGGAAAAAATAGCACAGCGTTTTAAGGTGTACGGGATGCTGTGAAGTGGCAGCACATCATCTTAAGTTCGGTGGGGTTTGAGCCATCGTGAGTGAATTGTTATACCCTCCAGTTTATCAGCGTTGATGAGCTTGCAGTAGCCGCCTAAGATAACATCTGCTACCAGGTATGGTTCATCTTCTCTTTCGGTGGGTGAGTCAGGGGGAGTAGTCATCTTCACCGTCACACTTCCGACATTGAACGTAGTCATCTTTGTCACCAAGTCTCCAATTCCAAATGGGTTTGGCCGTGCAGATACTTGGACTTTAGCTTTGTCGCCTTTGACCAAAACAGCTTCCACGCTCTTGATAAAACGCTTGAAAGGGGCGGCCTCCCATTCACATCTCTTAGCCGGGGTTGGTTTGTTGATTGGAGTCAGTCCCCAGGACTTGTCAGAATGAGGGGCAGTAGGTTGCAAGGAGAGTTGCGTGATGAGACTTACTTGAGATCGGAACTTTTCAGTGTATGCGGACAGGCTCTCTCCGGGAAGTTGTGTCATGTTGGAAAGTTGCTGGTACGGCAGCGGACAGTCATCAGGTGGTCCAACGGGCGTGTTGGAGACTCTTTCTGTATCGAAACCGGTGAGAGGACAGACTTCCAGGATGGCTTTGTTGTCATGCATCCAAGAGCGCCCTAGGATCATGTCGTAGTTGGGATGATCTTTGACTATGTAGAACTTTGCTTGCGTCGAGGCATCACCCAATTTGACTTCAAGATCAATGTATCCATATGCATCTCTAAGCTCTCCTGCTGAATCCCTGACCACAGTTGGATGACGAGTAGCTTCTTGCTTCGAGATCTTTGCCGCTCTCAAGGTCTTGACATTAATGATGTTAAATTCTGAAGCCGTATCGATCAACGCGTTATCGAACTCAACGTTTCTCAAACGAGTGACGGTTAGGAGTCCCCGGTTTCCATTGCTCATGTCTTTCAGGAAAGACCGGGGCTCCTGGACTGCTACTGGATGCAAACGTCTACCTGACACAACGTGGTTGAGGGCCGCAAATATGTCTTGACGCTGTCCCTTGGAGAAGTACAAGATTTCACATATGTGCTCCATCATAGATTGCACGGTCTTGCGAACAGAGTCCCCAGAAATCATGCAGTTCCTGATAGGTAGAGGATCTCTATGAACACCTTCATTTCCAAGCCGGAGCTCCCCTGTCTCTACCTTTTCCCCGAATATTTGTTTCAACTTTGTTGCAATCTTTGGTTGGATGATGGACGAACCTGTGGTAGCAACAGATCACGGGATCTTCCATCTCTTCCTCGGTCGGAGGACGCCCGATGGGGGCAGCTTTACGGCGTCGTCTTGGATCCATGCTTCCGGAGCTCTATCACTTCATTCATGGGAAAAGGAAAACCTTTGTGTCTTTGGCGTTTTGTGCGGGAGTCTTGTCTGTTCCTTTTCGAGACGAAGTCTTGTGTGCTTGAGGATGTTCGCTTGGTTTGTTGTTCCGTTATCGAAGCTTTCCTCTTTTCTCCTCCCAGGTTACCACACTCACGAAGGGCCGTTGTTGTATCGTTTGTTTGTGAGACGCCCGCTTCCCTCGACTTTCACGCAAATCTTCACTTCGAACAACTCGTTCTTTCTAGTAGTGCCAAGTGCAGATTGTTGCCGAACGTTTTGCAGCTTCGTGGAGTTCGAGAGAATGTTTGAAATCCCGTATTCTCTAACAAATGGCGCGGTATATGGGTATCATCCCATTTATGCATGATTCCACCAATTGCCGTTCGGTGACATTCGGGTCGTGACAATCCCGGTGCTTGGGTTCTCAATCTTTTAACGAAGTCGTTGGGATGTTCATTGTTCCGCCGGAGAATTCTTCCCGGAGTCCAAAACGTGATTTGTTCGGACACGAAGAAATACTTCCCGTAGAAAGCACTCACCATCTCGCTCCAATTGGATATCTTTGTTAGGCGCAATGTTGTTGTACCGGTGTATGCCCTCCCCGTGAGTGATTTTGAGAATTCTTTTAGGCGTAAAACATGATTGCATTCATATTCCCCCAAGGCTTCCAAGAATCGAGAAATGTGTTCACGAGCATTACCAGTACCGTCGTAGAGGAGAACCTGGGGAGAGGTGTAACCTCTTGGTAGAGGAATCCGTTGCACATCCCGAGGGTACGGCGGCCGATGTTGGTGTACGTCCGTTCGGTCCCCTTTTCCTCGATTTTGGAGAAGTCGCTCTAGATCTTCACGCGTAATGAAGTTGGAAGGCTGGTCTCTCTCCCTTTGGCGCTCAGGAGCAACACGAGTTTCTTCATTCGTGTGAGTCCGAGTGGAAACGCCTGCTCCGGGTGTATTGAATGCATCTCTCGCCGGCTCCAAGGGTTGCCGTGAATCTTGCGGCAATCGTTCAGTCAAAGTTTTAAGGAAAGTGAGTACCTCTTTCTGAGTCGCGGCCATATCTGTTTGAGTTTTAGCAAGGATTTCCTGTTTCTCCATCAAGTCTGCAATGGTACTAGACGGCGGCCTTCCTCTTGTGTCTCCGGCTCCTCGTCCTGATGGAGGAGTGAAAGTTGTTGCTCTGGTAACTACTGGAGGCGTTACGCTCGAAGAGATGCCAGGATTCGCGGCTGCTCTGGCTCTGGTGATAGGAGGCGTTACACCTACTGGGATGTCTCCTGCTCCGCTAGTGTCGGTGACAGAGGTAACGGCTCCTCGAGATGTGTCGGCTACGGTGGCTCTACTGACAGGCACGTCAACACCGGGAGTGTTATCCACGCTAGCTCCGTCCGAATTGATTGCTGATCCAGACCTGAGTTCCACCATCTTGAAATGAATTGCTGATTGAATTGGTTCTAAGATCTACCCTTTTTGAAATCGATGAAATTGAATCGGATTTCAAAGAAATTGATTTTACGACCGAGAGATTAATCTCCCACTGTGGTCGCCAATTGTTGATGGGTGAAAACTACTCCTGCAGAATTTTGGTAATTTGGGGTGTGGATGAGGAATGAATCTAAACCTTCAACAAATGCACTCGCGGTGAGTGCTTGTAGATTCGAGAGATCAATCTGTGCAAGTCCGGCCTAAACCAAGAAATGGCCGTTCCAGGACTTGTTTCTGGTCACAAAGTGAAGGAGATGGGGTTGATCTTAGGGAGGGAAGCGAAGAAAGTGTTGAGATTGTGAAGGTGTTGGCTTGCTTATGACTTGTAACGTAAAGATGAGCAAGCTTACGGTTGATGCAAGCGGGATCTGGGTGTTTGAATACGGTTTTTGTATTAACACTTGGTTTTACGTCGACCGAACTTGTGTTGTTACTCGTTGTCTTTTTTTCTTGTTTTTGAAATAGGGCGGAGAACCTATTTATACAAGTCATTGAGCCTTATTCACGTCTCTCGTGGGAAGTGGAGGTAGTGGAATGATGGAGTAGTGGAGTTGTGTGTCAGTGATACACGACCAGTCTTGCCCACTTCTCCTGTTCATCTCTAACCGCCCATGACTTCCTAACACGTTCTTGTGATGGCGCGTTGCACGCTGCACGCCGTAAACCACCGGACCAATACCCCGTATGTATCCCCCAGTTTGTGACATGATTGATGTCCGGAATGTGTGGATCGTGGATCCACGAAAGATAGCATGTAATCTTTGAATTGAATAAGGAAGTCGATACTTGTGAAGTATCGTGTATTTTTTATGCAGTATTGCATTACGGTGTGGTAAAGTGATGGGTAATGACTCCTCACTAACCAAATAACTCCGACCAGGGTTGTATAACCAAGTCGGTGAAGTCGGACGGATGAGATGATGTTTGAGACACTCATCTCGCGACCGTTGATGAAATTAGGGTTTTTAAAGAGGTGCGCAAGCATCACTCTTCGACTTGGTCGAAACCAAGCATGGGAAGGATTTTGAGAGGACCGACCATACATGCGTGTTGACGGCATGATGGTGTAGGCGCTGTATTCCGTTCCCTCATGAAAGCGCGATCCGGGCCACTCAATTTGACCGGCAAAGAGGAGTGGTCGAGATCGATTTTGCGATAAGAGTTTGATACCGCAAGAAGTCGCGCGCCATACTCTCTTCCGACGCGTTTTCCAAGACGACCTAGCTTGGCCGGTCTTGGCCGGTTGGTTTGGCGTGAAGATGATAGGCTGATGTTCACGCCCATGTCTCACCGTCCCATGAAAACGTGATCTAAGCCACCCAATTCGTCCTAAGTGAAGTTGAGTGGTCGAGATCGGTTGCAATTTGGGAAGTGTAACCACGCATGTTTGAGCGGGCGTTTTGGATTAGCCGGGCATGATATGCCTTGGCCGATCACATGAGGAGGTAGATGGGCTCACGGTGGTCATGCTGGTGTGACCGACCCTTGCTCAATCTAATCTGTGACCCTCCATTCGTGCCGGAGAAGATGGACGCGCGTGATGGCTTGAACCCTAATTTTGGCTTTCAAAGCCGCGCGACCATGCTATTTCAGGCGGACGAATGTGTTGTAACCAACCATGGTTGGTTTTGACCGATTGGTCAAGTGTGTAGGCGGTCACATGGTGATTGTGTCGACATGCTCCGGGCCCTTTGAGTCTACATCTACACCCTCCATCTATACCTGCGAAGATGGATGGTTGAGACCGTTTTGCGGCACATGTAATATGCCGCAAACCCTAATTTAGGGTTTTTCGCCCATAATGCTTGGTATGGACGGTTTCTTGGCAAGCAAAGGCCAATGGTCGACCATGCGGGGTCGGCCGTGTGTATTCCATACCGCTTGGGGTGATGGAATTGATCTGGGGTCGTCCAATCATGCTTGTGGAGTTGGATGACTGCGATCGAATCATATCCCACTGATATGGTCAGGTCTTGGGATGCTCAATCGGGCTAGTATAACACACCGAGAGGGGATCAATCGGGCTAGTATAACACACCGAGAGGGCTCGGGCTAGTATAACACACCGAGAATCAGCCAGTACGGGTATTTCGTACATGGTTTCATTATAGTGTTTGGAGGTTCGTGTTACTCAGAAGAGTAACATTCGATCGTCATGCCACACTTGATAATGATTCATTATAGTGCTTGGAGGTTCGTGTTACTCAGTAAGAGTAACACTCGATCGTCATGCCATACCGATAATGAGTACAGAAATACAAGGCTGATATGAAATTCACGGAAGGGATTGTTGCTACATGCTCCAACTCGGAGGAATTTCATGTATTCACGGAATGGGATTGTTGCTACATGCTCCATTCTTGGTGAATTAAGTGAGGAGTATCCGTCACTTATAAACGGCTTTATCTCTTACAAGATGTCAGCGCATGATTTTTCTGGTTTTTTTACAAATTTAACCTTAAACGAAAATCCACCATCAACAACTCTGTTAGGGTTTTGGTCAAAGATCTTTTTGGAAATTTATCCCATATCTTCCTTCTTTTAAGAAGAAGATTTCTCCTAGGTGAGAGCATTTCATTTATCTTTTCTATCATGTACTCATCAAGTCTTTCAAGCAAAGAAAGTGATGTTTGGACTGTTCTTTTTCCTTCTAATAAGATTCGTTTTGACTTTTCTGATAGTGAGATGTCGTCTGAAAAACGTGATTCCTCCCTTGTTGGGAATCCCTCTGTCTCTCCTTTTGATAAGCTCTCTTTAATCATGAATCTCGTCTTGTAACAAGTAAGTGCCCTTAAGAGTGAACTTGAATCGTCTTCCAAAAGACTTGAAGAAAAGATGAATAACCTTGAATCCAGGATTGATCTTATCGAACATGAGCTTGAAGAATATAGGGATATGAAAAGAGTATTCAAAGTAAGTAAAATGCTTTATGGGAGTTGTTTCTTTTCAATTTTGTCTAGGAAACTTCTTATGAGAATTTATTCTTATGTTTTTAAGAAGGATAACTAGGGTTTGGAATAGCCATTATTGTGAGTACACATAGCTATTGCCAACGTTTTCATCTTGCAATGTTTTTAGATTTATTTATTTAAATTCTAAAGTTGATTTCGAAGATGATTTTTGCAGTATTAATCTTTATGGTTTTACTAGAACTTCACCCGTGCCGTAACGGCACGACCTTCGTAGTTAGAAAAAAATTTATGTCAATTTTAATCTTTCTCATTTTTTTTGTTGGCTTTATATAAAATGACAATTATTCTCCATGTTTTTTAATTGTGATGTTTTCTTTCTGAGAATTTCTAGGTTGATTTAAATATTTTTCTCGAAAAAATCACCGGGCGAAACATTTAGTGAGACCAACTGAAAACCTTTACTATCCCTATTGTCGCTGGGTTTTTCATGGGTTGTTTTTCAGAAAAAATTGTGGTCAACCTGTACAATTGTTTCTTTTGTATTAATAACAATCTTATTTTCACATTAATAAAATCAACCACAACTTCCATAATAAATATTATTTATGTCTTAACGACATAAAATAAACATTATTGCCATTAACACACTGAGCACATGCACTACCATCACCGGAACCACTCATCACCACTACCTTTTCCACCACCAACAATATCATCACCGGCTCCATGCACCACCACTCACAAAGACCACCCCGATCATCCGTAATAATTATTAACAAATTTATTATTTATTTAATGAAAATATATTTCATTTATAATGAGAGATTAGCAAAATATCTATCATGTGAAATTAATGATACAATAATGATGTAGAAAACCACAACCATTGATATATCTTTTCCCTAAACAAATCTCAGCCGCTCTTTATCTTGCCTAACTTGTCCAAATGCAAAATTTAGATTAATACGCAAAAAAAAAAAAAAATTACAGTCTTTTTTTGGTATGGATGCAAAATAAAACATTATTTAGAGTTTACATGTAAATAATTATTAGATGTCAAAAAGGGTTGGGGCCAAGCTTGTCGCTCGGCTACCAATCAACTCAGTGTAAATGTTTGTTCTTTTGTTTTCTAATAAAGGCTTTTGAGGCATATTTTTATGCAAAATAATTTTTTCAATTATAACTGCGCTTTATATTGGTTTGGTATATAACTTTCAGAATGAGCTTGGTTTCTTTATAGTCCTCAACCGTTCATTTTCTTTTGTGTCCCGACCCGACAAATATCTGGCCCATAATATTTATTTTAACTTAAAAAAATATAAGAAAAAAAAATTTAAAAAATAACATCAAACAAAAAAAATAAACAAAGGGTAACTAAGTAATTTATCTAACTTAGAACACCGTTTCTCATCCCACCACCACTACATCTTCCAGCACCACCACCATTAACGTCATCACACCACCATTCTCACGTCCAACACCCACCATCATTATCTCCACCGCTGATCCACCACCCCCGCCCGCCATCACAACCAATATTAATGTCCACTGATTCAATATAATATAAATTTATCATGTACTATATTAATGAAAGTATTATTCTAAATTTAAAAATAAATAAAAGAAAAACAAATTAAAAACTAATATCAAATAAATAAATAAACCAAGGTAATTTAGTAATTTATCTACCTCAGGACACACTTCTCATCCTACTACCACTACTTCTTCCAGCACCACCACCATTAACATCATCACTCCACCATTTTCACATCCAACACCCACCGCCATTATCCCCACCGTTGATCCACCACCCCGCCCACCATCACAACCAATATTAATGTCCACTGATTCAATATAATATAAATTTATTATATACTATATTAACAAAAGTATTATTTTAATTTCTTTAAAAAAAAAAAGAAGTAATATCAAATAAAAAATAAACCAAAGATAACTAAGTAATTTATCTAAGTTAGGACACCTTTCTCATCCCACTACCACTACTTCTTCCACCACCACCACCACCATAAACGTCATCACTTCACCATTTTAACCAACAACCACCACCATTATTCCCACCGTTGATCCACCACCCCCACCCACCATTACAACCACTATTAATGTCCACTGATTTAATATAAGATACATGTATTATGTATTGTATTAATGAAAGCATATTTATTTGATTAATTAAACAAACATTTTTTGTGAAATACTAATAGAATATCTATTATTCAAATTTAATTAAATTGATCATTTTACAACCGTAGATTTAGCTTTTCCTACCACTAATTCTTCCACCACCACCACCATTAACATCATCACTCCACCATTCTCACATCCGACACCCACCGCCATTAACCCTACCGGTGATCCACCACCCCTTCCCGCCATCACAACCAATATTAATGTCCACTGATTCAATATAATATAAATTTATTATGTACCGTATTAACGAAAGTATTATTTTATTTTTTTAAAAAGTAATATCAAATTAAAAAATTAACCAAAGGTAACTAAGTAATTTGTCTACCTTAGGACATCTTTCTCATCCCACTACCACTACTTCTTCCACTACCACCACCACCGTTAACCTCATCGCCCCACCATTCTCACCAACACCCACCACCATTATCTCAACCGTTGATCCACCACTCCCACCCACCATCACAACCACCATTAATGTCTACTGATTTAATATTAGATAAATTGATTATGTACTGTATTAATGAAGCATATTTATTTGATTAATTAAACAAAAACTTGTTACAAAATACTAATAGAACATTTATTATTAATATTTAATTAAACTGATCATTTTATAGTCGTAGATTTAGCTTTGCATAGGAAAAATCCTGACCGCTCTTTAACTTGCCTAAGTTGTCCAAACTATGCTTTATAAGGGAGATATATTGCAAATTGTTATGAGATATGTTGTTTATGTCCGTGAACCTTGACTGTCCCATACTTGTTCAAAAGTTAACTCTATTACATGTCGGTATGAAAGTATTGATAAAAGATAGAATGAACTTTTGACTACAAAAGTTAAGCCTTTTATGTCATTATGCAAATATTGATGGAAGAAAGGATGAAATTTTGTTTACAAAGATTAAGTCTATTGTAGGTCATTATGTAATTAGTGATGCAAAATAGAATGAATCTTTGTTTATTCCGCAGTATTGGTCCTTCCTGATCCACATCTTTGTGTATATACTGTGTTGCTTCGTAAGTTTTCTTATGTTGAGCATGGACAATTGAATTGATAATTTTCCTAGTGGTTGATTCAATTGATATTTTTGGATACAAATTCATGTTTCATGTGATTTGTTAATCCTTCTTTTCCTGTAAAAGTAAGGTCGCTCTTGTTGTTCTTTCGGGGATGACATTTTATAGGGGAGAGTTCTTAATTGAACTTGTGCTAATTGCCTAATCTTTGTGGGGAGTGCGGCTGTGGAATATTATATGGGTTATCTTGCATTTTTATTGACTCCTTGTTGAATGCATTTAGCTTAGGCTATATGATGTGAAAAAGCGGGGCTACAATAACCACGCCCAATATTTCGCTTAGCAATCTCTATGGACAAACTCCAATATACTTTCTAGAGAATTAACTAGACAGTCAGACTCAATCTATATAAAAAGTATATCAAAGAGTTTATATCTCAATCTCTTGATTTGATATATACTCAAGAAAATAGAAATTTGCGAGTCTTTATCAAATACTAGGGAGATAACTTGGATGGTACCAAAGACCAATATCCAAGTGTCAATCAATTTAAATCAACAACCAAAAGGTCGGATATTCTAATTGATTGAACAACGCACAACCTGTGATATTTCAATTATATAACAAAATATAATGCGGAGTAGAAATAACACAGACACCAAAATTTTGTGTACGAGGAAACCGCAAATGTAGAAAAACCCCGGGACCTAGTCCAGATTGAACACACACTATATTAAGCCGCTACAGACACTAGCCTACTTCAAACTAACTTCAGTCTGGACTGTAGTTGAACCCCAATAATTCTCACACTGATCCAAGGTACAGTTATGCTCCTACGTATCTGATCCCAGCAGGATACTACGCACTTGATTCTCTTAGCTGATCTCACCCACAACTAAGAGTTGCTACGACCCAAATTCGAAGACTTTAATAAACAAATCTGTATCACACATAAAAGTATACGGTAATAGATAAATCTGTCTCCCACGAATATACCTACGAGTTTTGTTCCATATTTTGATAAATCAAGGTGAACAGGAACCAATTTATAACCCGGACTTATATTCCCGAAGAACAGCCTAGTATTATCAATCACCTCACAATAATCTTAATCGACGCGGCGAATGAAGATATTGTGGAATCACAAACGATGAGACGAAGATATTTGTGACTACTTTTTATCTTGCCTATCGGATATATCAATCTCAAGCCAATCATTATGATTGTACTCGTACGATAGAAACATCAAGATCAGATCACACAACTACAATAAAGTAGTATCGGTATGGCTTCACAATCTCAATGAAGTTCTTAAGTCGTTAACCTGGTTTAGAGAAGAAACCAAAGGTTAAAGGAGAATCGACTCTAGCTTACACAACTAGTATCACACGTAAGGTGTGGGGATTAGGTTTCCCAGTTGCTAGAGTTCTCCCTTATATAGTCTTTCAAATCAGGGTTTTCAATCAATGTTAGCTTGGTAACAAAACATTCAATATTCACCGTTAGATGAAAACCTGATTAGATTCAAGCTAATATTTCTCAACCGTTAGATAGAAAACTTATCTTGTTACACACAAATGAAATGCACGTTTCTAGGCTTGTGTAACTGTACCCAAACATGTACATTTGTTGGTTCAACAATAGTTAACCAAATGGTTAGCCATATGAGCAATTTCACATCAACCATATTTTTCTTCACCATAACTAGTTCAAATGACTCAAATGAACTAGTTAGAGAGTTGTCCAATTGCTTGGATCTTATGTAACTACATAAGACACAATCGAAGCAAAAACGATTTGATTCACTCGAATCAGTTCATGAACTTTATAGCCACGGTTTGCAAAAGCATTCCTTAGTTTATATAAACATGAGTTCAAGAACAATCGTCTTTAGATATAACCAACTCAAGTTCGTGGACTGGGTTCGCGGACTTAACTTCCCGGAAGGAGTTCACAAACTCCAGTAGATTTTCTCGGGTCGAGAACTTCCGCGGTTCATGGACCGAGTTCACGGCTCTTGTTCCGGTTCTCTTGATCAACAAAGTTCGCAAACTTTGGTTAAGGGAATAAGGACTTATACATATATGTGTATCCACAACAATGCTTATATCCACCAATGGTTATATAATCTAAACTCTCATTTCAATCATTGAAGCATTCTTAGAGGATGTTATATATTTGTTATTCACAAACTATTTCTCGTCAAAGCAATTTTCAAAGTGACTGAAACATAACATGACTTTCGTCACTAGGTAAAGATGAATTTGTCTAAAGTGAGAGCTTAGCAACACATATTTCGAGAAATAGATAGGCGAGATAAACTCGGCTCGAAATACCAAATGTGAATAATCAAAGTCTATATAGCAAAATGACTTTTGTCTAAAGATAGGAGATAAATAGACTTTTGAGTGATAGATAAGTTCAAGTCTCCACATACCTTTTAGTCGATGAAGTTCCACCAGTTCCTTGAGCAGTCCTTCGTCTTGTATGATGATTGCCATGGAGTTCTTGAGCTCAACTACACTTTTTATCCTAGTCTGAGACCTTAGCTATAGTATACTAGAAATCAAGACTTATAGTTTTGATCACTAACATTGACAAACATGCTTGAGATAGCAACGCATGCGAGTTCGACCGAGTAATGCTCTAACAATCTCCCCATCTGTCAATTTTAGTGACAAAACTATCAATACATATGGAATACAAAAATAAATAAATAAACTTTTGTAGCTCCTATTCCACATGTCTAATCTTTAACATTACTCGAAATCTTCGTCACTTCCAAGTACTCCAATGATCCCAAAGGTTGTAATTTCAAAGATCATCGTTGTTGAAAATCCGTAGCTATAACAATGAGAAAACATAATTCTCGATCATTGTTATACGGTGTCATAGTATCATTACACAAAGATCAAAGTTCACTTGTATCACAACTTTGACAACAATACTATGGTGATATGTATCACTCCCCTTAGTCAATACTCCATCTCATATGGAAACCACTCCCCCTTACATAATGATCCGAAAACCATATGTATTTGTAGTGTGAACTACATATTAATTCTCCCCTTTTTGTCAATAAAATTGGCAAAGGTACAAGAACGGGATCCTAATGAAATTTCCGAAAGAGACATTTCATGACCAAAAGAAGGCACATATCATCTTATTTAGATGCAATCATAAAGCCAAAGCTAAATGCATTCATCAAGGAGTTTAAAGATACAAGATAACCCCTACAAAGATTTGGCAATTAAGCACAAGTTAAATTAAGAACTCTCCCCCATAATATGTCATTCCCGAGAGAACAACAAGAGCGACCTTAATTTCAAGATAGAAAAGATGGATTTCTTTGGACATAACAAATCACATACAAGTATGAATTTGAATCCAAAGTACTCAATTAAATTAACCACAAGAGAACCTATGATTAATTTAATCGTAAATGCTCAACATAAGTGAACTTATGGAGACTCAAAAAATACTCAATTAGATTAATCACAAGAGATCCCATAATTAATCTAATCGGAATACACAACCAAACTAATCACAAAAGTAATCAATTTAATTGGTCATGCTCGACATAAGAGAACTTACGGAGCAACAACTAAATAACCAAACAAGGATGATTAATTTAGTTGAATATGCTCGACACAAAGTATCTCACGAAGCAACGACTAAGCCAAAGAATAACTCAGTCGATAGAGCTCATCATAAGACAACTTATGGAACAACACAGTATATACACAAAATTGTGGATCGGAGATCGACCTAATACTGTGGAATAAGCAAGGACTCATTCTATTTTCCATCACCATTTGCACAATGACATACAACAGACATAATCCTTATAAACAAAAGATTTTAACCTATCTTCCATCAATAATTGACATAATAGGCTTAACTTTTGTATTTGTCAAAAGTCCATTCATTCTTTTATCAATACATGCATATCGACTTACGAAAGACTTTACTTTTGACAAGGTATGGGACAATCATAGTTCACGGACGCAAACACACATATCCCATAACAAATTGCAATATATAAAATCATAAAGATTAATACTGCAAAAATCATCTTCCAAACAATTTTAGAATTTAAACAAATAAACCTAAAAACATAGAGATGAAAACGTTGGACATAGCTATGTGAAATCACAATAATGGCTATTCCAAACTCTAGTTATTCTTCTAAAAAGAACAAGAAAAATAGAAGACTTACTAGGCAAACTAAATCAAAAGGACTCCTATGCCAAAACCGGACACGAACTAAAGTCAAACAGAGGGTTCATGATGCTCATGAGTCTTGAGGTCTTCGAGCTTGCGAGCGACAACATCTTTAGAAGAAATTTCTTCATTGAGAAGGTCTTTATCTAGTGCTTTTATGAGACCAAGGTCAGTAGTAACCTTTTCTAACTCAGTTCTTAACACAGTAAGACTCTCAAAGGTATCAACAAGCTTAAGTTTTTCTTCCTCGTAATATTTAAGAAAATCATGAACCACTTCAGCAGAGATAATCTCCTCTTTCTCAACATCCTCATGTGTGTAGGCAAAGTAACACGAGGCATTGGGATGATCATCTTCAACAAGAGTTCTTTTCTTCCTCCCTTTGGACTCAAAACCAATACCTTTAGCAAGAAAGCCTCTAGCAAAACCACAAGCTCGTGAAGAGGAAGACATTCTTGACATATCAAAATAACCCAGAGTATGCAAACGTGACTCAAAGGTTTGGTATTTAAAGGTTTCTTAGGGAAGAAGGTTTTTAGGGTTTTCAAACAGTTGACTCGTACTGGAACATGGGTATCTGTGCGAATGCAACTTGACTCGGAAGAAAAAATATTTAAAACTAAAAGTTTTGCTACATGAAAATTCATAAAGGGCTCAATAAATTTCATAACTTCAGAAAAGTAATTTAGAGCACAAATGTAGCAGGCACAAAAGCTGCAAAAAGAATTGCATTAACAGAGAGGAACGATACTCGGTACACCCAATACTTTATAGGCAATATTGTCCGCAGACACTAGTTTAGCTATAAACGATAAGAAAATAGCTTGACTAAGCAGAACACCAATTTGCCAAAGTATACCTGATTTTTTACACTTTTTGCTCAACATGATTTTTATGAGCAAGTTCCTAGCCCTTGTGATTAATTAGAACAAGTATGAGCTCCGGGCTCATTAGGAGAATTGTTTTTATGATCGAGTCTCTTTTTCCTTCTGAATCTAGAGAGGGATCCCTTTTGATGTGAGAAATTATCATAAAACTTACTGTCATCAAAATACGAGACATAGTTTGAGTTATTACCAGAAGAATTTTGACTTGAGGAGGATGACAACCTGTCGACAATTTCTTTATACCCTTCAATTATCTTTATGAGGTTAATTCTCACATCATCAATTTTTATTCTTTCTCCTGGAATTTCATTCACATCAAGGGTAATGTTGTTTCCGGAGGAAACGACTTGATCTTTCCTTAGACGATTCTTGTTAAGACTTCTGTTCATCTTTAGAGCATTTGAGGAACTCATCAAACTGACCTTCCTGGTAACATACACAAGGTAAGTACGAAAACCAACTGGTTTAGACATACGAATGTCAGTTACACTTTTGAGAATTAAGTCTAAGGTGTGTTGAAGTTAAACCAAGAAGTTTTTATTCAACCTAGAGTTTCTCTTTTGTTTATCAGAGCCTTTTGCATCGCAAAAGAGGCATACTTTCTGATCACAAGAGTGATTAGACAAAGTAGTCTTAACAACCTCGTTAGGAGATTTCTTCCTTCCATGTGATGTGGAACATCCTTGATCAATGGGGATTTCAGACACATCTTTTGTGAGTGGAAAGGATTCCGATTTTACTTCTAGAGCTATAATATTTTTAGTCGTAGCAGGAGTACTTGGTATATTAGACTGCTTAGAGCATCCTTGAATAGGGAGTTTACTCAAGCCATGTTATATTTCCAAAGCATCCTTTTTGAGGCTAGCCTCAAGAGACATACATGAAGAATGATCTTCAGTATTTTCTTTGAATTTACAGTCTCTTACTACACCAACGAGAACTTCGACATGATGTTTTAACCGATTAAATCTATCAGCTTGGATTCTAGCAAAATTTAGAATCAACTAACTCTCTTCAGTTATTTCCCATTCATTTAGAGAGATAGACTCTTTTGAAGGGTAATCGAAAAAACACATGTCGGAGCCTGTCTGTCTTGTTTGAACACGAGGTTCATCTATCTTTGAGATTGAACAATCTTTTTCTTTAATAGAAATAGACGAGACAGAACTTTTATTTCTGGTGACGCTTTTATCAGAGATACTACTCATGTCCATAGAGTCAGATCGCTACAAACACATACTTGTAAGGTCTTGAACGTGTTTGCCTGCTCTGATACCAATTGAAAAAGCGGGGGTACAACAACCCCACCCAATATTTCGCTTAACAATCTGTATGGACAAACTCCAATATACTTTCTAGAGAATCAACTAGACAGTCAGACTCAATATAGATAAAAAGTATATAAAAGAGTTTATATCTCAATCTCTCGATTTGATATATACTCAAGCAAATAGAAATATGTGAGTCTTTATCAAATACTAGGGAGATAACTTGGATGGTACCAAAGACCAATATCCAAGTGTCAATCAATTTAAATCAACAACCAAAAAGTCGGATATTCTAATTGATTGAACAACGCACAACCTGTGATATTTTAATTATATAACAAAATATAATTCGGAATAGAAATAACACAGACACCAGAATTTTTTTAACGAGGAAACCGCAAATGCAGAAAAACCCCAAGACCTAGCCCAGATTGAACACACATTGTATTAAGCCACTACAGACACTAGCCTACTTCAAACTAACTTCGGTCTGGACTGTAGTTGAACCATCATCTGGAATCAGTCCATTCTTCCTAATGGCAACAGCTGCGACTCACCCAGCTCCCAGTCACCAACTCATCACCTGTATCATTTCAGTTCAAGCAGCAGCATCTCAATAGCACAGCTCAAGCTTGCATTGTAACATCACAAAACTGCACCTGCAATTTCTAGTCATTCCTTCTCAGGCAAACACAAACATTCACTCCATTTCAACCACCATCTGAATTGCAGCTCCAAAAATCTGTCAATGACCTGCAACTCCAGCTCCATCCATTTTGACCATGGCAGCAACACCCTTCCTGTTACTTCAACTCCACCTGATGCTCAATAGCAACTACAGCTTCAGTAGCATGACAACATCACAAACCATTTATGTGTCACTGTCTTAGTAAATCTCACCGGAAATGGCTCAAATTTCAACCCACTACAGATCTATCTCAAGTTACAAACCACCATATGAACACAAGAACAAACCCCAATTCAAGAACCCTAACCTTCATTTCATCTGAACTTCTGATTCTTCTTCTATCTCGTTATCCAAACACAGAGTCACTACAAACCCATCTCTTCCTCTTCCATCTCTGATTCATTTCAGATCCCATCATCAATTCCTGCTCGATCTTAATTTATCGATTTCAGATCGGAACTTATCTTAACAACAATACCACCTTCATCTTCCCCATTGCCAGGCTCCATTGCAATATCAACGAAACAGCCTTCAATCGCCACCAGTTCAACAATCTCAGATGGATTCTCTCTTTCTTGGAGTGATAATGGAGCCGCCATGGACTCTCCTCTGAGTTGGGGATTGAATGATTGAGAAATCATTCTCTCAATCCCAGGTGTTGGTAATAGCCATATTAGCTAGAAGCACCCAGACATATGATAAGGGATACCCGGAACTATTCTTCCTTGTACTGTCAGCTTTGGGGAACTGACAAGTTTAATCTTTGATTTTGCTCATAACTTCCTCATATGGAACCGGAATGGCCTCGTTCTTTCGCCGATAGCTTCTCCTTTCCGCTCTCGTCACCATGATGAAAAATAAATCCAATATTTGAGCAAGTTTCACTTCTTTTCGCTCGAATGACTCCAAAGTACCTAAATAACTCAAAAGTAAACATAAGATACATAATTTACAAGAAAAGTAGCAAAGAAAGCATAAATACTAGTTATAGAATTAGGTGTTTTAGACACCTATCATGAAGCTCCAGACTGCTGAAACCGATTTGATCGTGGATTTCGTCCTCCGCATCGTCGACCACCAGCTTTCGCACCGCGTGCCTATACCGCTCATACTGGATTGTTGCCAACTCCTCTATGGACTCCTGACAGTGGTGCTACAGATCATATAACTAATGCTCTTTCTCGTCTTCACTTTTCAAATGAGAACACTGGTCCTGATCAGATTAAGATGGGTAATGGTTCTTCTATTCCAATTTCCAATGTTGGATCCTCTGTTTTGGGTACTCCCAGTCATAAGTTACAACTTCGTAATGTTCTCTATGCACCACAAATTTCTCATAATCTCTTATCATTTTCTCACCTTACTACCGATAACAATGTCTTATTTGAATTTCATCCGACTTTTTGTCTTGTGAAGGATCGATGCACCGGGAAGGTCCTTCTTCGTGGCAGTAGGAGGGGTCGTCTCTATCAACTTGATGCTTTTTCTAAGTCTCCTAAAGTTTGCATAGGGGAACGTGCTAGCTTACAAGACTGGCACTCTAGGTTGGGACATCCAATGATGCGTTCAGTTCAGAAGTCGTATCTCGCCACTTCCGGTTTTCAGTCAGACTATTAAGTTTTGTTCATCTTGTCATGAACATAGGAGTCATAAGTTACCTTTTCATCCTAGTAAAACTATTTATTTGAATCCATTAAATTTAATTGTCTCGGATGTATGGGGACCCTCTCATATTTTATCTAATGAAGGATACAAATATTATATAATTTTTATTGATGCGTTTAGTCGTTTTACTTGGATGTTTCCTGATTTAAGATTTTTCTTAGTTTTCGTAGTAGTAATTAAGATTCGTTCTCTCAGACTTGCGAAGATTAAATTTAAAGGTTTAAACAAAAGCAAAAATAATAAACAAAAGCGAGAGTCACTGGATCTAGGATTCCACCGCATTCATATTAATAGGTTCAATTATTATTCTTCAACAATTATCGCTCAATAAACAAAACAACAAGGACTCTTATTTTTGCCAATGTAGATTCTCCAAACATTAGTTATAAATCGTAAGCATGGGCCATCAAACATCTAAGCAAGCATGACCCATCTAATAAAATGATAACTAATTTTTTCAAATCCTAATTCTATTTTAATTAGTGCAAAAGTCATATAAAGAATTAATTAAAATTACCCACGTATGAAATTCGGCTTCCTCCGTCGACCCAGTGTAGGGGTTTAGCTACTCATATTGTAGACACTCTCAAAAGATTTTTTATAGCTCAAATGGTGCTTACAATGAAGAAAATGGAATAAATATTGAAAACCGGGTGTTTGCAACGTTTATAATTGTTGCAAAACACTGTTACAGAGAACGATAATTAAGAACCACATTGCTTGGTGTCTGTCGCTCACGCTCTGCACGATCGGGCAAATCGTTTACGATGTACCATGAACGACTGTCTTCTGTGCGTCGTTGTTCTTCGTGTTCTTCCTTCACAGCAGCAGCAGCAGAATTCTCTGCAACTCGATTTTCTAAGCTCTGTAATGCTCCCCCATCACTCGATATCCTTTCTAATCAACTCCAGCATCTTATATAGTAGCACAGTACCAAGAATACTCCACCATAACTGCGAATAATCCTCAAATAAATTCATTAATCTTTTCCGCCAGCCACAGGAAATAATTCCTTTTTATAACTTCTTCACACGTTCACTGCAGCTCTACACACTCTAACTCGCTGGAAACTTGTCTCAGATGAAGTTGAACACGCTGTGGCTCAAGAAAACCTTCCAAAGATAAAGAAAAATCCCTAAAATAACTCACGGGAATATGTTGCCCTGTTTTCTCTTAATCCACGTAACATCCCTATTTTCTCGAAACAAAGGGGCTTACCAATCTCGTTTCAAAGAACACATGCCTAATCCAACCGGTTTCGTGCTTTAGTCTCGACTTAAACTCCACACAAATCCCAAAAAAACTTTTCCTGGATAAACCCGAGAATGAATAACGGCCCAGATTTTCTTCCAGCGGTGATTCCAATCAATTCTAATCAAATCAAAACTCGTTACCAGGCCTGTTAAGCTCAGTCAAAAACTTCCCAAACAAATTTAGCCATTGAGTCTCCTTCAATCGTCTCCAAATGCAAACCCTAAAATCTGTTTTTCCCATGAACCAAGTTTCCCGCCTTTTTTTTTCAGTTTTAATCTCTTACTTCAAATCACCATTCTAGACAATTTTAATCCAATCAAGCGATCATACCAGTCCTGTTTAGGTTTAAGGAAGATGCCTATTCAATTTCAGCACTTTAGTCTCACTCGAACACCTCCAATTCTCAAATCCTAATTCTGCACTTATTTTCCCGCCAAAATTTGAAATTCAAACGAAGAAGATGACTGCCCCTTATCCAATCCGGGAGTGCGAATAGCAATTAGGGTGCCCCTTATCCAAAATTGAGAGTCCGAATAACAAGAGTCCCCCGGGGTACAAAAACCACTTTTCGAGCAACTTTTTCCATAAGAGCTTATTTGACAAAAACACCTACAAACAAGTTTATTAGTGATAAAATGAGGCCCAGCTAATGTATTTATGGGTGAAAATGCGTCACACTTTCGTGCTCATCATTTCCTATGTCTCAAAAGTCTGATGTCTTCTCTATATTTTTTTTTTGTTTCAAAAGCATGTTGAAAATCTCTTTAACAGAAAAATTAAAATTTTTCAATCTGATAATGCACTTGAGTATCGCAAACTTACTCCGCATCTTCAGAAACTTGGTATTTTTCATAGATTTTCATGTCCACACACTTCTGAACAAAATGGTTTAGTAGAATGCCCGTCATCGTCATATTCGGGAAACTATGGGCTTACAATTTTAAACATGGCTTCTGTACCATCCTCATATTGGTATGATTCTTTTTAAACTGCTTGCTACTTGATGAATCGTGTTCCTTCCACTTCTCTTAATAATTCATCGCCATATGCCGCTCTTTTTGGTTGTCCGCCCGATTACACTTCTCTTCGTGTTTTTGGTTGTTTATGTTACCCTTACCTACGTCCGTATAGGTCTTATAAAATGGAGCCTCTTTCCTCTCCATGTGTGTTTATTGGTTATAGTCCATCTCAAAATGGCTATACGTGTCTTCATATTCCTACGGGTCGTAGTCATGTAAGTCGTCATGTTGTGTTTGATGAGACTACCTTTCCCTTTGCATTACCTTCACCGGCATCAACTCCTTCTCAGGTAACTTCTACTTCACCCCTTTGTGTTTCATCACCACCTGTCTTGGTTTCTCGTTCTGCTACATCTCAGTTCCTGCCAAATAGTGCACCTCCCATTGGTTCACATAATGTCCGGCATTCTGCAACAATGGATCAGTTCTCATCAGTTCCTATTGGTTCAAATAACATCAGTCACCGACAGCTTTGTGACAACGTTTTTTCCCCACCTGCTACTGTGTCTTCGTCTACACCAGCTGCTTCACCCACTACGTCAGCTACTGCTTCACCCACTACGTCGGCTACTGCATCCCCTACTACGTCAGCTACCACACCTGTCACTATATCAGTTACTGCACCGGCTACCATACCTGCCACTACATCAGCTGCTACACCTGCTACCGTATCTGCACCTACTACTGTGTCACGCCTGCATTGTTCGACTCTCTTTGGACAGCCATGCTCGGTTCCACATTCAACTCATACCACGATTCACGGTCCCCGCTCCCCAAGAACATCCAATGATAACTAGAGCCGGGATGGCATTTTTAAACCCAACTCCAAGTATGCCCTGGTATGTAATTCTCTTCGCGAACCCACTTGTATTTTAGAGGCTCATAAAGATCCAGTTGGCGCATCTCCTCGGATGATGAGATCAATGCATTGCTTCGTAATGGTACTTGGACATTAGTACCATATCATCCTTCTATGAACGTTATTGGGTGTAAATGGGTGTTCAGTATCAAACGAAAGCCTAATGGTAAAATTGAACGTCGTAAATCTCGCTTGGTTGCCAAAGGATATAATCAACAAGAAGGGATAGATTTTTCCGAAACGTTTAGTCCGGTTGTTAAACCTTGAACTATTCGTCTTATTCTTACATTGGCTCTATCTTCCAATTGGCTTATTCATCAACTTGACGTGCAAAATGCTTTCTTACATGGTGAACTTCAAGAAGAGGTATACATGAAACAGACCTCAAGGTTATGTTGATTCTCGATTTCCTACGCATGTTTGCAAGTTACATCGATCACTCTATGGTCTTAAACAAGCTCCTCGTGCGTGGTACCATCGACTTAGTACTTTTTTATTACAAATTGGGTTTATCACTTCCAAATGTGACTCATCTTTATTCATCTACAATGGTTCGTATAGTACTATTTATTTGTTGGTATATGTGGACGATATTATTGTTACAGGTTCCAACTCTACTGTATTAAATCCACTCTTGATAAATCTGCAACAAGAATTTGCAATTAAAGATCTTGGACAATTGTCTTATTTTCTTGGAATTGAAGCAATTCGCACTTCTTGAGATTGTTTCTTTCTCAACAAAGGTATGCTCATGATCTTCTTATTCGGGAAAAATGGATGGTGTTAAACCTATTCAAACACCACTAAGTACTTCGGTGACATCTCTTCGATCGTAGTACCTTATTATCTCGATGCTCTTGAATATCGTAGTATTGTTGGTGCCTTACAATATTTGACATTTACTCGTCCTGATTTGGCGTATGCTGTTAATAAAGTATGTCAATTTATGCATGCACCAACTGTTTTTCACTGGAGTCTGGTAAAACGTATACTCCGTTATCTTAAAAATACGTCTACATTTGGTATACTTCTTCGACCATCTCCTTCTATACAGTTATCGTTTGCTGCATATACTGATTCAGATTAGGCTAGTTATCTTGAAGATCGTCGCTCTACTAGTGGTTATTGTATTTACTTGGGTGGTAATATTATTTCTTGGAGTGCTCGTAAGCAGAAAACAGTATCTCGTTCTAGTACTGAAGCAGAATATAGGGGACTTGCTATTGCTACTGCTGAAATTATGTGGATACAATCACTTCTGAAAGAACTTTGTGTTTCCACTCAATCACCTCCTGTTCTATGGTGTGACAATCTTGGTGCAACTTATCTCACTGTCAAAATTATATTTCATGCAAGAACAAAGCACATTGAGATTGACTATCATTATGTTCGTGATCAAGTTGCTTCAAAACTTCTTGATGTCAGGTTTATTTCCTCTAAGGATCAGATTGCGGATATATTCACAAAACCATTATCCAGGGATCGTTTTTCTCTTTTACGGTTCAGGATAACCCATTACGCTTGCGGGAGGGTGTTAACACTATGATAACGTGACCAAAGTTAGCCATGATTAAGAGTTTCTTTATTTTGGAATTGTTTGTATTTTAGGAAATATGTTAGCCTGTAGTTCAAGCCAAGTTTGTATATATATATCCTATGTATGCTCACGTTTTAGATATACCAATACAGTGAATAAAATATGTCTTCTTCTTTACCTGTTCTGTTCTTTAAGTTAACCCAAATCTAATTAGTTTTGTCTTGCCTGTGTCGTGTCGGTCTTACCTGGTAAAACAGATGAACAACAAAATTAGGTATTCTATCACTCGATCATAGTCATTTCACCTGTTTCGGTTTCCATTGCTACCTTGTTTAGCCCTTTCCTTAGCCTTGAGACCCATAATGAACTCTTCAATTCTTGCTTTCAGCTCACCATCCGGGATAAGCATATCTTGAGTAAGATGAGAACAGTTGAATGGATCGCCCTGTGACAAGACAGGGCAAATAACCGAACTAAGAAACAAGAATATCTTCGGAAGGTTAAACAGTAGAGAGAAGTAATGTGTAACGCAGTACGTTGTCATTTCTTCAGAGACAATGTGTTGCATTTTCCATAAATTTTCACTATGTCATACCCGACTAAGCATATAGAGAAAATCAAAGATCGGAAAAAAGATAGAATCTAAAACTCTTAACTAAAAGAACTTACTTGAATTGGGTCCAAGAATTCATCAGGTATCTCTCCAAGGGTAGCTGCCTCTGCGTCCATTGCCTCTGAAGCTGCGAGTTTTGCTTTGTTGCGGAGCTCAAGAAATTCTTGTATCATCCTACTGTCCTGACCTATCCTATGTAGTATTGCTGCTGCAGCGGTGAACAACTACAATGGAAACTAAAAGTGTTATGCTGATTCAAATCAAATATATGTTCAGGAAGAGGAACAGGATTTTTTTGATGAAAAAACACTTTATATTACTACAGAACTGGCAAGAAACACTGAATCTGACAGAGATGGAGATGACTTGTTTCAATCTGCTCATTGTATTATCAATCATCCTTCGAAATTACAGGTGGAAACATATTTTCGCTGTCTCCCAGGTGAAAACTTCCACAAGTGAGTTTATGAGACGCAATGAGTTAAATCTCAACGATCTTTCGAAAGAATAGGCACTTAATCGAGCAAAATAAATAAATAAAAATTGGCACTTGATCTGTAAACTAAAAAGCAAGGCAATATCTTTGGTCGGATCTCGTACTTCTCGGGGTCCTTTAGGGTAATGATCTCCCTTGAGAGCCCCCAAGTTGTAGCAAAAAGTAATTTAGCATACTTGCCACTCTTTTAACTGTTTGGCTGCTTGTTGCAGACATTCCAAAGTTACATACCAATACTTGGGTCATCCAATAGGAGCATCTTCTAGAGATAAGAAAACTGCATATTAAAGTGGTAAGGCAGGGGATGCACTGACTAATGGAGCTTGTTGTCCTTGCTAGGTGAATCGCTCACTCTCTGACTTTGGTTCTTTTTTCCTATTGTTTCCATTCAAGGAAAGTTCCATGTTCATGGCAATATCTAGATCCTGGATTGCATCTGCCATCCCTCTCCTATACCATGCCCACAGTGATGACAGAGTTATGAATCAAATTTTTGGTTTGTGTGGGGACAGTGGAAATCACCCCTTGTTGAAAAAGCATTTATATCAGTAAAATTTTACAATACAGCCATAGAATCTGTGCCAATATGGACTTTAGGAAGCTGATGCTTAAAGAGCAAGCTTAAAACCAAATCAGCTCCCTGCTTAAAGAGCAAGATTAAAACCAAATCAACATCATAGTAACAGGGCTAGAACCCACCTATAGCTGCAGCAACAGGCACTGTTTCTTATATTAGCACTGAAACCCCCAGAGGTGTCCCTTTTTCACCCATCTATGTTCATAACTTCATCCTTAGCAGGATAAGCTATGAACTCCTCCTTCACCAAACTGCAGGTAACATTCCACCTCTGCACGAACTCCCTCGCAGCAACTTCAATCATACATCAGCAGTAATAAGATGAAGCAGTATACAACACTTCCTTTCCTCTTATACATATCCATAACAATGTCAATAAACAAGAAAGTTTAATAAATAAAGACCATGAATTTCCTGTCAAAATACCATACATATTCCTTCAAAATACTTAAAGGTTTGGAACATCAATGATACCCGACTTATGAGTATTCGGTGGGAGTAAAAAAAAAAGGTGTTGTTATTACAGACCATTTTGATAATAGAAAAAGCAAAGGTAAGTTTCATAAGTACAGACCAGTCAAGAATTAAACGTAGCTGTGTCTGAGAGAAAACTAATTGAACCACCAGGACTTCTTGAACCTCGTCTCCTACATAGTTGCTGTCAAAAAGCCTAGCCGCCATTACTGGGGTAAAGTGGCAGGTGTTTCATCAGTATACCAGGTAATGATTGATATACATACCACTAAACAAGTAGGCGCAACATGATAAAGCATACTTGTTCCAGAGAAAAAGCTGACAGCAATCAACTGACCCACAACCATCTCAGCATACGTCTTGAAGATAAGTTGAGTAACGCCTGAAGCATCGTGGTGGAAGCAGAGACATATGATGCATAATACTGTGATGGCAATCGCACAGCCAAAGTAGAGGAAAGACCCTGATAGGTATGTAATCCATGCCAATATTCTGACAAGGACCTGGAAGAAACAATTCTCATACACATAGAGTATCCAGGTCCCAATTCTGCTTTCCCGCAGGTTTTTGGTACAGTCTTCCATGTCCCTAGAGCATGCCTCCTTAGAGCGCACCTCCAGACATAACTGCACACTCGCAGCAGTAAGATAGAACCCCAAGTGAGCTATCAGCAACCAGAGGAGTGCGGAGAAGATCCAGCCAAGTGCATGCCCACCATCCATAATTTCAGGTAAGTAAGAGAACCCTGGAAAAAGTCCTAAAGGAATAGAAGCGAACAGAAAAAATTTCAAAATCCACACCGCCTCCGAAGAGGTGGCGCCATCAGAAATTCTCCAATTGCAGAAAACCTTATCAATTGCATGTTTCTCTGCAACAAAACAAACATTGTTATCAAAAACTGGAACATTCTCATAACCCAAAATATTTTCTCTACAATCCCTGTATCAAAACTCTACCCGGTATGGATACAGTGACTCGGAAAGTAAATAGAGCACACAAGACTCTGTAATGAAAAGCAGATGCCACATGGTGACTCAATAAAGGGAGAATAGATAGACATTGCAGACATGAGTTATACACAGTAGAGGGAGACCTGCATTACAGATGCGACATGGAAACCGGAAACACAGAGAGATTAGCCTTAGGTATCATTAAAAGTTGTATTATGACGGTATTAGTGGGAACAATAGTTTGTGTTTCTAGTTCGACAACTATAATTGCTGTTACTGCTGCAGCCATCTTAAAAGAACTTAGGTATCAAGGAATAAATTTATGTCTTGGTGAAATTCTGCATTATATTTGGTATGATTTTATTGTGAACCAAATGTCAGTTTCTAAAGTATCAGAATTAAGGAATTACATATTCGGGAGGAAGGTGGCCGCTTCCCATCGCTCCGATCAACATCGCCATCGCAAAGCTCTAAAACAACTTGAAAAACATAAACATAATCAGAATCAGTATCATCATATCAAAACAAGCATTCTAGATAGCAGAGAAATCCAAAGAAGAAGAAAAGTGGCCCAAAATATCAAAATGTTTTTGTGTCACGCAAACATCGATTACTAAGTCTCTTATGAAGATTTTAGAGAACTAATATAGTAGAAGAGATCTGTATACTGGATTAAGCAAATAGCAAAATTATCTGAAGAAGAATTTAAGTTACCTGTAAAGAAATTGTCTGTGTATTTTTCTTTCTTCACGCACAATACTTATCAATTTGTGGGTTCTTCTCTCTCACTGAGAAAAAACAGTTGATGAGATCCCAAGAAGATCACTTAAAATGGAGTTGAAGAGATTTTAATGAAACTAAAAGTAGCAGAAGAAATTTTGCATTCAAGAATAAGCAAATACAAATATCTTCAAAGAAGAATCGAAGTTACCTTGTTGATGATTTCTAAGGTGTTGTTATTATTCACCCCCGATGCTTGTTCTTCTCTCAATACCTGGTTCTTCTTCTGCTCTCACTGAGAAAGAAGAAGAAAAAGTTCGTACTACACAGAGAGAGGGAAGAAAGAAAAAACGGGTTTTGACAGCTAGCGGACGAGCACGATAGAGAGAGAGAGAGCAGATTCTGTTACGGATTTCAGTCTGTATTTTATTTTTGTTATTGCTATAATTTGGAGTCCGAGTTGCTTGTGCTTGTATATTTGCACCCCCAATGAAGACAAGTTGGGTACACACACAACACACAACTAGTCAGCTTGTTTGCGACATATTTTTTTTTTTCTTCTGGAAAGGGAATGGTTATATTAGACAAGAAAAATCATTTAGTCCTTCTGATGTAATTTTTCTCTCTTCTCCGCGAATCGGTGACACAGATGAGTTAACTCAATATCATCCAAATTTTTCATAATCTATTAATTTTACGTGCATTCTTTCATCTTTCAATGCATTATTCATCAGTTCTACCATAACTTTAAATCATTTGCATCTATTATTTTAGTTCTTTTATTCACATTAATCAGCATTTCTTTTTCTTTGTTTGCTTCATGTTTATTATGAAAAACTAATCTTATTCCTGTTTTTCTCAATATGTGTTTACAACTTCTTATGTCTCTAATGGCGTTTGCATATCTGTTCTTTGTGATTGATGCGTTTGCAGAGCTAGTTATATATCATTTGATTAAAAAGTTTGTTTGTGATGATAGCATTGGGAAGAGTTTGAAGAAACGAAGAATCCACACCGATCCACTGATTCAAACTTACCATAAACCCCGCCTGTGTAATTTTTTAAATTTTCCAAAATTCAAAACAATCAGTTACAAAACAGCAGTCTGTTACCTCTTTCTCGACTGGTCTTTAGCTAATATCCCATGTTACCATATTAAGGTAGATCTTCATTCAAACAAAATAAAAGATAATTATCTTATTTTATACGATAATATTTATTCACACAGCAATTTCAATCCCAACCTTTATAACCATTTGCTTTACACAGTGCCCTTTCCTAAACCTCCTTGCATCACCCTAGAATAGATCAATATTTTCTCATGGAAGGTGAAGGTAGTGAACCTATTTCAAATATTACCAATAAGTTCAAACAAACCATGCTTGATTAAGAAGATACTAATGAAGTTGTTATCTGCAAATATGAGGATGCTGAAGATAAGAAGAAAACAACAACTTGGAAGCCTCTGTTATAGGCAAAGTTATTGTTGAAGGCTGTATGCGTGTTGCAACTGTGGAAAAATGGATAGGCTTCACTTAGCCTTTCATTACTCCTGAGAATCTTAGAATTATAGAAGTCGATCCAAACACGGTGATTTTCAAGTTCAGTAACTGGGTTCTCCTCAATATAGTGATTAATGAGAGGCCATAGAGTATTAACAAACAACTTCTGGTGGTTCACGATTATATCCTAGACATGGTTTACACTGAAAAACACTGGGGTTTCCAACAATTCTGGATTCAATTGAGAGGATTATTACCAGAGCATATGAATGTTGTTGTTGTTACCAAGATTGGAGAAATAATGGGAGAAGTGATTAAGATTCAACCAGCTGATGCTATTCCTATAGGCAGTGACCCAGTTAAGGTTTGTGTCAACATTGACCTTACCAATTCACTAAGAAGAGGTGTGAAAACTATCTCTAATGCTCGCATGACTCGATGGATAAAATTTTATTTTGAACGACAACCCAGTGGCATATGTATAGACTGCTATGTCAGTAAGCACTGCAAAGTAGCTTGTAAAGATACTTCAAATTTCCTACTCAAATATCATGAGAAGCCATATTTTTTTGGCAAGGCAAACAATATTAGTAAAGTATTGTTCCTCTCTCGTTTTCAAAAGCTCCAGCTGCTAGGATGAATCAAAAGAACTATGTTAAGTCTGCAGTCTTTGTTCCTCCTAAAGATGGAGTTTCAGTCAATATGGATTTTCTTCTAAAAGAAACAACTGCGGATGTTAGTGAGGAATCTACCAGACTTGGTAAAAGGCATAGAGTGATGCATAGTCCTAACAATTATCAAGATAAAGATGATGCTGCCTCTTCTGCTTCCAACAATGATATCAACACAAACATTCAAACAGCTCAAAGAGTCACAAATGGAGACAATGAAGTTGTGAATGCAGAAAAGGAAAATCAGGTAAACCCTAATTACATCACTTTAAGTCAGCTAAATTTTTTTATTCAGCATAAAATTGATAGTCATTTTTTCATAAGTCATCACATTTATTTCAATTGGAATTTATTGCTTGTTCCATGCATAAACAATCTTTCACGTACTATTCATGCATGCACATTTAATACTCATTTGTGTTGCTACCACTCTACCCATTTCATCAATTTTTCTCATTTCTTTCAGCTTTGTCCCTTCACAGTGGTAATCATGAAAATTATTTCTTGGAATGTACAAGGTTTTAAAAACCCTGATATTAGAAACCATTTGAGTGACTTGATTAGAACACAGAACCCAGACATCATTTTCTTGTGTGAAACCAAAATTGATAGCCACAAATGCATCACTCTTTTAAAGCAATACCATTACCCTAATAGTGCATTTATTGAACCAGTTGGTCTCTCAGGTGGTTTGGTTCTTCTCTGGAAAAATGGGTTTACTTGTGAGATTGTTGATAAGGCCTATAATATGTTCAATATTATAGTTCAAGGAGACCACAGTAAACCTGAATTCTTATTAACCTGTATGTATGGTCAGTCCAACTATGCTAGGAAAAAAGAACAATGAAACTTCATTCAGAAAATTAGTGGTGAAAATAATAATCCTTGGATTGTTCTTGGTGACTTAAATTTTCATGTTACCAACAGTGATAATGAACCTTCTTCCTCCTCAGATGGTTGGGTAAATAGATTAATAACAACTTGTGGCTTAGAAGACATAGGATATGTAGGCAAGAACTATACTTGGTCCAATAACAATCTAGGTACTGGTACAAAAAAAATCTAGAATAGATATGGCCATTGGCAATTATAGTTGGTCCTTGAATTTCCCTAATATTAAGTTGTATCACTTGAACCAAGTTGGCAGTGACCACAGTCCAATCATGTTAGTCACAAATAATACTACCCCAAACTGTTGGAAGCCTTTCAAGTTCTTCCTAACTTGGCGTAATGATGATTCTTGCTCTATTGTTATTGATAATTCTTGGAAATCAAGCATACATGGTTCTCCTGCTTTTCAGCTTATCAACAAACTTCACATTGCCAGGAAAATGCTCTCTTTGTGGAACAAAGAGCATTTTGGGGATATAAATCAAAAATTAGATCAACTACAGATGAAGTTATCTGAACTACAAGCTAAACCTCCAGATTCTACCTTAACTCAAGAAGTTATCAATGTCAACAGAGATTTAAGTAAATGACATAAGATCAAAAGTGATTTCTATCAACAAAAGTCAAGAGAACACTTCATTAAAGACATGGATAACAACAACAAGTACTTCCGCACCAAAGTCAACAAAAGAAAAACCAGAAACAATATAGACTCGATCTAAGATTATGACAACACATGGTTGCATTCAAGAGAAGAGATACCCACTCACTTGACACAACATTTCAAAAACATCAGCACTACTACTTCTCCTTGTCTAGATGAGAGTATATACATGGTGATTCCCACTATAATCACAAATGAAGATAATCTACTGCTAACTAGAATACCTTCAAGTGAAGAAATTCATGCCACACTCAAGAGTATGGAGAATTGGAGTGCTCCAGGCCCTGAAGGCTTCCAAGCAGATTTCTACAAAAGTCAATGATGGCACACTGTGGGTGAACATGTATGCATGATGGTCAAAAAGTTCTTTGAATCCAAGAACATTCTAAAGTAGTTAAACAAATCCTATAAATCTCTTATCCCAAAGAAAAAGAAAGCTAAATATGCAAGTGACTTCAGGCCTATAGGACTGTGCAATACATCTTACAAGATCATCTCCAAAGTTATTGTCAACAGAATGAAGCCCATTATGGAGAAAATTATTTCCCCATTTCAAGCAGCTTATGTCTCTGAGAGACTTATCAGTGACAACACAGTAATTGCACAAGAGATCATTCATTCCATGAACAAGAAAAGAGGAGAAACAGGTTGGCTAGCTTTAAATCTTGACATGTCAAAAGCTTTTGACAGGTTGGAATGGCCTTTTCTAATCAAGGTTCTTCAATATTTTGGCTTTTCAAATGACTTCTGTAACTTAATTTATCAGTGTATCAGCACTACTTCTTTATCAGTGCTTCTCAATGACTCTCCCTGTGAAGAATTCACACCCACAAGAGGTATTAGACAAGCTGATCCTCTTTCACCTTATCTATTCATCTTATATATGAAGTATCTTTCTAGACATCTCACCAATGCTCTTAATGATAACTCTATCAAAGGTATTAAAGTGGCTACTCTTTCCCCAGCCATTAATCATTTTCTCTTTGCAGATGATTGCTTGATCTTTACTCAAGCAAACATTACTTAAGTTAACAATTTACTTGATCTTTTTCACAATTTCAGCACTCAATCAGGAGAAGTAATTAATTTTGAAAAATCTACATTTCATTTTAGTAAGAAGACTAAACCTGAAGTTGCATCTACTTTGACTCAAATTCTTGGAGTCAAAGTCATGAATTCAAAGGAAAAGTATCTTGGTTCTCCATTAATTCTTGGTCATTCAAAACAAGAATCTTTCAAATCCATCAAGGAAAATTTTGAGAGCAGATTCTCCTCTTGGTCAAGTTCTTCTCTTTCACAAATAAGTAGAGGAACCATGATCAAACATGCTCTCAACTCAGTCCCTATATATCAAATGGGTACCTTCAAGCTTCCTGATAATTTCTTACATCAGCTCACTACTATTGAAAGAAAATTTTTCTAGGGTTACAACACTAATAGAGGTTCAAATCCTATAGCATGGATTAATATTTGCAAAACTAAAGATCAAGGAGGTTTAGCATTCAGAGATTTGGAGAAACTGAACTTAGCACTACTCACTAAGCTTGCTTGGAGAATATGTAGTGATTCAAGTAGTCTTATGTCAAAAGTACTAGGCAGTAAATACTTCAAGGAAGGTGATCTCTTACATCAAAACACTTCTAACAAGAACTGCTCCTATACTTGGAATGGTATTTCAAAAGGTCTTGAAGTTGTGAAGCAGAATTACTTCATGGAGATAAATAATGGGAAGAAAACTAAAATATGGAAGGAAAAATGGAGCCCAGGCATGAATCACCCACCACCTTATTGATGGTGGATTTTCATTTAAGGCTAAAATTGTAAAAGCCAAAATTATGCGCTAACATCTTGCAAAAGATAAAGCCATTGATAAGTCATGAATACTTCTTCACTTTACTAATTCACCTAGAATGGAGCATGTGGCAACAATCCCAGTATTCTGTGAATTAAATACACGAAATTCATCCAGGTTGGAGCATGTGGCAACAATCCCATATACCCTATGAATTTACATCATTATTAATTAATGCATAACCAGCCTTGTATTTCCTGTACTCATTACCGGTGTGACATGACGACTGAGTGTTGTTCTCAGTAGAGCAACACGAACCTCCAAGCATTAATAATGAAACATGTACGAAATACCCGTTGATGCGTGTCGTAACCACAACAAATTAATTAATACTTTACTACCTAATTAACAAGTAATATAGGGTAGTCAAGGTCGATCCCACGAGGAGCACGAGATTCTAGTTGTAAAAGTTGTCACGAAAGGGGTGTAAAAGCAAAAAGAAAATAAAACAAAAACAATTAAAAGATAAAGTTGAAAGCAATAAGAGAGACAAGATCAAGGAATCCTTCTTCGTTACGAAACAATGATTAAAGTTATGTTCTCTTCTACTTGTTATTAATCACAAATTATCACCAACCGCAGGTGAAGCAACTAGCTCAGCTTAGCTAAACCCCTAAATCCCTTATATCACCTAGGACCTCGGAAGTTCTCGACTACCGGATTCTAATCACCAAGCCACCTAGAATTAGCTCAACCTAGATGTAACTTGGCTCATGCATTAAGTTTTATGAATTTCTTAGGTTGATATTAGTAGTTAGACTCTTAGCTCAAGGTCCACTTGCTAACGTTGTTTCTACACACAATTGCTCCACGGAATCCTCCGCAAGGTCTCGTGTTTGCTACTTATGTAAAGAGTCAAGAAACGATTACTTATCTCCTAACTTTCACTAGCTTTAGATCGAATTAACAAATCAATTTAGCGTGCACTCCAAACAATCTATCAATCAATCATGAATGTCTTTAAGATCACTCCTATTAGTAAAAACAATCGATATTTATGTGAAAAACTTCAAGATAGAATTTGAAAACAAAAACTTAAATCATATGTTTAAAAACTAGAATTCATCCTCAATCAATAAAATTAACTACTCATGTTAAAAGAGTTCACACAAAGAATAAGAAAAGAAAAGAATTGTGTGTGTAGAGATGTGTGTAGAAGTTGTAGAAAACTTCTCTATTTATAAGCTTCAATATTCTCCAAATCTTCTAAGGATTAGAATCCTTTTCCTTTTGCAATGCAATTTCCAAATCAAGCTTTTCTCAACTCTTCCACCTTCTCTTTCCAAATTTGAGTCCAATTCTCCATCCAATTCCTAGCCCAAGTCTTCACACCCATGAGAGAAGTCCATAGAAAATTCTTCGGAAATTTTGGCTCGCCGAAAAGCGATTGTGGCGGAATTTGGCGGAAAACGTCGCCGCCCGGCCACCGGAAATTTCTCCGTCGAGAATATTCGACGGAATATTCGTCCGGTCCTCCGTTAGGACTAACGGTCAAAGTGGTCAACCGTCGGTCAATCCGTTAGTCACCGGGTCAAGTCGAGAGGAGTCGGACTCGAGTTGCTTCTTACTCGGTCTTACTCAATGAGTTGCGAGTAAGGATCGGTTGAATGAGTCACTTGGGTCGACTCGTCGGAGCGAAATTTCAGAGTTTACTCTGTTTGTTGAGCTTTTCTCGGTAGATTCCGGGCCGGTTCTTAGGTCTTCTCAGAACAGATCCTAGCATTCATCTAAGCAATACATTCAGCAGCATATCATCTTGATTTCTCTCTTCAAATCGATCCAATAAACATCTCCTGAGTCTTGAAATCATCCTCATTTCTTCACAGAACCCATCTCTGAACTTTCTTTCAATCTCTTCATCCCTCACCAATCAACAACACCCGATCTCATATCGAATTTAATCAAAGTAGCACCATCTTCTTCCTCTCAAAATTGAATCGATTGATTCCACCACCAACCCATCGTCACCTAAATCACAAACCCTCTTCTTCATTCTTCTCATGTAAAAACAAACACAAATCGGTAGCAATCGTTGTATCGTCCTCCTCCTTCTCGATGAATCGAACCCTACCTCTCTCGATCTCTCCATTTGACTCAAATCCCTCACAAGCTTCTCTCGATTTACTCTCGATGTCGCCGTTTTTTTTTTCTTTCTCGAGTGAATCAAAATGAGAAGAATGAATGTAAAGTGAATTCTTTTTAGGGTTGAGGAACGAAATGGCTAGATACACCCCTGGATAAGACCACCGGTTTGGGTGCCTATAATAGGTGGGTACTTAGATGGGGCTAGCCTAAGTGTCCCGCCCCTTAACCTCGACCGAGCTTAACCTTTAATAATCCTCCAAAATAAAAATGCCCCTTAACCTCGGCTGGGCTCCAGATAGTGTTCGCTCCGTAAAATGACCTTTTTTGCCCTTTTTACTTAAATTGGGTGATTTCTTCTTCTTTTCCTCCGTGCGACTCCATAGTAGCTATAAAACTCAAAACAAGCGTAAAATACATAATTTACACGAAAAAATAGCAAAGAAAGCATAAACTACTAGATAGTAAATACGGTGTATTCTACACCTATCAAATTCCCCCACACTTAGACTTTGCTAGTCCTCGAGCAAATCAAACTAAAAACTCACAACTTCAAAGCGTTCAAGCGTCCCAAGCATCCAAAAGCTATGAGGACATAGAGTTTACGCATGCTAGTAATTAGAAGTTAGAAATACTAAAGAACATATTCTCATTCTTAATTGATGAGTGAGAAATAACCACACCATAATGAGAGAACGCGTGTTTGAGAAACGATCAATAAGCATTTCGCCTCGACTTCGCCCTCACCAAATAAGATTTTATGATAATTGCACTCAAAAAACAGCTTTTCTATGGTTCTCACATGTGTGCAGGTAGGAATGAAGAGAGAATTCCTGCAACACGTTGAATGGTGGGAAGGACAACTTCCGAAATTTTGAAAAACCCACATCTTTTAATATTTTGAAAAAACATTTTTCTGACGATCTCTAAGAAAGGAAATCAACCATTAATATCGAGGATGAGATTACTTACTCACCTTCACATCCGATCGCCAATTATGATAACACCACTCTCACGGCATCCAATAGAAACGTCTTCCGCTCCTTGTTCTTAACTTCTTGGTCTTCGGTTTCAACTATTGATGATAAACCCTTGAATTTCATAAATCCTTGACAATTTATAACTCTTTTACCTTAAAATCCTTGTCGCTTGAAACTTCCTTATATATTTTCCTTCCCCACGGCTTATTAACAAAACAAATATTTCTCTTGTTTTTCTCTCTTTCTTTTTTTTTTTTTTTTTTTTTTTTTTTTTTTTTTTTTTTTTTTAAACAAGAGAAATTAAATACAAAAATAAACCATGGCCGTGGGAGAAGTATTTTACCGCTTGATTCTTCACAACTTGTATCGCCTTGAAATCATAAACTTCAAAAAATTCTCACCTTTTAATTTTCTTCGCTTTCATGAATAAGTCTTCATACTTGAATGTATAATTATGCTCATTGTATTGTAAGTCTTCAACATATATGTAAAAATCCGCTCATTTGTATGTTGCTTTACTTGTATTTGAAATTTGCTCTTTTTTTTTTTTTCGTTCCGTTGCTTGTAAACCTTAAACTTTTCCAACTTTCCTTGTAGATTTTGATGTCGCTCCTTGTTGATGATGAATGTGTTTCTATGGATCCGTTGTTGTCGCGAGAGAATGGTGCTAACTCAAAATCGAACTACAAGAAGGAAGCTTTCATCTATGGACGTCACCCTCATGATTGACAAAATTAGCACTCAAGAGATCAAAGAGTAGTGCTTTTAGTGGTGGGAGGTTAGGTAGCTCACCATTCTACCCGGAATTTACTTACGGTGACACACACTCAAAAGAAGCTCTTTAGTAGATGGAAAATTTCTGGTCGGTGCCTCACATGATATGAATACGGGTAGTCTCCACTAATGATTGATCGGAACTCTAATAACGCACTTCTCCTGCACCAAATTCGCATCACCTAAGATGATTAAATCCATTATTTAACACTCAAACAAACAAGAAATCCAATGTAGTTCTCTAACATTTCCAAGTTCAATTATGTCGGTCAAAATCTCTATGTAAACATACCTAGAAGTATGCTAGTGACTCTAAAATCTTTAAAAGTTGGAATTTTTAAGTAAAACCTTTTTTTTTTTTTTTTTTCATTTTTTTTCATTTTTTTGTAATTTTTGTTTTAAAAACATGCTTAACCACTCCCCCACACTTAAACCTTACATTGTCCTCAATGTAATTGAATCCTCCTAGTAAAGTCAAGGTGGGAAATTTTAACATGATAAGAAACAAGAAAAAGAAATAACAAAAAGCAAAAGGATAAGAAATACAAAACCGATGGGTTGCCTCCCATTAGCGCTTGTTTTAAAGTCGACGGCCCGACTTAGCTCTTGCAAGATTCATTAGCCCGGATCAATCTCTTTTACGGGAAAACATGATTTCACATCACTAGGGCATCGCGTTGTCTCAAAGATATTGAAGTGGATGAGTGTACCATCAAACTCCATAGTCAAGGTGCCATTTTGGACATCAATCTTTGTTCCGGCGGTGCTCAAAAATGGTCTACCCAAAAGCAAAGGTGTAGACTTGGAAGAATTCTCATCATTCATGTCTAAGACATAGAAATCGGCCGGAAATACAAGCTTATTAACCTGCACCAAAACATTCTCAACAATCCCTTTCGGGTAAACATTAGATCGGTTAGCAAGTTCAAGAACTACCCCGGTCTCTTTAAGAGGACCAAGATTCAAAGAATCATAAATAGAGGAAGGCATAACATTAACCGACGCTCCCAAATCTAGCAAAGCTCGAGTAAACCTTGTTTTACCAATTGTGCAAGGTATATTGAAACTACACTGGGTCCTTTAATTTTGGTGGGAGTTTCTTGAGAATAAACGCCTTAGAAGCATTCTCCCCACACTCATGACTTCATTCCCTTTCAACCTTTTCTTCTTCATGCACATCTCCTTTAAGAACTTTGCACAACGAGGAATTTGACGAAGAGCTTCTATGAGTGGAATATTGACTTGTACTTTCTTAAAGATTTCCCAAATATCCATGTATTCCAAGTCTCTCTTTGATTTAGCAAATCGGCTAGGGAACGGAGGTGGAGTTGTGAAAGTAGGAACCGTCTCCTCGGGTTGATTGGTTGGCGATGTTTTCTCCTTTGGTGCGGTTTCAATTTCCTCTTTCTCATCATACACCTTATCTTGTTGATTTGGTTGCTCCACTTGTTTCCCACTCCTCAAAGTAATCGCATTAACGCTCTCTCTTGGATTAACAATTGGTTGTGAAGGAAGTATTGTAGACGCTTGCGCTTTCAATAAGTTCACATCGGTCGCTAATTGCCCCATTTGAATTTGTAACTCCTTGATTGCCGAATCGGTCTTTTGTTGGTGTTGTTGGCTTTGTTGGACCATAGAAGTAAGACTTTGCATACCTTGTATTAACATATTGAGCTTGTCATCATTCAAAGAATCACGCTCCTTGACTTGTTGTGGTTGAAATTGTTGAGAACCACCATGTTGTTGAGGTTGGAATCGTGATTGTTGGAAACCACCTTGTTGCTCATATGGATTAGGAGCCGCCGCTTGCTTATTTGCATAGCTAAAGTTAGGATGATCCTTCCACCCGGGATTGTAAGTATTCGAGTATGGATCGTACCTTGGCCTTTGATTCGGATATAAAGCATTCACTTGTTCGGTCTCATTATCCGGAATAATTACCGCGGCCATCCTTTGCATCATAATCTCCATGTTACTTATTCTTTGATCAAGATGTGATGAAGAATCACTAACTTCATGCACTCGCCTAACCATTGGTTCATCCCTTGTGTAGAATTGTTGCGAGTTTGCCGCCATACTTTCAATTAATTCGGTAGCTTGGGCCACCGTCTTGTTCATTAATGCACCACCACCCGCGGCGTCAAGAAGAGAGACCTATCACTTGAGTGGAGAGCTTCATAGAAGTATTGAAGTATCATAGCATCACTAAATTGATGGTGTGGACAGCTTCCCACCAACCTCTTGTAACGCTCCCAACATTCATACAATGATTCTCCCACTTGTTGTTTCAATCCACAAATCTCCTTGCGAATTTGAGTAGCTTTGGATGCGGGGAAAATATCTCTCGAGGAAAAGTTTCTTCATCCCATTCCATGTTGTGATACTTCCCAAGGCAAATAATATAACCATTCCTTAGCATTACCCGCCAAAGAAAAACGGAAAGCTTTCAACATTGCTCCATCCACATTAGTCTCCTGGAAGCATAGCCATAACTATGGTGTAAAAATCCATAAGATGTTTGTTTGGGTCCTCATTCACCATGCCATGGAACTTTGGTAACTCTCTAATCAACCCCGGCTTGATTTCGAAGGTTGAGTTAGTTTGGATACACCATTGTTGGGTATCAAGCCTCGTGAGAAGCTAGGTCCTTGAGTGTACGATCAGCCATTGTTTCTTCCTCGTTGTCCGAATCACTTGATGAAGAAGGAGGAAGTGGAGTGTTAATCGCTCGAATGAAATCCTTTAATTGAGTGCCGGATCGAAGACGTATTGACTCGGTCTACCCCCTTTTAGCATTCACCAAAGGTATAACACCAAACAAGATTCTCACAAACTAAGTTAGATACGGTAAAGAATCTAACAAAGCAAGAATAAAGCAAAAGAAAAATAAAACAACTAAAAATCGCCCGTTGCTCCCTAAGCATGGCGCCTAAAATTTGATGCGTGTCGTAACCACAACAAATTAATTAATACTTTACTACCTAATTAACAAGTAATATAGGGTAGTCAAGGTCGATCCCACGAGGAGCACGAGATTCTAGTTGTAAAAGTTGTCACGAAAGGGGGGTGTAAAAAGCAAAAGAAAATAAACAAAAACAATTAAAAGATAAAGTTGAAAGCAATAAGAGAGACAAGATCAAGGAATCCTTCTTCGTTACGAAACAATGATTAAAGTTATGTTCTTTTCTACTTGTTATTAATCACAAATTATCACCAACCGTAGGTGAAGCAGGTAGCTTCAGTGCTAAACCCCTAAATCCCTTATATCACCGGACACGGAAGTTCTCGACTACCGGATTCTAATCACCAAGCCACCTAGAATTAGCTCAACCTAGATGTAACTTGGCTCATGCATTAAGTTTTATGAATTTCTTAGGTTGATATTAGTAGTTAGACTCTTAGCTCAAGGTCCACTTGCTAACGTTGTTTCTACACACAATTGCTCCACGGAATCCCTCCGCAAGGTCTCGTGTTTGCTACTTATGTAAAGAGTCAAGAAACGATTACTTATCTCCTAACTTTCACTAGCTTTAGATCGAATTAACAAATCAATTTAGCGTGCACTCCAAACAATCTATCAATCAATCATGAATGTCTTTAAGATCACTCCTATTAGTAAAAACAATCGATATTTATGTGAAAAACTTCAAGATAGAATTTGAAAACAAAAACTTAAATCATATGTTTAAAAACTAGAATTCATCCTCAATCAATAAAATTAACTACTCATGTTAAAAGAGTTCACACAAAGAATAAGAAAAGAAAAGAATTGTGTGTGTAGAGATGTGTGTAGAAGTTGTAGAAAACTTCTCTATTTATAAGCTTCAATATTCTCCAAATCTTCTAAGGATTAGAATCCTTTTCCTTTTGCAATGCAATTTCCAAATCAAGCTTTTCTCAACTCTTCCACCTTCTCTTTCCAAATTTGAGTCCAATTCTCCATCCAATTCCTAGCCCAAGTCTTCACACCCATGAGAAAGTCCATAGAAAATTCTCGAAATTTTGGCTCGCTGGAAAATCGGGATTGTGGCCTAATTTGGCCGGAAAACGTCGCCACGGCCACTGGAAATTTCTCCGTCGAGAGAATATTCGACGGAATATTCCGTCCCGTCCTCCGTTAGGACTAACGGTCAAAGTGGTCAACCGTCGGTCAATCCGTTGGTCGGTAGGGTCAAGTCGGAGAGGAGTCGGACTCGGAGTTAGCTTCTTACTCGGTCTTACTCAGTGAGTTGCGGGTAAGGATCGGTTCAACGAGTCACCGGGTCGACTCGTCGGAAGCGAATTTCAACGAGTTTACTCGTTTGTTGAGCTTTCTCGAGGCCGATTTCGGGGCCGGTTCTTGGGTCTTCTCCTGTAACATATCCTAGCATTCATCTAAGCAATACATTCAGCAGCATATCATCTTGATTTCTCTCTTCAAATCGATCCAATAAACATCTCCTGAGTCTTGAAATCATCCTCATTTCTTCACAACCCATCTGCGCAGCTTTCTTTCAATCTCTTCATCTGTCAATCAACAAAGACCCGATCTCATATCTCGAGTTTAATCAAAGTAGCACCATCTTCTTCCTCTCGTCGAATTGAATCGATTGATTCCACCACCAACCCATCGTCACGGCTAAAACCCTCTCGCTCATTCTTCTCATGTGTAAAAACAAACACAAATCGGTAGCAATCGTTGTATCGTCCTCCTCCTTCTCGATGAATCGAACCCCTACCTCTCTCGATCTCTCCATTTGACTCAAATCCCTCACAAGCTTCTCTCGATTTACTCGGCGGTCAGTCGTTTGTTTTTTGTTTTCTCGGGTGAATCAAAATGAGAAGAATGAATGTAAAGTGAATTCTTTTTAGGGTCGGGAACGAAATGGCTAGATACACCTGGATAAGACCACCCCGTTTGGGTGCCTATAATAGGTGGGTACTTAGATAAGGGCTAGCCTAAGTGTCCAAATTTCCCTTAACCTCGACTCGAGCCGCCTTTAATAATCCTCCAAAATAAAAATGCCCCTTAACCTGTTGGGCTCCGTATAGTGTTCGCGCGTAAAATGACCTTTTTGCCCTTTTACTTAAATTGGGTGATTTCTTCTTCTTTTCCTCCGTGCGACTCCATAGTAGCTATAAAACTCAAAACAAGCGTAAAATACATAATTTACACGAAAAAATAGCAAAGAAAGCATAAACTACTAGATAGTAAATACGGTGTATTCTACACCTATCACCCGTCATTGAGCTATAACTCTCGGTGTGTTATACTAACCCGATTGAGCATACAACTCTCGGTGTGTTATACTAGCCCGATTGAGCATACAACTCTCAGTGTGTTATACTAGCTCGATTGAGCATACATCTCTCGGTGTGTTATACTAGCCCGATTGAGCATGTTAGAACCTGGACTGTCCATATCAGTCTCAGAAACGATCACAACCATCCAATTTCACCAACATGATTGGATGGCTTAGATTGAATCCATGACCCCAAGAAGGTATTGGAAAATTCACTACCGACCCAATGCGAGCCCCGCATGGTCGGCCTCCCCAAAAGGGTGGCATAGCTTGCCAAACCGTCCAAACCAAAGCAGTATGGACGAAAAACCCTAAATTAGGGTTTGCGGCACATTACATGTATCGCAAAACAGTCTCAACCATCCATCTTCGCAGGCATAGATGGAGGGTGTAGATGTAGATTCAAAGGGCCCAGAGCATGTCAACACAAACGTCATGGGCCCGCCTACTTACCTGACTGATCGGTCAGGACCAACTATGGTTGGTCGTCTTGATTCATGCGCCCCAAAATGGGTTTGACACACGGCCGACAAAACATAATTAGGGCTTGTGTCGCGATCACGAGCGTCCGTTTTCTCCTGCTCAGATGAATGGTCCAGGAATAGACTAAGCAGGTCCGCTAAGTATCAACACGATCACTGCGGGCCCACCTATCTCCACACCCGATCGGCCAAGACCAAACTTGGCTGTACACCATGATTCGCACGCCCAAGCTAGGCGTGGTCACACTTCCCAACCACAACCGATCTCGACCGCTCCAAGTTTGACGGGCAAATTAAAGTGGCTTAGATCACGTTTCTATGGGACAATGAAGTACAAAGCGTTTACACCATCCCACCGTATGCACGCCGGGATCGATCGGCCAAGACCAACCGAGGCTTGGCCGTCTTGAACGCGCGCCCAAAGTGGGCATGATGCGCTGATTTTGCGGTACCGGTTTACGGGCTGTAAATTGAGCTAGACCACTCAACTTTGCCAGACAAATTGAGTGGCCCAGATAACACTTTCACGAGACAATGAGGTATGGGCGCCTACACCGTCATGTCGTCTACACACATGCACGATCGGCCCTGCCAAAATTGTATCCCAAGCTTGGATTCGACCAAGGCGAAGAGTGATGCTTGCGCACCTCTTCAAAAAACCCTAATTCTACCAACGGTCGCGGATGAGTGTCTCAAAGATCATCTCGGCCGTCCAACTTCACCTAGCTTGGTTCTACAACCCCGGTCAGGAGTTAATTGGTCAGTGAGGCGTCATGGTGATCACCACCCGTCACTTTACCGCACCATGATGCAGTACCTGCATAGAATACACACGGTATGCACGCCGGACTGATCGGCCAAGACCAACCAGGCTTGGTCGTCTTGAAACGCGCGCCCAAAGTGGGCATGATGCGTGGATTTTGTGGCACCAGATTTCTGTTGCAAATTGATGTCGACCACTCAACTTTGCCAGACAAATTGAGTGGCCCAGATCACACTTTCACGAGACAATGAGGTATGGGCGCCACACCGTCATGTCGTCTACACACATGCACGATCGGCCCGCCAAAATTGTATCCCAAGCTTGATTCGACCAAGCTGAAGATTGATGCTTGCGCACCTCTTCAAAAACCCTAATTCCACCAATGGTCGCAGAAGAGTGTCTCAAAGATCATCTCGACCGTCCAACTTTACCGGCTTGGTTGTACAACCCTGGTCAGGAGTTAATTGGTCATTGAGGCGTCATGGTGATCACCACCCGTCACTTTACCGCACCATGATGCGGGTGACTCGATGATAGAATACACACGGTACTTCACAAGTATCGACTTCCTAAATAACTTAGTTATTTAATCTAGCATTACATGCTACTTTCTCAGGTCCCACGATCCACACACTCGAGACATCAATCATGTCACAAACCGGGGGATACATACTAAAATTGGTCCAGCGGTTTATAGCGTGCAACACGCCATCACAAGAGCGTGTCGGGAAGTCATGGACGGTTAGAGATGACAGGAGAAGTGGGCAAGACTGGTCGTGTAACACTAACACACAACTCCACTACTCCATCACTTCACTTCCTCCACTTCCCACGAGAGACGTGAATAAGTCTCAAATGACTTGTATAAATAGGTTCTCCTACATATTTCCAAAAAATGAACGTAACAAGTCCGTACAGACAAAGGAAAGTGTTGATACCATCGTATTCAAACACCGGAACTGATAGCTTAGATCCTGCAAGCCAGTTCAGATTTCTGATATAAGTCGTACATAGCCAACACCTTCACAATCTCAACACCTTCTTCGCTTTCTTCCCTAAGATCAACCCCATCTCCTTCACTTTGTGACCGAAACAAGTCTGTAACGGCCATTTCTTGGTTTAGGACGGATTTGCACAGATTGATTTCTCGAATCTACAAGCACTCTCGTGTAGTGCATTTGTTTAAGGTTTAGACTCATTTCTCATCCACACACCCCAAATTACCAAAACCGGCAGAAATAGTTCTTACCCATAAACAATTGGCGACCACAGCGGGAGGTTAATCTCTCGGTTGTAAAGTGAATTTCTTCACAATCCAATTCAATTTTATCAATTTCAAAAAGGTTAGATCTTAGGACCAATTCAATCATCAATCTATTTTAAGATGGTAGAACTCGGTGTCCTGATCAAGAATCAATTATGATGGAGCTAGTGTGGATAACACTCCCGTGTCGATGTACCCATGGGTGGAGATACCGTGGTCAATACATCTTATGGAGCCGTCACTTCTACCACCAGTGACAACGTAGCAGGAGATGTTCCAGTAAGTGTAACACCTCCCATCACCAGAGCCAGAGCAGCCGCAAATCCTAGCATATTATCAAGTGTAACACCTCTGGTAGTCACCAGAGCAACAACTTCCACTCCTTCATCAGGACGAGGAGACGGAGGGATGAGAGGAGGACCATCCCCCATTACCATTGCAGACTTGATGGAGAAGCAGGAAGTTCTTGCTAAGACTCAAACGGATACGGCCGCAACTCAGAAAGAGGTACTCACTTTTCTTAAGACATTAACTGATCGATTGCCACAAGAGCCGTGACAGCCCCTGGAGCAAAAAAGGAACGCATTCAACGCACCGGAGAAGGTACTTCAGCGGCGCGAACCACCATGGACTCGATCAAAGAAGCGACATCGTATATGAGCGGTCCTTGTCATGGAGACTCCTACACCGGGGACCGATCCTCACAACGATCCTCCTCAAGTCAATAGTTTCACTATGAACCAGAGGCTGGTGGATCGGGAAGCGGTTTCTCTAGTGGAAAGTTTATGCGAACTTTCATACCTTTCGACGAATCAGCGCGCGGATACGTTTTGCTGCAATCAACCAGAGGAAGGTCACGATCATGCCCTACATGTCACATCACGCATCAAGGATTTAGAGTTCAAGACGGCCCTTATCTACACAGGAGCGTCTTCGAATGTGTTTACTCTCAAGACTCTCAGGACATCCAAGGTTCTTTCAGGCAAGGTCGTACGGAAGCCTACCACAATGACGGACTTCGAGGGAAACCAAACCAGCACATACGGGAGACGCTCCGCGGAAAGAATCAGACAAGTTCGTTGCGTCCCCCACTCCCCACGTGGGCGCCAATTCAGAAGAATACTGGCTTGCATCATTGAGGATAAAACCCACGGTGCATCTTTGTCGACGAAGCATTCTTCTCCATCTTGTAAATCCACGACCCACATTCACACGAAGAGGGAAAGAACTTTTGTGGCGAGTCGTGACCAGAAAGGGAAAATGGTATACCGACACTGCCATTATCAATTAGCAGGGGAGACTGTTACCCAGTCTCTCCACCCAATGGAATGCTACAACAACAACGAACCACAAGAACAAGTGCTAGATGCTCCACAACAGCTGCAAGATGGCACCAACTACACAACTGATGAGATTGAAATCGTTGAGGAATCTCCTAGGCCTATCTCCATCAGCTCAACCTTTTGTACGGATAAATAAACGAAGCTCATGGAACTTCTCAAAGAGTACCAGGACATATTCGCTTGGAGATATGAAGAAATGTCGAATTTAGATGAAAATTGGTCACCCATCATCTACATGTCATACCTAGATCCAAGTCGGTTAAATAGTTGTAGTTCGGACACGAGGAAAATGGATAGATCAGGTGCTGCATATACTTCAGAGACTTGAACAGGTGCTGCTCCAAAAACGATCCTCCTCTACCTAACATCGACATGTTAGTACATGCAACCAGCGGACACGGCATGTTCTCCTCCATGGATGGTGTAGCGGCTATAACCAGATAAGGATGTACGAGCATGATGCAAGTAAGATAGCTTTTCGAACTCCTCTCGGAAATTTTTATTATACCATACTGCCATTTGGTTTAAATAATTCCGGTGCAACGTATCAACGCCTTGTGATTAATCTTCCACCTGAGCCGATACCTCAAGGGAGCAGACCTCAAGAAGATAACGATGTCCACGCGTCATATCGAGCAAGATCCGGCGAGTCACTCTATCGACAGGTCGCACAAGATACGGCGAGTCACTTTATCGAGCAGGTACATGTCTATCATGCTATGTTGGAGAATCCACGCTTTTGGTCATCCTATGAAGTCATTTGAACGCTCATCTACAACAACATATGCCCTGATAGAAAGAACCAGACTGCCGGTAATGAAGAGCCTCATAATGTTTGTAGGGCATATATCTCACCAACAAAGCGATACAACCTTCACCTTCTATAAGTAGTTCCCTGAAGCAGCAAGAGGAAAACCACCGAGATAAAACATCTTGCGCGTCCGTCAACTCCAACTCCAGCACCACATGCACGACTCCCACAATGATGAAACAATGTCCAAGATATTCCATATCTGGCTCGACAACAACCACTACGAACGAACCATGTAAACCACGCATGGGGACTAAGGCTCAGCATGAAGTTCCTTCACCGTCAATCAAGGAATTATTCAACATGAGAGAGATGGTCAGTCAAGAAGCATGGAATTCGCAAGGGTAAATCGAACCAAGAGGGAAACACTTCAACGCTCCTCTAGCGTAGGCGCTTAATGGTCTATTCAAGAGCCGCCTCAACGCTCTCTCCGGACCCACGTTCGCCGAATCCTTCTTTAACACTCTCTCCAGGATCCACCTCAACGTTCGCACTTAAACCACTTTAACATCCTCTCGAGTCGTTTCAACACTCGAGTTGCATCAATAATCTGCGCTCTGGTCAAGTTATCTTTGATGTACTCATTGCTCAACATACGTCTCATCCATCCTTCATGAGGGCCCAACGGAGCATGAAAACCTTGAAGTCGATAGGAGAAGGGTTATCTTGTAGAACGGATATTTTCATATAGTTGAAAGGGCGCGGTGAACAACTCATCATCAATGTTCGCATATCTTTGAAGCGCATCAACACCTCCCGACTTGGCACCAAAGATTATCCCTAGAAGACATCTCAACAGAGTTCTTTTCTTCATTCTACAATAAAAGACATGAGTCAAGATTTGTATAAAAACGCGTGAGATGTGTAGTCACACACGGCATGCGAACACACATTCACATTGGAGTACACAAGGCTGGTATTGGGTCCAAACACCGTATTGCTCAAGTTTCAAGTCCGATGTTGATCAAGTCACAAGTCCGGTTCTTGCTCAAGTTTCAAGTCCTGTTGATCAAGTCACAAGTCCTAGTATTGCTCAAGTTTCAAGTCCGGTGTTGATCAATTCACAAGTCCGGTGTTGATCAAGTCACAAGTCCCAGTATTGCTCAAGTTTCAATTACGGTGTTGATCAAGTCACAAGTCCCAGATTGATCAAGTCACAAGTCCCATTGCTCAAGCTTCAAGTCCGTGTTGATCAAGTCACAAGTCCAGATTGATCAAGTCACAAGTCCCAGATTGCTCAAGTTTCAAGTCCGATATTGATCAAAGTCACAAGGATGGTATTCGAATAAAACAGGCGCACGCAAAGAGGACTAGTTTCAATCGGGCACGCCACGGTCCCACTTGATCCCAGCCCCAAATTGGTCGAAATGGCATACGTTCGTCCCCAATCAAAGCTCTCTCCGTAAGAAGGTGTTTCAGCTCCAACACTTCAACGCTCTCCGGCCTGCTCCGTAAGTCGCCTTCAACGCTTTCTATAAGACCCACATTTACGTTTGAGCACACAAGGTTCATTTTTTTTTAAAAAACAAGCTTGCTCACATCGGGTCCCACGTTCGAGCAAAGCAAACAACAAGGACGGTGTTTGGTCAAAGCATCAAGTCCGGTGTTTAGTCAAGCTAGATGGGTCGGTGTTTGGTCGAAGTAAGCAAGATGACACTCGAGCAAGTACATCAACCGTACGGCCAAAGTAGGCACGGGACATGTCCGTTTGAAACATGTACACGGTGGTCCCGCGTTTGATCGAAGCATGCACATCTGCCCATGTTCGAATCAAGCATGCTTACATCGGGTCCCACGTTCGATCAAGCAGACGCAGCTGACCCACGATTAACCAAAACAGGCACATCAAGCCCACGTTCGATCAAGCAGGTGCAGTAGCCTCACGAACGAAACAGGCGTAACAATCCATCGAAGCAGGCAAGACCGACATCATGCTAGGGAACACTCGCCTGGACGCCTCTTAAACGTGACATGCTCCAAGGACAGGATGACCTGCCTCTCCGGTAACATCTAACTTTGTCTCATAAGATTTGTCTTTAATCTGTCACCATCTCATGCCTACCCCACAATGGTGTAACCATTACGTGCTAGGCAGGGGACTTAATGTTGATGGTGGATTTCCATTTAAGGCTAAAATTGTAAAAGCCAAAATTATGCGCTAACATCTTGCAAAAGATAAATCCATTGATAAGTCATGAATACTTCTTCACTTTACTAATTCACCTAGAATGGAGCATGTGGTAACAATCCCAGTATTCTGTGAATTAAATACACGAAATTCATCCAGGTTGGAGCATGTGGAACCAATCCCATATACCCCAGAATTTACTGACATTATTAATTAATGCATAACCAGCCTTGTATTTCCCTGTACTCATTCACGGGGTGGGCATGACGACTTGAGTGTTGTTCTCAAACAGAGCAACACGAACCTCCAATCATTAATAATGAAGCATGCACGAAATACCCGTATAGGCTATAACTCTCGGTGTGTTATACTAGCCCGATTGAGCATACAACTCTCGGTGTGTTATACTAGCCCGATTGATCATACAATTCTCAGTGTGTTATACTATCCCGATTGAGCATACATCTCTCGGTGTGTTATATTAGCCCGATTGAGCATGTTTGAACCGTGAACTCCATATATCGGCCTTAAACGATCACAACCATCCACTTTCACCAGCATGATTGGATGTCTTAGATTGAATCCATGACCCCAAGCACGTATAGAATATTCATTACCGACTCCAACGCGGGCCTCGCATGGTCTGCCTCCCAAAAGGGTGGCATAGCTTGCCAAACCGTCCAAAACCAAAGCGGATGGGACGAAAACCCTAAATTAGGGTTTGCGGCACATTACATGTATCGCAAAACATCTCAACCATCCATCTTCGCAGGCATAGATGGAGGGTGTAGATGTAGATTCAAAGGGCCCAGAGCATGTCAACACAAACGCCATGGGCCCGCCTACATACCTGACTGATCGGTCAGGACCAATTATGGTTGGTCGTCTTGATTTGTGCGCCCCAAAATGGGTATGACACACGCTGAAGAAAACCTAATTAGGGCTTGTGTCGCGATCACAAATGTCCCTTTTCTCCTGCTCGGATGAAGGGTCCAGGAATAGACTAAGCAGGTCCGGTAAGTATCAACACGATCAATGCGGGCCCACCTATCTCCACACCCGATCGTCCAAGACCCAACTTGGTTGTACACCTCGATTCCCACGCCCAAGCTAGGCGTGGTCACACTTCCCCCAAGCTTGGATTACGGACAATGAAGCTCCACAAAACCTACGCTTGGTTGTATGATAGGTGTAGAATACACCATTATTTACTATATAGGATTTATGCTTTCTTTTTACGAGGCCAGAAGTGTCATGCACGCTGAAACAAGGGAGCGGAAGAAATTAAACTGACGCCAAGACCAACAATGGTGGGTGTTTCCTGGTGTTTATAACTCTGCTTGGTCGTTTTGAAACTTCTTCTTCATTATCAATTATGCAATGAGAAGCTCAAATTTGACAAACAAATTGATGGGTTTCAGAGGATAATATGGTGTTCTTTCTGACAGTACACTTGATTGTTATATCACGAGACAATGAGGATGAACCTGGGGCCATGATGAGTGTGATTAGTGATGAAATTGTGGCTGTCGTTTATGTCCCATCCTGAAAATTTCGACCACGTCTTTGACAAAAAACTGAAATGTGAAATAGAGAAGATGGAGTGCCATTAAGATGAGGCATCGAGAATCACCAACAGTGGTGAATGAATGTATTCGCATCAGTAAGACGTGGTGAGAAGTGGATCATCTTATTCTGTCCGTCCAACCCATCTCAATGAGAAATTTATTCACCGGATATTTGGTCGTCTTGAAACAAATTATAAGAAATTCTACTAGATCTCTTCATTTTATTTTTGACCACTCAAATAGATTTGATTCAGTTCGATTATGATTCTTCTCTAATCTGAGAGGGCCTCATGTTTAAATCTAATTGTGGGTTCGCACATATACATCTTTTAATGTGGTTGTGATGAAATGGAAATTGTGGGATATCGTCATGGTCATTGTTGATAATTCACATCATCCAATACGACTTACTTTCAATTTTCTTTTATTGCCCGCTAAAATTTGTATCCTCTCAAATGAATCTGAACTCTATCGACCAGATCAAATTTTAGTCGAAGAGTGTTTCTTTATGCTTTGCGCACTTGTTTGCTTGTTTTTGGTGCTAATCCGGCTTCCAAAGGTGGAATTACAAACCCTATCCCACCAAGGCCGTAAAGGAAGAAGAGTTACAACTAGAAGAGGTTCATTCAAAGATCATCGTCCGTCCAACTTGGTGTATCCAAACAAACTCAACTTACTTTCGAGATCAAGCCGGGGTTGCTTGTTGCTACATGGTATGTGAAGATAAGGATGGCCAAGACTCATGGAGTTCTATACCATGCGCTATGCTTCCGGCGGAGGTAGGACATGAATTCCAATCAAGTAATATCTTCAAATGTCTCACTCACTCAACTTCACGGTGATCAAGTGGCAATATGACAAATGTTAAAGGATGGCTACTGATTTATTTACATCACACGGTTTCAAACCAACAAAGAGACAATGAGGGAGAGATCTTCCCATGGGCAAAGTCCCAACACTGTTAAATTAGTTCATTACAACAACAACAATTTCTAAGGTTAAGATATCATGCAAAGTTACATCCACGGGAAAATTGTATCAAGCTGAACTCCAAAGGGCAGTTTTGTCAAGAGTTTTCTGCTATGTTCCTCCTGCGCAAGTTCAAAGAAGGCGGAACTCTTCAAAAAAACCCTAAAAGTTTGAAAGACTTGTGTACCAATAAGCAAAGAAGCTCAAAGGTAATGAAGTGTTGAGTGTGGGGGAGAATGCTGGCGTAACTTTGTTCCGTCATAACTTTTAATAAAGCAATGTTGGATTTAGATGCTCAAAGATCATCTAGGTCCTTTGAAAAGGCTCATTCAACTTGTTCTTGTGCGGACCAGTGTATTGCTACTTGGCGTCCTTCCTTGAAAGCAGCGAAAACCATTATTGATGGACAGGAACGTTGACTATATGGAGTTCGATGGAGAAATAATACCAAGACCAACCACTCTTGTTTCTCCGTTGATGTTTGCATTGGCTCAACAAAGTGTTTGAATTGAATCATGATGATGCTTTGAAGCTGTTTTTAACTACAACCATGAATTGACGGTGTTAGTGTAGTAACGAGATTAAGGAAGCCCCTTGAGTAGTCTCGAGTGGGCATCACAATATCTGATGCGCAACTTTTACCTTCTATTATTTAAATCTCAGGCTTTTCACTTAAAGCGACTTGGGTGATAATGAAGGATTACGTGATTGTTTCTAACGAGTTGTGAATTCATTTGTTAAGGAAGCACAAGACGGCCATAGGATGGACAATTGATCTGGAAATAAACCCGTTTGTACCGTTTGGGAGGAGCGCAAAGCGGACAAATTGAGTTGGCCTCCGGATCCCGGTACAAGTTGTACCAAAGAAATTTCACGGTTGGAGACAATTGAATGGGAAGGATCATTTTTCCCTTTACCTTTATTAGTCAAATACTTAGGGCGCTTATTATTGCTTATGCGAGGTATGTCAGTTATCCATGTAAATTTTGCTTATGAAGGATCTTGGCACCCTCTGACTACCTTTCATGTATGGTAGTATTTTCTCCACGATATATTTAGCTATCATTATGAAATGTTGTAGATGACTTTAGTGTTGAATTCTTTAGTCTATTTTGAACAACTTGTCATTAATCATGTATCTTATGCTAAATTGGGAAAATTACAAGCTTGGATATAATATCTTCTAAGACCTAAGATCTTTGAAGGCGTTCTTTTCTTGGTCATGCGAGGTTTCATGTTGATTTGTCAGGTTACTCTTCAAACCTAATTCCATTCAATCGTTTGAAAGAACTTGTTTACATTTATATTAAACCACGGATTAGAATTTGAGCTAATGTGTGATGCTAGTCTCAAAGATGGGGGAAAATACCTCATCTTCATTACTAGCATCAAGCGTTAAATGAAGCAACAAAACTTTTGAAAGAGTTTTAGCTATTGTATTTGCATTGGAGAAATTAGCTCTTATCTAATTGGTACAAAAGTTGTTATCTTACTGTTGACTCTTGGGTACAACCCTGTCGAGTTAATTGTTAGTGAGGCATCATGGTGATCACCACCGTCACTTTACCACACCATGATGCAGTACCTGCATAGAATACACACGGTACTTTACAAGTATCGACTTCCTAAATAACTTAGTTATTTAATCTAGCATTACATGCTACTTTTTGTGGGTCCCATGATCCACACACTCGAGACATCAATCATGTCACAAACTGGGGGATACATACTTGGGTATTGGTCTGGCGGTTTACAACGTGCAACGCGCCATCACAAGAGCGTGTCAGGAAGTCATGGACGGTTAGAGATGACAGGAGAAGTGGGAAAGACTGGTCGTGTAACACTAACACACAACTCCACTACTCCATCACTCCACTTCCTCCACTTCCCACGAGAGACGTGAATAAGGATCAAATGACTTGTATAAATAGGTTCTCTCCTATTTCCAAAAACAGAACAGAACAAGTCCGGACAAACGTAGGCAAGTGTTGATACCATCGTATTCAAACACTGTAATCGATAGCTTACATCCCGCAAGCCGTTCAGCTTTCTGATATAAGTCATACATAAGCAACACCTTCACAATCTCAACACCTTCTTCGCTTCCCTCCCTAAGATCAACCCCATCTCCTTCATTTTGTGACCGAAACAAGTCTGGAACGGCCATTTCTTGGTTTAGGCCGGATTTGCACAGATTGATTTCTCGAATCTACAAGCACTCCCGTGTAGTGCATTTGTTTAAGGTTTAGACTCATTTCTAATCCACACACCCCAAATTACCAAAACCGCAGAAATAGTTCTTACCCATAAACATACCTCTCATTAATGACCTTTACAGGTTCTATGAAGAAGTAGCTGAGTTATACTTGCCTGATTCTAATCAGTGGAATCTCAACCTGCTCAACAGATTGTTTGATGAAGATACTTCTCTCAAAATTCAATCTTTGTTCATTGACTGTAGCAAGGAAGATGTGATGCTATGGATGCCCTCAAAAGATGGAAAATTTTCAGTTAAGAGCACATACAAAATGTTAACACATAGTACCAATGAAGTACACGTTAATGGAACTAACATCAACTCTGCAATATGGAAATCTTTGTGGAAAACCCAAGCTGCAAATCGAGTCAAGCTATTCATCTGGAAGTGCATCAGGGGCATTAATTCTACAAAAAACAAAAGAGCTCAATATAATTCAGAGGTTGAAAATCACTGCGACATCTATGGTTATGGATTTGAGGATATAGAACACATTATATTTGCCTGCAAGCATGCTAGGTCAGTCTGGAGAGGAATTAATGTCAATATTGATGTTGTAAAAGAAAACTGCAACTCAGTTTCAGAATAGTTTATTAGTCATGGTTTTATCTTTTATAAGCTCGAACAAGATCATAGATGGTTGATTACTTTAATGGTTGGAACCTGTATTTTGTGGAAAGATAGGTGTGAAGTAGTTTTCCAGGGAGTATCTCTAAACCCTCACAATATTGTGCATACAATTCACTATCATATAGCTTCGCATATGCACTGCATCAACCCATCTCAATCTGCAATTACTAATGTCAGCATGAACATCTCAAACTGGAAACCTCCTGCTAATGGCATTGTTAAATTTAATGTTGATGGTGCTTATGATTCTGGCACTAATCGTTTTGGCACCGGTATTGTGCTTCGTGATAATACAGGTACGTGCCTTGGAATCAAAGGGAGCTGTGGAGATGGAGCAATAAATTTGTTGAATGCATGGTAGTCAGAGAAGCACTTTCTTGGGCTAAAGCTATGAAGTACTTAAGCATCCAAATTCAAGCTGATGCAAAACTAGTTATCGACACCATTAATGGGAGCATCTTACTCATTCAATGGGAGAATCGAAATTTAATAAATGAGATAAAACACTTAATCTTAAGTTGTATGTTTTGTGAGTTTATTCATGTTAGTCGTAATGATAATCAAGTGGCAGATGATGTTGCTAAGAATGTTAAGCAGTCAGCTACGCCAATTTTATCTACTGTAAACTTTGATCTAGGAATTTGTGTCCTTCTCGCTAAGGACCACAATTCCTGCTAATTGCAATAAATTTTTCTCCTTATCAAAAAAAGAAAAAATATTAGACAAGAAAAATATTTACAGACCTAAGAAAAGTGCATCACAAGACTACATATTGTGGCAAATGCAGAATGAAAATTCAGCGAGGGCACAATTTATCCTGAAGATCACTATAAAATGCATTTAAAAATATCTCATACGTCGACAAAGAACCAAATTAAATACTACAAAGATCATTCAAACTGGGAACTTCATATGTGAATCGGTTCATGTGATCAATTATACATGAACCTTGAACCTTGGAAAATTATTTTATATCCGCAATAGGTTGGTACCTATAGATATTCCTTAATTTTAGGTAGTTTTTTGGTGTGTGGAAATGGATATATACGCATGGGAACTACCGATTCCGAACTAGACTGAAGTTAGTTTCCAAATAATCATTTTATAGGGCTACATTACAAATTTGGGAAAAATATCGTTTGGTCCTTTTTTAGGTGGGCCTATGTCTGTTTGGTCCTTTGGTCAAACGCCTTTACTGTTTGGTCCATAATTATTTAAAAATATTAAAATCACAAAATACCCTTCCGTGTTAATATTTAGTTATTTTCTTGTAGCAGTTCATTTCAGAAAATGAAGTCCATATAAAAACCTAAAAAAACAGACTTCATTCCAGAAAATGAAGTCCATATAAAAACCTAAAAAAACAGACTTCATTCCAGAAATGAGTCCATATAAAAACTTAAAAAAAACAGACTTCATTCCCAGGAATGAAGTTCATATAAAAACCTAAAAAAACAGACTTCATTCCCAGGAATGAAGTCCATATAAAAACCTAAAAAAAGAGACTTCATTCCAGAAAATGAAGTCCATATAAAAACCTAAAATGCACTTCATTCCCAGGAATGAAGTCCATATAAAACCCTAAAAAAACAACTTCATTCCAGAAAATGAAGTCCATATAAAACATAAATAACATACTTCATTCCCAGGAATGAAGTCCATATAAAAACCTAAAAAAACATACTTCATTCCCAGGAATGAAGTCCATATAAAAACCTAAGAAAATGTGTTTCTTCTTCTTTGTCTTTTTCTTCTTCATCTTTTTCTTCTTCTTTGTCAACAACAGCAGCAAAAATATCTTTTTGTTCTTCTTCGTCTTTTTCTTCTTCATCTTTTTCTTCTTCTTCAGGTGAACAACGGCCAGCTGAAATTTTTTTCTTCTTCTTCTTTCTTTCTTTGTCAACAATGGCGTGATAATGTGTTTCTTCATGTTTTTCTTCTTCGTCATACACAAAGAAATAGAAAAACCTAAAAATTTCGTCATTCTTCATCGTCTTCATGAGCAAAGAATTTAAAAAAAGAAAAATGGGGAGGAGAGAAACTAGATCTGAAAATAGGAGGAGAGAGAAAAGTAAATCAAATAAGATATTTTCTTGGGCTTCTTTCTATATATATGGTCCCAAAGGGTATTTGTGCCACTACGGGATGACATTTACATCATCCATGACATCACCTTAGGACCAAACAATAATTTCTAGGACCAAACTATAATATATTTTTTTAAAATGACAAAATAGACACATGACTGGGTCAACAGGACTAGACTCTCTCTAATATATTATTCCTAGGACCTAATGGTATTTCCTACTACAAATTTTGTGGGGGTCACAAAGTTATCTCCCGTAAAATTCACATGTTATTTTTACTTTTTGAAAAGACTTAGGGGCCGGTGACCCCACTATGGATTCGACCCTGACTACATATGGATGACTATGTCCCATTGGAACAAAACCTGATTTACAAAAACAAAATTAAACACATCACTATCCAAGGACCAAAGAAAAATAGTCTCTTTTATAAGCAAAACAATTTCATCCACCTTCATAGCCCTACCACCAAAAGCTCTTATGTTTCTTTCCTTCCAAAGATGCCAGAACACATCATAAATCTCTCTACATTTTCCTTTTAGATTGTTAAGATTCCTAGCATCAGATTATTTCTTCACAGTATTAGGAGCAACCCAACAAATTCTGAAAGCATTTATAAAATATGACCATACTTCGAAAGCATACTGAGAACACAATAAAACATGATCACTAGTTTCTTCCTCCATTTTGCAAAACAAACATTTGTCATCTTGCACTTCCACGCCTCTATGTTTTAATACTGTACGTAGGTAAAGAATGATGAAAAAGTGCCCAAATCATGAAACTCACCTTAGGTGGGATGTTTTTCTGCCATAAATACTTCTTAGAGACAAAACTTCAGCCTCACGCAACTGTATTTCATAACATTTCTTAACTATAAATCTCACTAAAATATTCACAGAATCTTCGCCCTCGTTAAGACTATGAACCGGCCCCATCTCATTGCACAATAAATCCCATTCCAGTTGTTCATTCACATATAGTCTTCCTCTTGTCTGACACTGAAGCCTACCATCCACCACCGTCTCGGCAACTGAAGCTTGTTTTCTCCTGCAAACCTTGAAAATAACTGGAAATATGTCTTTTAAAGGACCAGCAGTAGTCCATTTATCTAGCCAGAATCTAGTAGATTTACCATTATTCAAAACAGTAGTAATATGGTCATTAAAAAAAGAAGATGAATTTAAGACACTAGTGGAAATCAGCAGTTTCGCGACCGACAAAGCAAGTCATTTAACTCGTATCTATGACTTGCTTTGTCGGTCGAAGAAAGGGTCGCTGTTTGAGCGTCTTTTTCAACTATGACGTGTCTCTGGGGGTCGTTGAAAATCTTGTATCAACGACCGATTATAACGGTCAAAACTTTATGACTGTCTTCAATCAGTCATAGATATAAATCTTAAAATAAAAAATAAATAGATTCAGATTGGCTATCTGGCCTGACTGAATCTGAAATTAAACAAAAATGAAATTCAAATGAGAATCAAATGAAATTCAAATTAGAATTCAAATGAAACTCAAATTAGAATTAAAAATAACTCAAATTAGAATTCAAATGAGAATCAAATGAAACTCAAATTAGAATTCAAATGAGAATCAAATGAAAACCAATTTCAAATCAAATAAAAATGAGAAACAAAATAAACTTGCACATAAATAATCATTTAATTTAACATTCATTGATTCATTGGTTTCAAATTACACAAAGGATTAAAATCTGTAGTTCTCAAGGATTCGATTACAAAAGGATGAACTAAAAAACCATTGATTAAACAAAGAAAATCATAAACTCCGATGATGATGAAGAACTTATTCCTACTTCATAATGGCGATTCGCATGGAAAAATCCATCAAAGAAATTGCAAGAGAGACCCCAAGATGAATAACCAAAAGAACTAAACAATTTTAAACATCAGTAACCCTTTAACATGAAGTAAGATCTCGCGATATATTCATCGAGTTTTACTTAAGACAAGCAAGCGGCAAGAAGAACAATATAATGAGATAGACAAATTGTAATAGCAAGTCCCTTGTCTTGAACTAAGAGCAAGGTAGGGTCTCTTTAGACAACTAACAACTCTTTTCAACATGATTAGATCTTCCCTCGAGAAACCCATGTTTTCATTCATTATCATATATAAGGATAAGGTCAAGTTATTGGTTCTTTGACTTTTACAAATACAAGCTCATCATAAAGCTACCACCGCACCACAGATCGATCAATTTTACACAATTCTAACAAAAGAAGTTTAAATTACTAGTGAAGCATGCTAACCAAAGGAATCAACAAAGAAAGTATAGAGCACTCTATAAACTACTTTTTTATGAAGATAGAGTGCAAACGAAATATAACCAGTTCAGAAAGTATAGAGCACTCTATAAACTACTTCAATAAAATTTAGGATGACACGCGTCGGAAATCCATCTCAGCTCATTTGGTAGTAAGTGATACACTATGACATAGACAAAACTAAACTAAGAAAACAATTTCAGAACTTGCACTAAATTTGGTGTCAAACAAGCATAGGGACCCTAGAATTCACCAGCCACGTTACTAAGTTCTTTTTTGTTTGAAACGGTACTAGTTCTAGAAAAATGCCACTCTATGATGTTCTTCGCAGGCATGTGTGTCTTAATAGAAATCAATATTATATCATTTACTTAACCATATAATTCCTTCCTATTTCCTTGTTCTTTTAACTTTCAAAATTATGGCAGGAAAGGTAACGGATTCATTGTAAATTAATTTAAGAGACAAGATTTACCTTTCTGTAATTAGGTGCAATTATGTACATGATGCATATATGCCACAATCCACATTCAGGTAGTTTCCTGCCAACATCAAGAGTTGAATCAATGTTCAAATCTCCATGTACATAAAAAGGTAACAAAAAAAAAAAAACTAAACAGGGAACCAATAACAGTTTTTACCTCGGATATTGATCCCAATACTCATCATTGGTTTGAGCATCTCCATTCCAATACACATCATCTCCAACGATTGTCGAAATTGATGAAGCTTCATTCGCGCTCCAAAGAAAAGACGAATGGATCTTCATAAGCATTCTTATTGGGGTGTGATCTTATTGGAGATTCCAAAACCAAATTCCAATGCTTCCTTCTCACATCTTGGCAGTAAAAAACTTGTCTAGCTTGAGAAGCATGGATGAGTGGCTCGTCGGCTTCTCTTGAGCTCTTCATAAACCTTTCGAAGTTGACAAACCTTGAGTTTGTATCTCGATCCACATATGATCCCTTTACTTTGTCTTCCATTCGCACCCAATGACATTAAAAACAACTTCGTGGAAAAACTCCATAGTCCACTTCAAATATATCTTGCGGGAATATCGTAGTATGTAGTATCATCGTCGACAAGGTTAGTATCTCCTCGAACTTGCTCTGAACTGGTACAAGCATCCATGGTAACTCCACTATTTTGTGTAATAAAACCTTTTTCTGCATCGGCTGTATAGAAAAGATATCCATTAACAAAGTATGCATTAAACGAAACTTCCGAGAAGGAAGGACCAATTGCCAGTCTACGGAAATCTGTCATGGAATGGCCTTCAAGTTGTTCCTGTAGCCACGGAATGTAGTCCAAACGCTTCATCCTTCCCATACGAGTTTGGTTAAAGTTGCGAAGATATATAGCGTATTTCCTGTCACATAAAAAGTTAACAATTAACTTATAAGTTTCATCTAGGTCTCCGCATAATCTACTTCCACAATGGAACACTTCCTACACACATGATACATATACTGCATAGAATTATTCAAACATTTTGTATATCATCAATATAATTCAGCAAAATGGGATAGGTTCTATAAAGAAAGATTAAGAATGCTGCTTCAATTGCTACAGAGTCATTATGGTGGGATACTCCATGGAAATTTAGGCTCCTTACACATATCAAGCTAGATTAACGATGAATTTGTCACGTTCTAACAAACCATGATAAAATTCTCACATAAAGTTGTTTTCTGATTAATATCAGTACTACTACAATCGAAGGGATTCATTAGAGGCTACAACCGATAGGTGAAAATTTGTTTTAGTAGGATCTTTACTCATGTGCAGTGAGAATCAGTTCTCTAGACGCTATAAGGCTCAATAAATTTAAAAGGAGGAGGTGTGCATATCATGAAAGTTAGCAGGCAAGTAACTCATTACGTACACATCGCATATTAGAACCTAAAACACTTAACAAACAATTAACAAATCCAACAATAAAACAGCATACCCAAAAGTTAGAAGGTTACTTTTTACAGTGTAATGAAATAATTGTAAGAGAAATAAACTTACGCTTCCCATTCAGTATTTTCATCCCGTGTCTCAATATCCACATACGAACTTTTTCATACCGTAAGTTAGTTAATGAACATGATTTTCCTTGCGAACCAACTGGGTATGGACCTTCATAAGCATCACAAAGGCTTCTCTATCTTTCCACGACACTTAAAAAGACTTTCGTTTCGCATCGGGAAGGATCTCGGCGCAATGGCGTGCTCCTTCATTGATTTATCTTTGTTTTGTAATAGAGTCTTCTATATAATTTTTTGTTGCGACCAAGAACCTTGTAGACTCTCATCATCCTGCACATACAATTGGTAAACAAGTATTTGTAAGTTTACAGAGTTGATAAAAGAATAAACAAAAAGAATACCATTGACTAAAGGATTGTACCTCTCGAAAGGGTACATCCACCTAAATTGAACAGGCCCCAATTGGTATGCTTCTTCCCCAAGTGTACGACAACATGAGTCATACTAACAAAAAATGCGGGAGGGAAATACATTTCAAACACGCATAAAGACTCCACGACACGATCATGCATTATACGGCTTCAGCACGATCAATAACCTTAGAAGTAAGGACTTTGAAAAACAACGACAAGTGTCTAACCGCCTCGCGCAAAGGCTTATGTTTTTTGAAACAATACATTAAAAAATAGGCATTAAACCCCCGCATAAGGATGTGATAGTCGTGCGACTTTAGACCCTTCAATTGGAACTCTTTCAAGCATACTTTTTTTCCAATTCCCACTGTAACCAATTGGAACTTTAAGTGTGCTAAAAGTTTTACAAATAACTTCCCTTTCTTTCTTAGACATCCAATAAGGTGCGGAGGGAGTATGTCTCTTCCATTCCTTTCCGTCAACCACAAGCTAGGCTTTAAGTTTAGCATTTTTAAATCTCTGTACTGAGCCCCATCCTTGGACTTATCCTTATGGCACATAAAAGTTCCAAATAGATTCTCTGCAAAATTCTTTTCTACATGCATGACATCCACATTGTGTCGGATTTGTAGAAACTATAAGACAAAGGTAAGACAAGCTAGCAGCTAAATATGATGAGTACTATATGAATTATGAAGAGTTACATGAAACAAGTGTGTTAATTATGTATAGCATCCATGAATCAACAAAATTCATGATAAGAAAAACAATAACTCCAGTTAAATAACAGGTGATGTAAAATTTACCTTCCAATATGGGAGCCGAAAAAAAGATTGACCTCTTTGACCAAGGAGAATCAATGGCAAAGCCGCTTTACCAACTTCCCAAATTCTTTATCTGCCATTGCTGTCTTGTTGAAGAATTCGCCGCCACTCAAACGTCTTGGTGCAACCCTTAAATCCTCTAATCCGTTGAATTGGGATGTTTTCTTTCTATAAGGGTGAAACCGATCTCTTAGAAACCTTCTATGACCCATATAAGCAAATTTGGAACCGCATTTTAGCCAAAATGCCTCTGTATTTTCTCCACACACAGGACAACCATATCTTCCAGAAGTTCACAAACCAGAAACATGGGCATATGCGGGAAAGTCATGTATACACCACAACAAATATTGCTCTCATTGTAAAGTCAGTCTTCGTATGTGCATCGTAGGTTACCGTTTCGAGTGACCATAACTCATTTAACTCGTCGATCAGTGGTTGTAGATAAACATTAATGTTATGGTTGGGACCAAGTGGACCAGGAATTAGCAGGGTTAACATTGTGAAATCCTTTGCCATGCATTCAGATGGTGGAAGGTTGTAACAAACAATCATAACAGGCCAAGTATTGTACGTGCTTATCATTCCAAAAGGATTAAAACCATCTCATTAATCCTAGACTAACATTTCTTTTTCGGGAAGCAAAATCAGGCCACTTCTTATGAATCTCCTTCCACTTTGCAGAATCCACCGGATGTCTCATGTGTGTAGCACTTTCTTGAACCTTAGCATACCATGTCATCAACTCAGCAATCCACGCGGTGCCATACATCCGTTGCAACCTTTCCGTGACCGGAAAATACCTCAGTCTCTTCACCGAAACCTTTTTAGGAGTTGGACTACTCTCTTCTGGTGGTTTTTTCCATCTACTTTCACCACATTTAGGACACTTATCATCATTGGCATAATCCTTGCGATAGAGAATACAATCTTAATACAAGCATGAATAATTTTCACCTAAGAATCGAAATGGCTTGATCACTCGCTTAGCTTTACTACAAGTAGATGGTAACGTGTTCCCAGATGGTAAAATAGTTTTCATATATCCTAATAACTCGATCATGAAAACATCGGAGAGCATTGATACCTTGCTTTCATACTTAGCAACTCAACTGTTCTTTGACAGCTTTGTATGTTCATCACCACAACCTGGAAATAAGGGTTGCACTTTTGCATCCTTCAACCTCTTCTTGCATTCGACAAAAAGCCTTATCTTGAACATTACCACTGCAACCATCTTCAACAGCAAGAAGCTTTGATTGTGTGATCGTGGATCATTAAGGCATTCTTCAATATCAAGACCAAGTACACCTCCATGTGCCTCATTGAACAAGTCATAGATTTTCGAATGAGATGCAAAGAAAGATAATTCAAAACATTATTTGCAGGTAAGGTGGGAGCATTAACATTATTCACCCAAGGTTGCTCTCCATGATGGATCCATGTTCGGTATGACACATCGAACCCATTATCAAGGATATCCCCATGTACATCATCTAGAGATTTTGGTAAACTACGGAAATTCTTACATTTCATGCAATGACATCGAAATTCCGTGATACCTTCACCAAGACTACAGGTTGAAATTGGATGAAAGATTGAACACCTTTAATCCATCGAGGTGAACCCTTTGGGTGCAATCATCCATTCTTTACTTGGAATATCTACATGATGTCAAACATCAAGCAAAACAAAGGTATACACAAATCAGAACCCACAATTTTGAAGAAACTGCATTAAAGTAGAAGGATTTACAGTAGAGAATGATTTACATTACATATCATCACAACTATGAAGAAGAAGAACAGAGAAAAAAGAGGGAGGGTCATCTACTTAGGTGAAATTGAATGCTCATTTTTCAAAGATTAGGTAAGGATTTTCTTCTAACACTTCCTATTATCATCCAAACATACAAAGTCTTAAACTTTTTTTTTTGTTAAAAAGTAAACTCATTTTTAAGTAATTGAAGAATACTATCATTACTAATAAAGCAGAACTGAATTCTTTGTCTTGAACATAATTCTAGAATGAGTGAAGAATAGAAGCAATTAAGAGTGCTAATAGTGGAGTTACAACTTACAACTAATAGTATTGACTCATATTGTACTGAGCATGCAAAAAATTTATCATCTTTGTGCAATTAAGAGAGCTAAGAGTGGGATCCATTCTTTAAACTCAATCAACAAAACTATGATGATGATGAGAAGATTAATCAAATCCTAGAACAAGTTACTACTCACCAGATTCATAACATAATTACTTATTTTAACCTAATTAAGCAAAACCCCAAAATTTAAGATACACTTAAATGAGTTAAACTCAAATCCTAGAACAAGTTACTACTCACTTTGATTCATAACATAATTACTTATTTTGACCTAATTAATCAAAACCCCAAAATTGAAGATACACTTAAATCAGTTAAAACTCAAATCCTAGGATTTACTAACCAAAACTTTCATACTGAACTTCAAATTAGGCAAAACCCAGACCAATTTTAACATGAATTAAGTATTTACCTTAACAAATTGTTGATATGGAAATTTGAGTTCGGAAATCAAAGCATTTGTTGCAGAATGAAGAACCTAACTACCTCATAAATTTGTTGTGAACTATAATACTGCATATCAATTCAATGATAAAATTTTCCGTGAGTGCTTGAGAAAGTTTTGCAGAAGTAATGAGAGAATACAAAAAAAAAAAAAAAAAAAAAAAAAGTTTATGAGAAAGTTCGAGGTTTTCTTTTTTTAGATAAGAAGCTTGTGGTCAAAAACGAGTCGTATTTATAACCACTTCCCATTGCTGAATGGGCTGACTCCCGCCTATCACCTGGATCTAGATAAGAATCTTGTGGCCTAAAACGAGTCAGATTTATAATCGACTGTTGAATGGGGCTGAATCGCCTCTCAGCTGGATTATTTAGTCTGAAATGAGTCAGGTTTGTAACTTACTCAGCTGAATGGAAGTTCTGAAATTTCTTCATGGTAACACATTTGAAGTTCAAGTTTCTGCATCCAATAATATTTTGTGATTGATGTCAAGTGTTGGTTGGAAGCTATGCAAAGAATTATGAGTAAAAGACTGAAAAAATTTGAAAGCTATGTAATAATTATAAAACAGAAAAAGACTTGATAAAAGCTGAACAACATTGAAACTTGAAACAATAGAATAAAATTGAAACCATGTTAAAATCAACAAGATTGATACTAATACATCCATTAGATAAAAACAGGGCTCAAACCCGCCAAGCTACATATCCATAGAAGTTGCAAGACACTTCTTTACATGTTTTGAATCTCTTCATCACAAAAAAAAAAAGATGAGACTCAAAACCATACAAACTTGCAAGTTTAACCCAAAATACTTACATCTCGAAAAAGAGATTCCGATAACTAGTTACATATACTGACGAGTACGTAATATATCCAAAAAGCTTACATGTATACCAACCATGTATCTATATACCCAAAAAAAGTCCCAAACCTCCACATAAAACCAACTCAAATCCATTAAAAAGCCGGACCACCTGCAGAATCGGGAAAACATAGTGTTGTGGCCACATAACCTTGTCACCTATGAAAACATCTCTAAAAGTTCCATCACCTTCACAGACTCTCTTTAAGGTAAACATATTTCATCAATGAGTACCAAATGACATTCATCGTCTATTGAGGCCTATTGGTAAATATATAGCCTACTGCAAAAACTCTCTTTCTCATGTTCTTCGAATTACTCATTTGAGATCCAAATTGGTTGACAACCACCACCATTCATACCCTACTTGCAGATGATATAAGCACATCCAAATAAGCAATAAGATTTTACCGAATATATAAAAAGATAGTTTATGAGAATGGAAACAACACCATGTATACAAAACATACTCTTGAATCCAAACTATTATCAATAATCAACATCTTCATTATAGCTAATACAACCGATCAAAAAGTAGATGAATAAAAATATGTAAGTATATATGTTTGCATCCTTGTCCAATCTCATC